>CM060965.1:77895401-78450401 GCA_030765045.1 Tenodera sinensis | reverse complement strand
TCGAACCCAAATGTCCTAGTAGTCAAAGGGCCCTTAAATTTTACTCATTCACTCACTCACTCACTCACTCACTCACTCACTCACTCACTCACTCACTCACTCACTCACCAACTCACTCACCAACTCACTCACCAACTCACTCACTCACTCACTCACTCACTCACCAACTCACTCACTCATTCACTCACTCACTCACTCAGAATAAATAAAATGTTGGGTCACTGATGGAATACTTAGAATTTTATTGGCACTTTGCATACCTAACATGGTTCCAAAAGAGGGCTAAGGGCTAAAGTTTGAAACGTTTGCTAACGAAATGGAAAGAACGGTGAAATGCAGGTCAGATTTGCTTATGGTAATAGTAAAATAATTATAAACAATAAGTTTTTGCCTTGAGTCAGCCTGTCTAGGAGCAAGCAAACTTTGCATTTTACCTACTTTTTTATGTTTAATTTTTCAACAAAATAAGAAACTATGGAGCACGTGTAAGAATATAGTTAATATTACTTCGTCATTCTTCTCTTGTTCTTTTTTTAATTTTCACGTTCAAGAAGTTTTGAGTTAATCTGTTCTTTCTTTTTTATCATTTCCGCAGTTTTTCTAATTGTATACTCTGTTTATTCTGTCACATACATACACATTTATATATACGTAGTCACTCAAGCACTAGGTGGGGCTCGAATCCGCGACCCTCTGCGTGGCGGAGCGCCAAAGACGTACCGACGACGGCTAAGTGGGCCGGCATGGGTGATCAGCCCAATGCCTGTTAAGGAGTGAACAAGGAAGAAATGAAATATAGTAATAAAAGGGATAATATAATTCATATTTAGAGCTCAAATGGTCCAAACCAGTATTCACAGAGTGACAGAGGAGAACTTCGAAGAAAAATCTTCGGTTAGATTGGTTGTCTCCAGGGTTTGAACCCTGAACCTCCCGAATGCGAGTCGTACGCTTTATTGCGTTGCCACCTAAATTTGCGGCTAAAACTATCAATCGTTTTACTGATTTTACTGTACTTAACAATAAGCATCCAGTATTTAAACGCGAATGAAAGACATTTTTAGATTTTTTTTTTTTTTTCCAATTATGTGGAGCAGTTTATTTACTGGTCATCTAGATGAAATTTAAATATGATTCTAACACTCGCATTGTTCAGTTCATTAGATGATACACTCTTGTAGAATTCAAGAGGAGGTAGCAGTATTAAAACAAAGGTTATTGCCACTGCCCAGAGTCGCATACCATTTGTTGATTTACAGTTTCACACCTAACATGTGATCATGCTAAAGATTCCTACAATCTTCATGCAATCTTCATAATACATTCCGCCTCCAAAGTGCTGCTTGATTTTTACAGCCAAAGGTCTTCGTTGTTATGGAGATGAACTTTCAAAACCAAACATTTAACCACCTCAAGGAGCAGTGCCACGTTACTTCCTTTCATGCTGCGGGCCTGGGTTCGAACGGCTGTTGCCTACCTCTGGTTTCCCTTCAGGGATGAATAATTAAGTAGCTTTAGAACATTGTTGCACGTTTATTTTATGAACCACCTGATATTGGCCTATTGTAGTTAACTTTAAGAAGAACTAAAGAAGAAGAAGAAGAAGAGGAGAGAAAGCGCGAGATTGCAAATTCTGAGGTAGAAGCCTCCTGGCATAATTACAGATGTCATGTTGGGACATAACTCAAGAATATTTTGTAAAATTGTGTTTTTAAATCTCAGAACAGAACAAAATGTAGTACGAGACCTCAGAAATCATCAAACAAGTTAAAAAATGAGCAAGAATTACGACTGAAAGAAAGCTGTAATTTTCGGAATCTATACGTAAGAGTCTATGTCAGAAATATCACGTGTACTCATTTATACTTCTGAAACTAGTTCTGAAATACTAAAAATAATACCAATACTGGAAGTCCAACAGAAATTTGTGAAATTTAGCCAATAAATGCCTGGATAAGAAGAACACAAAAATTGAATAACCTGTTTAAAACAAATTAGTGAGAAGAGTATGGTAAACACAGTAGTATACCTGTTGACATGAAATGTCTTGCTATACCTCGAAAAAAATGAAAAAAAAAATTGCTTTCCAACAGGCTGAAGGTCAAGCACAATGAAAATAAGGAAAGAATACATTTTAAACATAATTATGTGACATTTATTCACTCTTCAGTATTTTTATCTCATATTATATTCTTCGTTATCTTCTAATTATTTATTTTGCGTTACGTGGCTTGAATTAACACTGTTTCACATTTATGCTTATTTGTGGAAAAGATTCCAATGTATCTTGATTACGACTTATAGTCGTAAGATTCTACGTGGACTATCGATTACATAACAGATTCCTCTAAATGGACTATAAAAACGCCAAATTCTTCAAGTTTCAAGATTAAGAATAATCCTCTTACGATTTAAATACCTATGTAGACCTAAAAGATATTCAAAACTTCATCATTCTAAATTTTGAAAATAAAAGCTAATATTTTTACACTTGCACATCTGGAAATAGGAATTCAAGGATAATATTCATACCTACTGCAACAGACGTTTATGATTTATTTTGTGCAAAAATGTCAACATACACAAACGAAAAACCTATTTAGGAAGTTTATTATTAAAGGGCAGAAGCAGCAGAAATTAACAATTAAAATTAATGTATAAACCTAGAAC
This sequence comes from Tenodera sinensis, assembly GCA_030765045.1. Classification (NCBI taxonomy): domain Eukaryota; kingdom Metazoa; phylum Arthropoda; class Insecta; order Mantodea; family Mantidae; genus Tenodera; species Tenodera sinensis. The sequence continues at coordinate 78,447,731 of CM060965.1, read as the reverse complement.
CCATGAGAGTGGTTTAGATAGGCGGCGACACGCATGTGGGAGTTTAAGAGCTGATTCGAATTCGAGAGTGGGAGCAAGTTTGCCATCTATCGGTAGCAAATGTCGTTACACGATTGAGCGCTGTGTTGCCTGTCACGCCATCCTGGACCCCTATAACTCACACAGCGAGAATCGAGACTATCGCCTCGATCTAACTTATCGAATGATATTTATCGCATTTTCTTTTATAAGATTTGAGCTGTTATGTCATGATGTGTTTAAAACAGCGGCATCTTCAAAAGGAAGGCTGAAAAGTTATTAATTTTTTAGATAAATTGTGTAAAAAGGTGCATCTGAGCTTAAAATGTGAATTTCCTTTCAAATAACTCTTCCAGTTTAGTATTTCTTTAATGTAAGTGTATTTACAGAGAATTATAAGCTACATTTAGCAATATTATTGTTTCTGACGATGGAGTGCACTTTAATACACTAAAATAGTATGTACATTAATTGTTTATTATTGTAACGATACCTTTATAGTACTTCTATTGTTTTCGTTTTATTGTTTCTAACGCTATTGATCATTTTCTCTCACCATTTTGAACATCATACTTGCCAGCCTCAAGCAGACTAAATCGAATGAGCTTTGGAGGTTGATCAAAATTTCATAAAATAACGTTTTCTAATTGATTATCTGAATTGTAGGAACTTTTCTTAGCCGTAATCCCACTGTAAACGGAAGCTGGAGACTAAATTGATGAATTCGTATTTGCTGTTTACCTTTCCATATGCATTAAAATAAACCTTGCAGTTCTTCTTCTTCTTCTTCTTCTTCTTCTTCTTCTTCTTCTTCACTTCATGATTTAGACAAATCGCCTGTTCCGATTCATAGCATGTTTTTCCTTGAGTCTTCCTGTGTCTTTGAATCGTCATGGTCTGTACTAGTATGCCAATTTAGAAAGCCTTGATTGATTGTTTGGTCCATTTTGGATAGATGTCGTTTCCAGTTATTTATGTTCTTTGTACAGAAAATATATGGGGTTTTCTGACATTTTCATTTCGTATTTTATCTAATCTTCTGCGGCCTTAAAAAAGGTACGCAAGAGAATTAATTATTATCTATCTATTTCTGTCTGCTTCAAAGGTGCTATAAATAATACTTTTGTGTCCCAAAGAGAATTTTGAAGACATCATTTGAAAGAAAGCAATAGGCTAAACGTAATTGATTTTCTAATAGTGGTGAGGAACTGGTAAAACTGCGTGAAGGCGTATTATGAAATATTGGCATGAATCCACTTCCAGATTCGAGCACACTCTCCATGCGTATATTTCCCTCAGAGTGGCTAAAATATCAACAGTGCATAGATATTGTTTTGCCTCTGCAGATCGTGGGAGTGACTCTATGTTGACAAGCCTTATAATTTGCTTGAACTAAGAGCCTGACAAGCTTGTATTTTATTGTCCAGGTTTCATAACTTGAAACGTGAAACGTATAAAAAATTTACAGATCCTCGGAAACATAAAGACCGCGAACTTCCCACAAACGAAAGGTAGACATTTTAGGAAAAAGCCTGTTTCAGGTGTTGTGATGCGTACAGCTTGAGGTTATTGAAATTCCAGGTAGTGCCGTGCGCGGCGCTGTTATTGCTTGTAACAACATGGACGACGGTCGTGCTATGCATTTACACTAGGCGTAACCCTCTATGTATGCGTGGCAATGAGCATACTGTCCAACGTCCTGTTTTAGATTACAGCGTTAATTATAATTATACTTACAGAAACTCAATTTCATTATTGAAAATTTACTGCTTTCCAAATTAAAATTAGTGATTAAAAGAAGCATTAGGCATTTTAAAGTAACTGATAGACACTGTCAAATAGTAATAAGTACTATAAGTATGGCCCATGTCTTGAACTTCTCAATTTTTTTCTTTCAAGCTTGTCGTAAGTGTGGAAATACTATATTCATTTATCCTATTCTTTACAAGTCGAGAAAGAGAGAGATTGAGCATAGTTTTGAAAATAGTATCAACTATAAAGCGTATAGAAACTAAAGCAGGGAGCAGAAAAAAGTAGGATTAAATATATAGATATATAAATAAGAATCTGATGTGCTGCACTCATATGACTTTCTCGACTCTTGTACTTTCTTAAAAACTCTTATTCCTCTATCTTCTTCATGTTAGCTTAAAAATATGGCATTTTAATCAAAATCGTTAGTCATTTTTGAAAAAATCAACACTTTTCAAGAATTTTCCATGTAAAGGGTAGTTAGGATGGACGAATTTTCTTTAAAATGTTCCTCTCACATCTTTGAAACATATTAAACTTAAATACCAACTTTGATTTTTAATCGAATTTTTGTTTTTGAGTTTTGTCATTCAGAGACAGACGCAGACACAGATGGACCTTTTTCTAAAACCACCTTTTTTGGATTCAAGGGCCCTCAAAACATATTTCCGGTGAAATCTGGACATCAAAATTTTGGGTCAAATACAATACTTCCCCTACTTACTATATGTAGTAGAGAAAGCAAAAACATATAAGGGCATAACTACAGTATTGTTTTTAATTTAAGTAGCAAATAAAAAGAATAAATTATTTAATGCATAATTATATAGTGTTGTATATACTTTCAGAATAGTAATATGTGACAGAATCCATCAGAAACGGGAAATTTTCTAATGTATATTAATTTCTTCTAGGATACGGATTTCCTAAAACATTGTATTTTGAGCTCTTTGCTATTTCTTGTTGTGTAAACGGTATCTGCAGTGTGTACAAGAGTTGAAAGGTATGCATTCACTTGTCAGAGCATGAACATTTATTTTCTCAACAGAACTTGTCTGGTATCTGCTCAAGGGTCTTTCTGATACAGCCAACGGAAGACGTCTTTACTGCATGGATTTTTGCAGATAAAAGTGACAGGAGAACTTGTTACTCTGGTTAAATGCATTTGAGGTACATTAAAAAAGAAGAAAGCAAAGAGGTGTAACAGAAATACACTATGTGTACGATATTAATTTAGAACACTGCACGAGTTTAAGGGCAAACGATCTTTAAAGGAGGAAACTGAGAATGACCAGTTGGCCAGAATTATTTATTAGTCTTGAATGCACACATTAACAATAAACATTTTATTTATTGCATCCGCAGCATCGAAGCTTGGACTTTCCTCTGTGACCTCTGTCCTCTTCGGGTGAACAGACTTCACAACACCGACAGTTTGCTCTCAGCTTGCGCATATTTCATTAACCAAGAAGAGATGTCTTTTTAATGGCACCGAGACAAAATTTGAAAGCTTAAGATCTGTCCAGAGTGAAATGTTTATTTTGCATTTGTCTGAAACCTTAAAGTTCTCACCAAATTTAAAAGCTGTTTTGGAAACAGTTTTTCACTGTTGAATTTTTAAAGGCTGTTTTAAAGCTATATTTTACATAAAGTTGAAACTAAAAGCATTCCAAATATTAATTTAATCTTTAAAAAAGTGTCCAGTCATCAATAAAGAGGTGAAAGTGCAACATCAACAATTTCATGTTTTGAATTGAATTCTTCTGTTGTATAGATTCAGATATACATTTGTATTATTACATAAACTATATTAAATCGAATGGCGTGATATTGATAATATCCAGACTTCATAAATAAGAACAAGAAGACTAGCTGAATTTCAAATTTAGAACATGGAAAACAACAAATTTAAAGGAAATTACTATAAAAATAAATTAAAGAAACGAAAGTGGAATTTGGACAGGATAGGTACACACTCAGAAGATAAGGTAAAGCAGTGGCAAGAATGGCTTTGGGTTACACTTCCATGTGTAGTAGAGGAAGAAGAGTACCAAGAAACATGTGGAAGAGAATAGTTATCGAAGGAAGTGTTAAAAAGGGAAAAACATGGAATGAGGTAAAAAAAGTTGGCAAAAATAGGAGTCCGATGAAAACACTTTTCGAATCCCCTATACTTCTAAGGAAACACAAGAAACTGTATTGCTTGTTGATTGATTGAAACATTTATATATTTACTTTATGCATGTTAGAATTTGTCACAAAGCTTTTGCTTATCAATTTTTATTTGTCTTTGCGTAAAGGAATTATAGGAAAAGTTTTTCTTATCTTATTCTCCAATTGGAAACTATGCATGTATATTATTTCATAGCAATAATCTGTTATTCTTGACTGCGTTTCAAAACTATTAATTTTGATTTCAGGTTAGTTAAAGTCAGACATCTAATTACGGAATACAGAACTGTACAAAATCAAAATCTAAAATCTCTTCCCCACTAATTTTACGATTTGTGTTATTCTTCCTAAATACCCTATAGAACTACTGAAAGCAAAGTTGTAAATGCTCACGGCTATTCTTGAAGATTGTCTCATTCAAAAACACGTAAACAAATGCATAGTTTATATTAATACCCTCACGAATTGTCATAAGCAACCGCACTAACATTACAGATAATTCAATATCTCTGCTGTTTTCACTACCTTACGTAGGACTACTTCTTTCTATTTCAGTTATTCTATTTAAAATCATTCTGGTGTTGCTAATACGTCCCAGCGTATAATTTGGTGTTATAAGACATAATAATAACACATAACAACAATGCGTCCCGTCCGTCTTGAATCAATATCTGAAGATCATCTGCTCTGACTCACATTTGCAGCTGCGATTTGTGTACGAATGGTTATGGTTGCGAAGAGGTTCGGTGTTCGAATCCCGCTCCCATCCGCACTGTTTGATATATGTGAGAGCTACAAATTGTATCGTATGCAAATAACTCGCAACTAATGATAACTTGCATCACCAGTGCAACACGCAACCCACAATACTGGATAGCCGTACACAACTAAAAGAACTGGGTGGGGATTCGAGAACATCTTGTGCATTCTTTGATAAAACAAGCAGTCATTAATGTTTAAAGATGACTGCCAATCGGCAGAGAAACTCCCATCATATAAGATGTGATGTGGCACTGAGATACAAACATTAAGGGGGCCCATTGAATGCAGTGAGTCGTGACGATACGATGTTGTATTAATTTCATTGGCCAGTATAAATGTATGTATATATCCTCTCGAGCAAGACTGAGCTTCATCATGCAAGTCATTGTACTGGGATGTTGCATGGCTTGAAGCAATAGAAGTATTCATGAGCACTGTTCGCAAAGTTGCAAGTGCTACATTATCGAACTGTTGCGAGTATCCAAGTCCTCTGCTTTTGAGAAAGTCGCTTTTAAAAGCGATTTTCAGCATGGAAACAAGAGTTCATATATAGTACTTCTGTTGTTTTTGTCATGGTTGTTGAGACAGAAAGAAAATAAACGTTCTCCTACTAACAATATCGATGAAAGGAGAGCGAGGGATTTTCTTCCTTAATGCTTGCTGGTATGATTTACATCATATTTTAACCATTTCTCTAGAAGCTTCCTGTTTTTATATATATTCTTATTTGTTTAATTGGTATAAGAAACAGAATATAAGAGGCAGTCAAGAAATAAAGGGAGAATGTTATCGAACAACACAAAATATGAACTTGAAAACACCTGATGACTTGACATTACTCCTTAAAAATGGAGAATGAACTGCGACCAAAGACGTTTTTGGGAAGAAGGCCCACATAAGATGTTAAAACATATCGTAGAAGACACGCAGGGGGTTGATTTTGGGCAGGGGATAAATGAAGGATCATGCAAGAAGGATGCAAGACAGTCTCATTAATCGTAAAGCTCTCCAGACTATGACCAATTGCGTGGCCACTCATATTCCGAAGCCGCCAGCGAGTTTTAGTTACGTCAGTGATGACAGCTAAACCTTGAATTAATTGTACCTTCAACTTGCAAAGGACGTGTCTGAGATAGAAGTGACTGAAAGCACTGATCAGAATGTATTCATCACAAAAGCAAGCCGCCAGTGATTTCCATATGAAACTTTGCCTCTGATCTGTAGAGACATTTGGTGTTCATCCACTCATGATTAAGAGATTACAAACATTTCAAAATACAGCTGATTTCCACTGCCTCATTTGCGACAATGTTCACGAGCTGAGAGATGGGCAATGCTTCAGTAACTCTGCGCAAAACAATTGAAGACTTAGATTTTCAAATATAATACCATCACACTAACACAATTAATCAATTTCGCCCACATTCTGTCCTTTCCTGCGTGGCCATATATTTAAAAACAATTAATTAAAATAAAAATAAATAAAAAAATTTCAGCTTGTGTCGACTGTTGAATTTTGACTTAGGAAGCTCTCTCGGTGAGCTGATCAGTTTGAAGTTACAGTTCTCGTCAACTGTGGTGTTGAATTAAAATTGACGAAATGAAAAAACAGTAAAGACTTCTCACTTAGAGACCACTAATTTTAACATTTTGGACAAATAAATAAAAAGAACAGGACATTTTGAAATATATAAGAAACGTTCTTTAATTAACAAATTACATAATCTTGTCACAAACCTGTTGCTTAGAAATAATTATTGGTAGTTAACTGTACCACATTACTTGGTGAATATAACAAAGTATTGTTTACATTGTGGGAATAGGAAAAGTGACCAAAATTGTTTTTATATGGCTAATGATTTAAACATTTGTTTACAAGGTCATGAAATTGTGGTAATAGTATGAAAAGTGATATTAAATAATATGCACTCATTGACTTTTTGCTTAAAAGGCTATTATATTGTATCCATTACTAGGAAAGTAAAAAATAAAAGGAAAAATGCAAACCTTAGCAAAACAGAAATCTGTGGGGTAGCTTTCTTGTATTCTTAACCATTTCCAAAGCGCTACCTGTGGCACGTTTAAATTTTCTTTAAAAAAAAAAAGCATTCTGTTTTAATCTTTTACTCTTCTGCATTTAATAAAATGTATTACTCAATGTAAATAGTTTTACATAGACCGCAATACATATGTAGCTTTTTATTAAATGTGGCATAATACTAGTAAATAAGAACTCGTGCAGGCAGTAGAAGGCAGTTGCAGAATGTAAACATTTTCTGTATTAACGATTCTGTCAATTACCAGGATCATATCAGTAATACCAATGTGCCGGAATTTCGGTTTGGGCCGGGTTTCAACCCACAACCTTGGGATCAATAGACTAGCACCTAAGCAACTGAGCCACTCAGACCGACGGAGGCTGTTGTGCAATCCCTTTCAAGCCTCACAACTAGCACTTTACATCAATTTGATAGAACATAGTGAACTGAAAGTGTTTGAAAATAAAATGACGACTCTTTCATTTCCCAAAATTATAGTTATTGCATATTATTATAAGAACACTGATTTTTAAAATATTATTCCAGTTGCCAGAAATTGCATTCTTGTGTGATATTTTTATATCCAAAGTCAATATCTTGCAATATTTCATTAATAGAATAAAATTGGAAGGTAGATAAATATTATGTTTAAAAAAAAAATTGTTTCACAGAATAAAAGATTGCGTCACGAAGGTTGCAACATTTATGACCTTGGTTCATACTTATTAACTGAAATCGTGAAACTGATTTAAATTAGGTAATACTGTTTAGGATACATACGAAATGTAAAAACCAGGCTCGGTTATTTAGATAATAACTAGTTGCGTTGTTTCAGTAACGAGCTCCGACCCGCCTGCCAAAATATAATTGCACATTTTAAAACACTTTTCATAGTCTGAGTACTAAAAGAAAACCAATCTGAGGCTGCACAAAGAATATTCTGAAACGGTTGCTTAACACTAGAAGTTCTGTCGGTAGTTGAATGATTTCCCAGTTATAAAAACGTCAGTGGGTCTGAAGAGGACCACAAAGTCCATTTACAGATAGGTACTCCATGTAGACATTTTATTTGAGATGCCATCACTTCAGACGTATTACATGAATCATTTCTCCGAAAAGCAGAATAACAATGGATGACCAGCGGTATTTCTTGAAAACTTTCAGCTTCTGTCTTTTAAACGTTCTTGTCTTAGGTATTTATGTGAGTTGTCAACATCGAGACATAGCACTTAAAAAACACAAACTTAATATTTGCATCTACTTGAACTTTTCTACTCACTCTTCTGCAAATTATTGTTACAAAATTGTATTATCCTAGATTTTCAGATACACTTTTAATTCAAATTTACACATATCGTTTTAGGATTGGGTATATAAAGCAAAAATCAGTTTTTAAAGAGTGTGTTACTATGTGATGGCTTTGAAATTCCTTGCCCTTTCCATGACAATCAAGTTACCAATAATTGAGAAAATTATATGCACTTAAAAATCCAAATCAATAGCACCCATTTTTGAGAACATTAGGCATGACAACATATTTCTATATAAAGGGTATTTTGAGGTTTTGATTTCTCTTGGAAATCTTCGTGTTGCATCCTTAGAAGATGCTGAATTTAAATACCAAATTTGGCACTTAACCGACTATGAGTAATGTTGTTCACACATACACACAGAGATAGACACACACACGCACACACATGCTTTTCCTATTAGATTCAGGGTGTCTCAAAAACGTGTATTTCTGATGAAACCTGGGTGTCGAATTTCTTGGCTCAAATGCAGTATTTCTACTTCCTATATGTAGGTAGTAAAGAAAGTAGGAAATAATAATCTACTTTGGATGTCCACAGGATCTATAAACTATTTATATTTGAAAACAAGACATCCACTTACATTTAATATACTGGGCTATCATTTCTTATAGTAGTCATTAAGGATTGCATAGGTAACTTTTATTGAAGTTGCTAGTTTTTCTGGAATGGTTGGAACCCGTGCAGTTAGATAACAGGGCGAGTGATTAGAATGTGCAAAGCTTGTTAAATATAAATCCCGGCAAAAGAGTTAAATAGAGGGAGGTTAGAGTCTGTTAGGTTTTCACTGTTCGATGAGTCTTCATGTCGACTCAGTGTCAGTGTGTATGTCGGCTCCTCAGCGGCAATAATAATGGTGTGCCTGACGAGTCGAACGTAATGAATTAAGAAAGGTTCCCTTCCGACCGAGTCATCGAGAGCTGTTACTCATCTTCGTGCAACAATGGAACAAATAACAATAACAAATCGATTGACTATCTTGAAGTTGGGGGAAAGATAGCATCTTATTCAAAATATTGCTCTAAACATCTAGGTCAACAGTAAGACACACTACAGAGAAATTGCTTTGAAGAACTCTCTGATCAAGTGTTGAAGTGCGTTTTGGACCACCACATCCCATTTATTTATTTCTTCAAAATCAAATTGTTAACACGGTTATAAATTTCGAAGTGTTTGCTTCAGTCATCGTCTACGATACAATTATTCTTCCCTCCTGACCGAGTGAAATGACTCCGCGGTAACGTGGTGGTGTTCGATTCCCGTCGGGCCAGCCACTCTGCCCATGGGGTTTTCGTGGTTCCGAACATTTACATGTTCCCCTTCTTCATTTCCTTTCATCTGTTTCACATCATCCGTTTCAGGTTTGTAGAACCAGGCAGCGGAGGTTGGTACGCTGCGGCAGGACGGTACGATTTGCGCTCTAGAAGGATTTCTCCCTGACGATTGCTGGGGTTCCCTTTCTGGGACTCTCTGGCCTGCGCCCAGTATTTCCAGGGTATGGGCGCCTTGGGCAGGGCTATTCGGCGGCAGGATTGTTGACATTTGGCATTGTTAGTGACTCCGTCCTTGTTAGTGCACATTGTCTTCCAGATCTGGTTACCCTTCAGGTCTCTCCGCCATGTCCTCCTCGGAGGGGTTACGTTGAAAGCACAAAGAGCACACTAATGCCTACGCGTGGTGTTGTACTCCAATTACAGGAGACCACTCCGTCATACCTAGTCTATTACAGCATTAGCTGCTTTACCGAAGCGAGAGTCAGCCATTTTTGACATTTAAACCTAGCGGCTCAGTTGCATGAAATTACATAAGCTGTTGTGCATTTGTAGGACAGAACAGCTAGATTCTCTAACCTGACCATAACTTAAAAAATCTGATGTGTTGCACTCATATGACTTTCTCTACTCTTGCACTAATCATTCTTACAAATTCTTATTCCTATATCTTTTTCGTCTTAGTTAAAAAAAAATATTTTGTTGTTTAACGACGCTGTCAATTGTCAGGATCACATCAGCGTCGCCGGTGTGCCGGAACTTTGTACCGCAGGAGTTCTTTAACATGCCAGTAAATCTACTGACATGGAGCTGTCGTTTTTGAGCGCACTTAAAAACCATCGGTCTGGGCCGGGTTTGAACCCGCGACCTTGGGATCAGTAGGCCAGCGTCTAACCAACTGAGCCACCCAGACCGACAATTCGTCTTAGTTGAGTTAAACATTTGTACAAATTATCTTATTGCTTATTTCCTTGTAGGTGCAAGGGATATATTCGAATACACTAGGCTTTGTGCGATAGTCAAATCTTTTAAGTTTTTGAGCTTCCGCTCTCTTTGCACGCTTAACAAATAAGAAACTGAACAACGATGTTCTATTTCACCAAAGTTTTTAAGTTTTTCGAAACTGCCACAAATAACAAGGAATATCTCCGAAGTGGTTCACTCTACCAAAAAAAAAAAAAAAAAAAAAAAGCATAAATTGTGTGTTTTAGCGAGATCTACATTTTTTGTGTAGTAAGATTTTGTCATCTCTTACGGTTTACGAGATATTCAAAAATTATCCAGAATAAACAGCACTACATAGGCTATAGCCAGAAAATTCAAGATATACGTTTCATTTGTCATACAAATGTCTTAAACATATGGCATTTTAATCGTTAGAGCCATTTTTAAGAAAATCAAATTTTTTAAGAAATTTTACATGTTAAGGATAGTTTAGGGTGCGGATATTTCCTCCAAAATCTTCGTGTCGCATCCTTGAAAGACATTAAACTTAAATACCAACTTTGGTTTTAACCGACTTTTCGTTTGTGAGTTATACTGTCTACAGACTGACACACGCACGCACACACACACACACACACACACACACACACACACACACACACACACACACGCACACGCACACACACGCACACACACATGTACACACACCCAGGCGGACCTTTTTTTAAAAATACTTATTTTTGGATTCAGGGGCCTCAAAACATATATTTCCTGTGAAATCTCGACAGATGTTAGAACTGGTGAGTATTAACTTGGGCTACATGCTGTTTTTGTTCAGGCATGTCTCATTAACAAGTAGGTGAAATTTGTGTAAACCTGATGGAGATTTTCAGCCAGTTTTTGTTTCGTTCATTACAATAGTTTGCCGAAATATTACACCATAAAGCAGGAAGCCTCAGTGGTGATGGAGTTAAAACTATTGTAATGCCACTTTTGCAGCTTTAAATCATGAAGTGAGAACAACAAAAATTAACACGTGATGTTAAACCACTTCGCGTGATGGGCAGGCGACGAAATCTGGCGAAGTTTAACAGCGCTGCGGGTTGCATCCATCAGTTGCAGGCAGGAGCGGAGAGCATGATTTTACATTATTAATTGTTCCATGGTGAAATTATGAGCGAGTGCACCGAGTTGCTCGTGTAAAATACATAAGCTGTGTTAGTACACTGCAAGTTCTCTTACAGTCAAACAACTTGAAGTGCTGAAGATTGTGTAAGCGAAATAAACAACAAACTTGAAACATAAACGACTACCATTTTACTTCATTCTAGCTAGAGAAAATCTTTGATAATTTTTGTCAAAATTTGTGAGCTTGTTTCCCCTAAAATAAAATTTTAAACCTATTATCTTAAAAAAAAAACAAAAAAAAAAACAACAACAACATTAAGTATCATTTTCATTTGTCAAAGCCTTAGACCAATGCAGAGTTCTTAACACTTGGAAACGATACCACAGGGGCATATTGAGTCGATCTGTTTATTTCTAAACCTTAACTACATGAGCAAGAAATACTTCCGATTAAACCATATGAAAGATACCTCTATATGTACACAGCTGAGGGTACCGAGCGAGATGGTGCCACGGCAACGTGTGCGACTCATATTCGGGAGGTCCCAGATTCGATCCCCGTCGGCAAAACCACTTGGGCTTTTCCGTGGTTTTCAGCAGGCGAATGCTAGAGTGGGTTCTCTTCTCCAAGGATTCCTTTCCCTTCATTTCTCTCCCTCGTCATCTTTCAGGTTTGGTTAGTAGCTCGGAACGTTCCGACGGATGCGGACAGATGGCTCTGCTTGCGCTCTGGAATCCCTTCTCTGGTCTCTCCTGGAAGTTATCGCCCAGGTTGCTAGGTTCGCCTCGTCGCCCTCTCCCTGGGTAGGGAAAACACTTCGCTTGTGCACCAGGTATCAATATCTGTAACTGTTAGGTACTTCTGTGCGTCTCTGGATTTCGCTGGCTCCGTTCTCTCACCAGGTTCCCTCCTCCGTTGCTTTACATACACTCACACAGTTTAGGGTATACACTTTACTGATCTGTTTATTTGATTGTGGATTTGATAAATACAAAATAAAATCACCAAAGGCTTGCTGGTGGTATTACAAGAATTTCAGAATGCGCACTTCTACAGGACCTATGTTTAGTTTCATTCGCTAGTGCTGCTCACCAAAGAGCGAATCCGCGGCAAGTATATGAACTAGCGCGGTGATGCATGCGCAACGCAGAGAAAGACCGCTCGGTTGTTTAGCATATTTATCACAAATGAATATAAGAGAGAAAATGCATTAAGATAGTGAAATCTATTGTCTAGTTACATCAAAACATTAAGTAAATCTGATAAAATTACCTAGCACATGTTACAAAGACTTAAGACACTACTGGCTGGTAGAGGTGGGGAAAACGGGATAAGAAAATTTAACATAAACTGAGACTGAGCTCATGTTAACTCACACATTTACTTTGCTGTTTTTGCTGTTTGTTTTTCCTATTGCTATTTGAGGCGGAGGCGTTACGCCGTTCGCCTATCAGCATATGGTATTCCTGGTGGACGAAGCGGCGTCTGGGAGGGCTTTCTCCAGTTTCTCCGGTTTCCCCCGCCGCTCATTACACAACTGTTCCTTCATCATCTTTCCATACATCCATCTCGCCTGCATTTCATATCATCCTCTTCCTATCATACCTAGTGCTGGGCTAACCACCCGCTTCTAGGTCTTCACTCTATCAGGTCCATAGGTTCGTCTACTATCCGACAGACATCTGACTCTAGGCACGGGCTTGTAAGTTCTAGGGGGTGTAAGTCCTCCAGATGATGAGGGTAATCCGATAAAGGAAAAGGAAGAAAAAGGCTATTTAACATTTTCTGTCATTAGCGATACTATCCCATGTTCAATATTTGCCTTATTTCTTGTTGAATCATGCTTTCTCTCTTATAATCTATGTGCATTTAAAATAAATATACTAAATCGTTTAGTAGCAATTAATAATGTTATACAAAATTAGAATTCGTATAAATGTCACTTTTGATCTGTATTTTATTAGTTGAACTGCGAAGACAACAGAATTTCCTAGTAATTTTTCATGTAACCTGCAAATAAATGACCAACCAATGGAGCCTAGTGTGACAGCTTATTAAGGGGTGACATTTAAATATCTCTTATCGAGCTGAGGGACTAAGCTCGAAGAGAACTGGCGTGAGCCGTTCTCGCCCGAATCTCGTGGGGCATGTGTCTCCAAGCGTGCTGTTGAAGATCAGGAATAACCGGGCTCCGATTCTTGCTTCAATGGAAGCGGAAGAAAAAGGAATATCTGCTGTAACAGTGAGAGTATTGGTGAAAGGGGATGAACACAATTGCTTTCCTCCATAATGTGTGGGACAAAGCCAAGTTTCATAATTTAAACAAGCTCTCTCAGAAAGTTGTCTCGAATACTTTAAAAATCGACTACTGAAATCGGTAAGTATTTGAGATACCGTTTAAACGGAATAGAAGTTTCTGTGTGTGTCAGCTACTAGTCATTTTCAACACATATAACTATATGTATTGTGATCTTACAATTAATAATACTTATTTATAAAATTACAACTAGATTCATCTTCTAACAATATTTTAATAATAATCCATGGAGTTAAACATAATTCATAATTATTTAGTGTATAATCCAAAAAGAAATATAATTTCATCTTCCTAAACTTAGTATTCATATAATAAAGACATTGGCGATACCTCAAGTTTGTCAAACGCAAAGACTGTTGTCATTTCTGCTTCAAAAAAGCTATACTTCAAAGGCAAAATATCCCTTGTCAATCTTTTTTTTTTTTTTTTTTACCACATACAAATATCCTAAATTATTACGCATGACAGAAAGTACAACGAACATACAACAAAAGCCATGCGTGTCTTAGAAAATCTCGATCTGTTTTAACTATTTTATAAATAAATGCGCCTTATATATTTTTGTATGTGGTGAACCACAAGGTTTAGGAAAATGGTTAGCGTTACACAGGAAATGTAAGTGTTGTTTAAACAAACCTTATTTAGAGTACAATTTTTGTGTGATTAACCATTTCTGAGACTTTTTTTTATTCTGTTATTGGTTTGAATTTTGAAATATAATTTTTTAAGTGTTTCATCATGTCTGGTGGCCATGCAAAAGTGGAATTTAAAAACCTGCTATACGCCTTTTAAACATTTGACAATTTCTTCTGCCTCCTATATTTTTTGTGTATCCATAAAAAATGCAAGTGTTTATCTCGATTAACAAGAATTAGACAAAGAATGGTTTGAAGAAGTTATATGAATGTATTGAATACTAATCCACATACATCTTGAGCTGCTCGTTAACTTTGGGACTTAGCCCCTTTCTCATTCTCCACATGTGTGCTGTTTATTCTTTAACTGCTATTAATTAACCTTTTTCAAATCTGTGTTTTCTTTTAGCTTTCGTATTTGATTTACGTCTTTTCGCTAAATTCTGTTATACTTTCCCATTTTCCTAAGTTCATTATTTTAAAGTACTCATTCTATTCTAAAATTTATTTTCCCCCTCATTCTTTTCTTAAGTTTCATGATCATTTGGTAATAATTTCCTACACCCCACTGATTCACCTTTTTGTTATCTCTTTATCACTTTCACTTCCTTTCCTTAACTTTCGCCTTTTTATAATACCTAACTTGACTTTATTCCTAAACTTTCATTTCCATCCCTCCTACCAATCCTCCTATCTTAATCACTTCTTTCTTGTCACATTTCACGGGGCATCATTTTCCTCTCATTTTACGGTTTCCTATATATTAATGCATTTTCACTATCTCATACCCACTTCTGTGAATTACGATCTTTCCAAATACGTGCTGGTATTGTCTGTTCGCCCTTCTTCTATTCCATTCTACCACATAGATAATCGATTTTCCCGATCCACCTGGTCATACACCACATCTTGTTTACTCGGTTTATTTCCACCTAACTTTGAAATTGCCCTTTTGAAAAAGTTATACAAAAATAAATAATAGCGGACAAAGAAATGTATGTGAATTTAACAGACCGAATTTTAATAGTGCCCACAGGAACATAGACAAACGCCGCTATGGACATTCTATAAAAATTAAGAGGATATCAGTAAATGTATTTTCCCTGAAATAGTGGTATGACACTTTGAGTGAAACACAATACTGGCCTGTAAGCGGTAAAGAAAGCTAAGAAAGGAGGTAAACCAATTTGCTACAAGGTTTTGCTTTCCAGAAGCAGAAGGTTTCGACACATGTCCCTCCCATTCCATTAACAGCAGTATGTAGATAAGGGTGCTAGTCGCATATAAACATGTCACAGTGTCTTAAAATATGAAAAACATGTTACAGAGGTGATAGTAGGTAGCGTGTTGCATTTCCTTCGCAACGATTGCAGCACTTGAAACACCTGCTATTTACCACCAACTTAATAATGGATTTCAGAGGCCCCTGCTGATAACCTACTAGTTTATGGAACACACTTTCTGCTCTTTTATTTAGAAACTCGCTGTGTAACAGATTAGATTCTCTTTGTTCAAATTTCTTTACACTTACATGCAGCTGCTACTTTTGTCACCTATTTCGGAAGGGTAATCTAGGCCAAAATAGGTAGATATGTATCCGAGTTAGGAGTTACAAGAAGTCAGACGGAGAGGCAGTGGTACGACGTGCAGGTAGACCATCGTGAAGAAAGCATGAAAGGAGTCCCGAAGGGTGACCAGATCCAGACAGCAAAGACAGGAGTCCCAACGATTCCAACATGATGCCAATCCTGTGGCAGACCCTACCTTAGCCGCCCACAGCCTGGAATCCCGGGAATAAAGACACTGTCAAGAACAAAGGAAGCTCTAGGAGTTTCACCAAGCGCCACGGAGAAATCGTCACAGAATGTAATTACACCGTCCTGTGGCAACACACCAACCGCCGTTGCCTGGCCCAAACCCTGAAGCAGATAAAGGTACATGGGGGAAGAAGCAATTATGGACAGGAAATGGTACAAGGGAACCACTCCAGCATTTGCTTACCGACCTGGGAAACCACAAAAAGAAATAAATGGTCAGAGTGGCCTCTCCGACGAATTTGAACTCCAGAACTGTACCTACCGAACCTAGGTGATACATGCAAAAATAAGAGTGAAGATGTCTCCACAGGTTATGTAAATAACGTGTACACTTAACTTAGTCTTATTATTAAAATCACAAAAAGCATTTTAACAGCTTTAAACCGTTGGAAACTTTTTCCTGTTTTATACGAAGGGAAAAACTGCCTCATAATCTTCTCTAAGCTTCTTTAAAAACGTTTTCGAGTTGATATGTGCGCACACTCGCATACAGAGAGAGAAATAACATAAATATTTAATTTATTAACGACGCTTAAATTACTAGGATCATATCAGTGTCGCCGGTGTGCCGGAAATCTGTTCCTCAGGAGTTCCTTTACATTACTTTTACGCACACTTTAAAACCATTGGTCTGGGCCAGGTTTGAGCTCGCGACCTTGGGATCAGCAAGCCAACACCTAATCAACTGCGCAACCCAGGTCGATAAGAGAGAGAGAGGTGAGAAAGAACGAGAGAGAGAGTACGCGCGGATATTTTTATTTTTATTTTTTTTTTTTTGGGGGGGGGGGGGGAATCGAAAATGGTATTTGTAGTTATCTTTTTTAGTAGAGAGCACAATGTTTCCCCTATCTTAGATAAGGCAAAGCAAATAACATTCTAAGAGCCTCAAGTCTATGCCTTCTAGTTTCTCACCTTCCTGACGTCGATTTTCTGGGACTTGGCCTTCCCCTTTTGTTTTTCCTCCCTTTGCATACTTCTGTACCTTTCTTCTGGTGCTTCTTGTTGAAGCGTGTCTGTAATGTTTAATGTCGCGACAATGTATCATTGCGACACTTAAGCCCAAGTTCCACAGTCGTAGCATCCACGTGGAACCGTGTCGAGCAGTATTTAAGGCCAATTACCGATACCACAGCCACGGTACGTCGAGCCGAAACAAAACCCACCTTCTCTTAAGATGTAAGGTTTTTATCCATGCTGCGGGGACAAAGGATCAGCCCTTAATTACAGTCTGACGGACTCTCCCACCCCGAATTTTCGTCGCTTCACTGCCTCACCTCACACCAGCAGCTTATCATCTACCTTCTTCTTATCTTCCTATTTCTATTCCAAGAGCGTAGCTGTCTCTTTTGCAAAAGGTGAAAGAACAGTCTTTTGTCATTTGCAGCATTAACACGTATACATTACACCATTTTATAATTAAAAATTTAGTTACAGGGGTATATGAAAAGGTTATGTATTCAAATTTGTTATAAAATACAGCCACAATAAAACTTATTACCACGGTATTTGGTCCCTAGCTCATTTGGTAGACCACCTGCTTGCTGTGGGGAGGGTCCCAGATTCGGTTCCCGACTGGGCAGTGCAATTTGTTATTGAATAATCAAGATTATTCCCAGTCCTTCCCAAAATCTGCAAATATGAAACAGAATGTGAAATTCTGTACAAAGCCTATACGCAATATGCTCCAAAGATAAAAAAGGCCGCCCATATGACCATTACAGGGGGGAGTATTGAGCCATTATGACTCAAATTTTGTCTTCCTAAGTCTAACATTAAGATTTCCACGTACCCATGACCTTATGCCTTGTCTTGGCACGCGGAAATCTTGATGCTGAACTTGGAAAAACAAGCAGCCTCAATACTGCGGCATAAATGGGGAAAAAACTAAGCAATGAAACAGAAAGCAAAGTTTCGTAGTATATTAAATATTGAAGTTACAATTGCCTTGGGAATAACTCCATTTCTTCCTAATTAAGTTAATTTGTTTTTGTATGCACGATAATCTCAAGTACCACTCAACTAATTTCGATAAATTTTCATAATTAATAATCAAAACTCCCTCACACAGATAAGCTATAAACACCTTGCATAAATTACTAAAATATTATAAAGGATTCACAAAGCGCCTGTACTAGAATACCAATACATTGGATTTATATTAGAGCGCGCTTGTGAAGAAGGCCTTGACTTTAAGTTGAAAAAAAGCTGTAAATAGTTGCTGCAATCGTAGAATATAAAAACAAAATCCAGTTAAATTTTATTGCTACAAGTAGACATAGTAGACCAGAGCGTAACACTGCAAACAGAAGACGGAGAGCTTTAAACAATTTGAGTATCATCCATATTCCCGTTGCACGTGCAAGAAAAGGAGCCACAAGATAATTTCTGCAAATGTTTATCTCAACTAACACGAGGAAGATATAGGAATAAGGGTTTGTAAGAATGGTTAGCACAAGAGTAGAGAACGTCATGCAAGTGCAACGCATCAGATTCATTTTTGTGGTTTACTTTTCACCATGGAATAGAGAAAATAATCATTAACTACGGGAAGGTGACTACGCCACTAAGGCCATGTCACGCAATTTGTAATGCAACCAGAGAAAGAGATTTCATGATCACTTTCTTGAAATTAAATCAAAAGTAATGGAAATGTAGAATTGCTGTGCTATTGGTGGAGGACGAATAATCTTCAATAAATAAATCGAACTTGCATCTATTGCAGTTTGGCAGTTTTCTTAAAACTAATGGAGTATTTTGTGTTACGAACGCTCCTAACAAGCGATAGGGTGCAGCATTAATTAGATTGCAGTAAGTATTGGAAAAGACGAGACCACACTGCCCTGCTGGCGTCTGTGTTCTGCCTTCTCTTTCTCCCGTGAAAAACAAACAGTGTGAGGCGTGCAACCTGTGGTTTCAGCTGTATCACCTTGATGGGAGCAAAACAAGCCTTTCTTTCCATGGCCCTCGGCATTTGCTCGACACGCCATCATATGTTTAAACGTGCATTATTCGCGCCAAGATATCGTCCCTGACCCTGCTTAAGTGGAACACCGTGACGTGTGAATGAAACCTAAATTTTACTGTAATTATACTAATTTCAGGTCTCAGTCTCACACTTTCCTTAACTACACCAACAAGTTGGCTCTTGAATATGCTGTGAATAACTACCGTGCTCGGTGGAAGGTGTGCCGAGTACAAAGCACAGGATTTTAACACTGACTAGCGAAGTGTTAATGCCAGTATGACTTCACATTGGAGAATGTTGATACCAAAGGATAGGAGAACCAGTAGGCTTAAGCGATAGTCATTTGTTTTAAGATCTGATCACTATATAATGGCTTTGACATTTCATCCTTTTTACCTGAACAGTATATAAAAAAAGAATGACTGTCTATGTTTTTTAAATTCAAACCAATAACAAGGAGTATCTCGAAAATGGTTATTTCAAAAAAACAGACACGTGCACACACATATACGTGAGGCTCATATTTAGGAGGTCCGTGGTTCATATTCCATCAGAACTATCCTCTCCCCCTGAGGTCTTTCTCTCATAAATTGGCAACTACCATGGAGGTATTCCTTCGTAAATGCCTTTCCCAAATATAATTTCATTTAATGTACCATCAGTGTCCTACACTAGCGGCGTCGTATGTAGTACGAACGGACGTTAAACGACTAAAACTGCTTGCAATTAAGAATTTGTTTGTCAGATCTGCAATCGAAGTAAAATTGTTGATTGTTAAGCCCATAAGCTGCAGCATGCCTTAATTTCTTCACTGGAATGTAAATCGAATTGTGTCTAGAAGCTTTGACGTTTTGATATTTAAAGGTAATCCAGCATGGCATCAGGTTTGGATGTTAGCTTCGAGGGGAAGTGGGGAGGATGGTCAATTTGACAACACGCCTAAAACTTTAGCTTCGATTTTCTTGACCGCTCCATCGGATAGCCCCAAAATTAGCATAATAAAGACGGGTGTGTTTCGTTATTTGTTCCAATCTAGACGAAAGAGCAATAGGAAACAACCGACAACGCTGTCTGTACGCTCTTGTTGCATGGAATAGGGTCTTAAATAGATGAACTAGCCTCTGTAGATCAACCGCAACGGCTTCTCCTTCACAACGTCTTCGCTTGTATTACTTTGATCTTACACTTTTTAATAACAAATGGGTTTAAGCATTAACACGTTGGAGGTGGAGAACTTCCTATTCAACTTATGAATGTAATAAGCTTTTATTTTATCTACGGTCGCTTTTACTACAGATTTATCTAAATAAATAAAGTCTAACGACGTAATAACTCAGCTTAGAGAGTGAAATGACTTGATCCAAAGCATGATTTGAACCTGCGCTTTCCACAGTCACAGCTGTCTAAAGATCGACCTTGGTTTTCTTCTGACACAATCACGCTGGTGAAGTGCACGGGAAACAAACCGGACTCCTTTGCTTTAGATATTACCGATGCAGCCCTTCAACTTGCATAGGGCAACAGAGGAGCACGGAGGGGCAAAATAAGCTTTTTATACCCCACTCCATTCCTTTCTGTCTCTCTCTTTCCTTTTTCTTCCCCCATACCGACTTATTTTTCTTCTTTCTTTTCCCCGGACGGATTTCACGTATGCCTGAGTAGTAAAGAATACGGGCGGCTCTAGAGAAGACAATGGCTTGCCGGCAAATATCAATGAACTGCTTTTCTAGTATTGCACCAGAGGATGATTGTTTCTGGAAAAACAACAGCGACAAAGACGGTCCATTTTCTTCCTTTCTTCCGTCCTCTTCTCCCTGCGATTCTCTCACTCTTGAGGAACAACAGCTCCTCCAGGTTAACCGTTGGACAACCCCCAAGATCCAGTTTGCGATTTTCTAATCCACGAGGCTGTGTTTAACATTCCAGCCAGCGTGTCTCGTTCTAGGCATATCAGGCCAGGAAAAACCATTTTGTCACTTCACACGTCATACAGTGATAGTGAAATTTAATAAGGATTTAGTGTGTACATGTCTTACTTTCTAAAGCATCTTTTGGATCTATGAAAACCTGTATTCAAAGTTTTGGAAGATATAATTATAAAACCTCTCAGTGCACATCTACACAAGAAAAGTTTCTTTGACACCTTGACGTTTCCAATGATGTGGGGAAGAGATTTTGGTTTTAAAAATGAGCTATGAAGCATGAACTTATCCTAAGTCACATTTAAAAAGCTTATAATTCTTTCTCGACTCACTAACGTTTATTTCTCTATAGCTTCTATAAACTATTCTTGCAAAAGGTTATTTGTCTGTTCTTCATGTTAGTCGAAATGATTTCATTACATCTTTGATTGTAGGTACAAGAGGAGGTAGGTAGTCTTAGAATGACATTGTGAAAAAAGGGGGGGGGGGGGGAGGGGAATAATTAAATGGTGATAGCACATTAAAAAACCCGAAATAATATCTCGGAAATGGCTAAAGTCACAAAACTATCTTAAATAAATGCCGTATATTGAAGAGTTTTACCTTTTTATGTTATACTTTTAGTCTATCTCTTAACAATTGTTCAAAATTCCTTCCAAATGAAGAGGACTTCAGAAGCTATTCGGAGAAAACTCCAGATAGTCAGTTGTCTAGTATATATCTTAAGCACAAGATACTTTAATCAAAATCGTTCGAGCACTTTTGAGAAAATAAAAAATTTCGAAAAATTATCCATGTGAAGAATGAAGTGACTTTCTTGCAACTTTGGAGGCTGCTGAACACAAATACCAAAGTTTGTATTTAGCTGAATTTTAGTTTTGAGCTATGCTGTACACACACACACACACACACACACACACACACACACACACACACACACACACACACACACACACACACACACACACAGACACACACACACACACACACACACACACACACACACCTTGGGGAAATCAGAAATCCTTAAAACGTGTATATATTTCCGTTAAAATCTGATATCGAATCTTTGAGTGGAATGCAACACACTCTCTACCTCCTAAGGCTCTCTAACTATGTACATTATAATATGAAATCGGGTAAACAGTGTCAGAAAATGAGTAGTCGGAAGCTACTCATGTTAGTGTAAGAAAACATTTTATTTGCCTTTAACGAGAGCCAGATTTTGCTACAATAAGTCTTGATATACGTATAACTTGTGCATTCTTCGGCATATGTTTTATTCGTTATATCACGAGCACAACTTTTAAATTTAAGGGAAATGGTAAGTGTAAGTTTTAATAAATAAAAAAAGAGTATTGGAATGCGAAATTTTGTTGTAATTATTTATTTATCTATCTGTTTGTTTGTTTTTAGAGAATATTATATATATGTTATATTTTCTTTCCATGATCCTAATTAGATTTCCTAATACTGCACCTAAACTAACATTCATTCCAAGTTATCAGTCTGCGATTTATGCCTGGTTCAGCAGTTAGCTAAACTGTTAGTCGATCAATGTTACTTTAAAACATTGTAACTAATCCTGCAAAAGGGCATATGTTGTGTGTATCTTCAAAACTATGTTACATATCCAACTCCTGATTAGGAAACAGCCTTCTTAGGCATACATTTCATTACTCTTTGAGACCAAAGAGTTTGATGTAGTTGAAAGATAATTTAGAGCATCATATCATTAAAAATAAAGTGCACTTCAAGGTTTGCAGTTCACATGTCATGGAATAGTTTACTCCTGTTACCTTCTGAGTATATTTAAAGAGTATAAGGTGTCTGGATTACCTGCCTGGGAAAAAGAGAAGAGGAAAAAGAAGGGAAAGGAAATCTATATTTACTCTAAGATTTTCGATGTTTGTAAGAAACATTAAGGGAAATATAAGATCACAGCTGGCTAAATTTAACACCTGTTGGTTTTTCTTTAAACACTTCCCCAAGGAAGAAGAGAAACATCTGACAGTAGTGTGGGCCTCGGTCATTGTAGTTAAATTGGGAACTGGAACTCCGTTGTTGAGAAATGACTTATATTCCCCAATGTTATATTGTTTGTAGAAGTGTCGTGTACAGAATACAGTTCTGTTTTAACAGAGGCTTCATTAAAGCAAGAAGTGCATTTATTTATGTGCATTTGCGAGTTTCAATAGAGGCTTAAAGTGGGGGGGGGGGGGGGGGGGAATTCGCACTCTTTAAACATTTGTCTTCCGGAAGTGTGGTCTCTAGCTTCAAGTCCCATAGAGGGCGTCTCCGACCCCTGCGGAGGTATCTGCTGGACTATGTAAATGAGTAAAACCTGTTTGTTATTTTCTAAAATCAAAGGATATGTGAAAGTATCAAATTAAAGTTTACAAGCAATCAGGGAGTAAAAATATGCTCGGGGAACCTAGATTTGAAATTAGTATTAAAAAAATCGTATTCTTTAGGGAAGAGGAATATATTTGAGTGAAGTTTAGATAAATTTACGAACAATTTGTAATATTATACATATCTGAAACTAAAAATGAGTCATTACCTCCCAAAGCTCCCCTCAATTGAGGGGATTTTAATGTGGGTGACACTTGCCTTTACTATTTGCTCTCAAATGATGCTTCTAAAAATTCTCAAATTTTAGAGCGACAAGCATTTATATAAACATATATTATTATATAAATCCATATAAGAAAACTAGAGTCAAAATACCTGAAATTAAGTAATCTATACAAAAATGAAATACATTTCACCATAACTTCAAAATACTTAGTATTCTTAATACTATATGGAATTTCGTATGCCATTCATCTATTATAAATGAGTTAAGTAATTTTAAATTATTTAGCACAGTTAACCTAGATGGTCAAATTTTCACACATATGTATTATTAAAATATACTTTCTTACCTCCTGCTGATATAAAAGGTTTAGGTATTTTTTTATTTTTTATTCCGGGGCTGTTTACGTCCCATTGTTATTGTAAAATTTCAGGTACTGATTACAGGTCATTAGAGAGTAAATAAAGGTACAGGCACAGTCGCGTGTCCTTTTTGGACTACTATATACTCTTTTATTCGTATGGTCACTAAGCTGAAAATAAAGACCACTTTAAAGCGTGGAGATGAATGGAATTCTTGTGGCTGATGTTTTCCACATGGAGAGTAGCTATTGGGGCGCCAGTCTTCTCTATGTAAGGAATTTTTATGTTATTTCCCTTTCCTCCTCATCACCTTGTGGGAGGGGGGAACAATCATTATCCCAATCCTCGCTGCCCTCCCTTCATCTGTTATAATCAAACGTTGCTGTATGTGCAGAAAGCAATGTATCATCATCATCATCACCATCATCATCTCGCGTATATCAGGTTTCAACAAATTACAGTGCCTCGATGTGGGCACATTATCCAGCCATGGTCGACTATAACAAGTGCTTTAGGGAAGAAAAAGCAGCAGCACCGCCCAAATCCCTTGCACCCATCTCAAATTATTGTTTTAAAGCAACCAAGTAGGAGGAGGTGGCTTTAAAAAAACAACACGAAAACAAATATAATCAAATAACCACACCACGAGCTGGAGGTTAAGAGCAGTGGGGTGGGTTAATATTTGCTTTCCTACTCTACCATCAGACACAGAGAAACTAGCAATTTGTATATTAATCCTCCTGGATTAAGGAAGAAACCAAGACTTCTTTTTGTGCTTCTTCGTGCAGAAACTCTAGGCAATCGATTATAATGATGAGGCGAGTTTTGTTGCCCTTTTTGCTTCCTCCGCTCATCACCTGTTATTTATACGTTTACTAGCTCACTTCACACCTTGCTTTAATGCTTACCCACACTCCCAAAAGTATCTGGCCCCACTTTCTCGTGGGATCTCCTTCTACAGCTGTAGAGGATCTGTGTTGCGTTCGAAACGAACTTTTAATTTCGCGATTACTCTCTACAGAAACACTCTTAGACTTTTTGAATTAAAGAAAAATGAGAGATATATGGACAGAGAAAGAATAAGAGACTGCAAATAAAGATTAAAATCGGTATCAGAGTTGCATATCCCTTTAAGGGATCTAAGCGGATGTTTCCAAGAATGCCAATCCGGGTTCGATCCCAGGTATTCGTCTGGGCAAAGCGACTTTTCTCAACGTTTCCGGTTTCCCCCGCCGCTCATTCCACCAACTGCTTCATCACCACATTTGCATTCATCCATTTCGCCTGCATTTCATATTATCCTCTACCTCACTCTTGTACCTGCCAGGACTTCACTCTGTCCGGTCCATAGGCTCCTCTGCTCCCAGACAGGCATCTGAGTTCAGGCACACGATTGTAAGTCCTAGGGAGTGTCAGTCCTCCACACGGGGAGGGTAATCGGATGTTTATATATACCTGACCCACAGACACTCATTAAGGGGAGTCGAAATGGTGAATTTTGTTATTGTTTTCCAAATTCAGGGTTTACTTCCACATGAATATTCCAGATCTTCCACTCGTTTTGGTATACCTTTCTTAGAGGACGTTAATCGTAAATACATTAAAATTATTATTGAAAACAAAGCTGCATATAGGTTTTAGGCTTTTTCATCTTCACTGGAATTTCTGAAGAATTAGTTATTTTCTACACACCTGAAAGTAATTGGTATAGCGCGCTGAAATTTTTACCACACATTTGCAGCTAAATAAGCTGTATTTTACTGAAAAGGATTTTATGTATAAGGCACACTAATTAGCCCTTATATTTCAATAAAAATCAAGGCATTATGTTAAAAAATCATAACTTTGTTTCTGATGAAGAAAGTGTGTTTTTGTTTCATCGGTGAACTGTAAAACTGCACCTCATCTCCTAAAAAGTTCAGCTAATTATCTTAAATAGTATTCTAGACAATGAGATATCTATTAACTTTGGAGAGATAGAGCATTTCGACACCTTTAAGCGCATGAATATAAATACAGCTGTCCTAGTTTAATCTCAGGACTCAAGAAACTAAAATTACATTTTAAGTTAGTACTTGGATTCTGACCTGAGATTCCCTGCTTAGTAGTAGTTGACATTTAACCATAGATTTAGCAGCGTGACAGACGACAATATCGCCGGAAAATCACAACCGTAACGTGTAAACTGTACGGTAAAAAGTAGTACATAGGAATTCCTAGGGAGTGCAAACACCAGTATCCGGGTGTGTCGACCTGTGACGTGTGTGTTGCATACAGTAGCAACTACCTCTCCGATTTATGCTGCACACTCCATTAATTTATAGTGGAAAGTGACCACTCCGGTACTTGAGTATGTCGCTTTCTTCGCAGCAGTCTCGCGGAAATGCACACTGCATTGTCAACAGACCAACATCAACAATTGCCACAGAGTATGTAATGAATAGAGCACGGTATTTGCCTATTTGCCTTTTTTGTTTCTTTGTCTAGAATCATGGGCTTTGAATACGCAAGTATGTCTCAGACTGCCACTGATGTTACACTGGCTATAATTGCCTATTTTTGTAGTACGAAATGTATCATTGTGTCCCTTCGGCTGTTTATGCATCTACTTCTAATTTTTTAACAAATTAATGAAAACTGGACGAAAATTTCTTTTAGTAGTGATTTTTATACAAGGTGAGATGCACAAGTAGGA
The DNA here is from genome assembly GCA_030765045.1 of Tenodera sinensis. Classification (NCBI taxonomy): domain Eukaryota; kingdom Metazoa; phylum Arthropoda; class Insecta; order Mantodea; family Mantidae; genus Tenodera; species Tenodera sinensis. Next base: position 78,421,042 of record CM060965.1, on the reverse strand, counting down.
ATGTATTTTGATGTGGTTACCTCTCATAAGCACACAAAATTAGCGGAATGAAGGCAGAGGCATATTATTTACAAGCTTAGGAAACTGTCGCCCTTTGTTCCTCGCTATTGTTATTGAAGAAAGCATACTTTATTATTTTTCCAGGTAGTTGAGGTGTGCAAATACAGTTACCTGTTTTCCTTTACCTTGGTCATCGTTGAACGGTATTTGCAGGGACGTGGTAAAATAGTCCTATTCCGAGTGATATTAATTATTTCAAGATTTTATTGCAGCCTTTTTGTGACAACTGGTCACACATAAAGGCCTATGTATTTGTGCTAAATGTATATATACAAATACATGTGGTATACCACTAAGATGGTAATGGGTAGAGAAATTCGTGTGACTGTGCATAACAGAGTTTTAGGCATACATGTACTGCAAACTGGATAAACATAAGTAAATGAACAAAAAAATTGTTTTGTACCGCAAAAACTTAAAGTGCTCCCTGAAGAAGTTACCCTTATGGGAATCGAAAGCTAAAGAATTGCTAAAGAAGTAGGGAAACATTTGGCACGAAGAAGTGAGAGAGATATTGGAAGGAATGCAGCGGGGGGTCGATACCACCCCCTTCGCGTGTCGGCCCCGCCCGCGTTATCAACAAGATAGGGTTCCATCTCAATCTCTCTAATTATACACTGTCAGTGTTGGCAGCAATGAATAGCTCTTGCACCCCCAGCAGCAGTAACAGATGCCTCCCTAGTCGTACATTCAATGTAACTGATTTCAACTGGCTCGGAACCGCAAGCTTTGGATTTGCAATGTTGCGAGACCTAGAAGTGACATGATATTGGAAAATACAGGGGCAGCTCTGAAATCTCACAATTCGTCGCATGATTGGTGGCTAGTTACCAGCAAGAATGCACATGTAAGTGTAGTTGTAGACACATTTTATCTAGGAGAAAGAAAACGACCCTCTCATTCCAATCATACATTTTAAGACACTAAACAAAAGTTGTTTTGGTCAGTCTTCAACAAGCTGGTTGTAGATCCAGCATTTTTGCTGTATTTTCCTATTCTCAGTTGGTAATTGTGTGCTCTTTTGTGCGGATGTGTTGACAAAAGTACACACGTTTTTTATATTCCGACTGCGAGTAAGATGTAAAACATCTCTTAAACACACCAAGGAGGGTCCAAGCCTCAGTCCTGATTTTTTTATATCTAAAACACAGTTTGGGGTAAGGTATCTTCTTTATTATCTTGGAGACACTTAAATTAAATACTAAGTTTGGTATTTATACCTGTGGCCTGTTAGTTGTGCTCTCCAGAGGCAGGTAGAGAGAGTGTTACAAAATATCGAGACCTTTTTCTACAAATGCTTTTGTATTTATTCAGGGAGTCTCCAAACGTTTATTTCCGATTTATTGAATTTTTGGGTGGAACGTAATACTTCCTCAGATAAATAGAGAGAGTAGATATCAAACTATTTGTTAATCATTAGACATTTTTTCTTTCTCTAATACTATATACTAAGTAGGGAAAGTACCTATTGCATTCGACCCAAAATTTCGATGTCGAAATTTCACCGAAAATGTAGTTTTCAAACCCCCTGAATCCTCTCCCCCCCAAAAAAAAAAAAAAAAACATTTTTAGAAAAAAGTCCGTATTTGTGTATATTTGTGGACAGCATAACTCAAAAACGAAAAGTCGGTTGCAAACCAAAGTTGATATTTAAGTTTAATATCTTTCAAATGCGACACGAAGATTTCGAAGAAAATTTTTCCACCCTTAACTACCTTTTACATGGAAACTTTTGCAAAAATTTTGATCTTCTCAAAAATGTCTCTAGTAATTTTGATTAAAATACCATGTTTAAGGTATTTCTATGGCAAATGAAATGCATATTTTGAACTTTTTGGCTATAGCCCACGTACTCAGGTTTACTCTTGATGACTTTCGCATAGCTGTTAAACCGTAAGAGACAGACCAAATCTTACAATGCAGAAAAAAAACACGTGTCCACATTTGTTCGTAGAGTGAACCATTTCGGATATATTCCTGGTCATTTGTGTGGGTTTGGCAATACTTTTCTCAAATTGAAGGTCGTTATTTAATTTTTGATCTCTTGGCCGTGCAAAGAGATTGCAATTTCATTCTTCATAGAGCGACCAGCTTTAAAAGATTTGACTGTCGCTCAAAGCCTGCATTCCCTAATTTCCCTTGCCTCTAAAGGAAAATTAGAAACAAGAAGGTTTCTGCAAATATTTTTCTAGGCTAACCTGAAGATAAAGGAATAAGAGTTTGTAAGAATAGTACAAGAGTAGAGAAAGTCATGTGAATGCAACACATCAGATTCTTTCCTTAGCATTGCTTAAAACAGTTTAAGTTCTCTTGCACTCACAACTTTATAGCGTGACGTATAATAAAGTAGATATATAAATACTCTTAACTAGTTGCCACTTTACCCAGTGTATAATTTATACTAGGTATGTCCGTGCTCAGGGTATCGTTTTTCGTTAAGAAGTCCCACATAATGAATAGGTATATCACGCCTGTTCACTATGTGAAGGGTGTTGATAAAAATCTGAGACACCCTTGCTTTTCCCTATTCACGGGTAAGCCAGAGATATGAGAAACTTCCTGCAAACTCACCCTCTTTACTACCCCACGCTACAATATCGTTTTAATTGCAACGTGAACCATTTAAGGTGGAGGCTCGACCCCGCATGACCCCCTCTCTCTGTCTCTCTTTGATAGGGGATGTCTTCACCCCTTTAAACACCGCAAGCTCCGCCACATCATCGGGGTGGTTGAAACCAATATTTATTCTGCAGCAGTCAGTTCGACCACCCAGCCTCCCACTGTGCCCTGCCTCTCCAGTGCAACAGCCACGCAAGTATCCCACTCGAAATGCTGGACCATCGATAACGAGTTAATGCATCTCTATCAATACTTTATTTAATACGACTTTGAACAAGAGTGGTAATGGTATCACTACATCAAAAGCTTAAACTGGAATAGACTGACTGTAAGTAGGAATGCAATTTAATTTATATATCCAGATATCAGAATTCGAATTCATTAGTGGGAAAGTTGTGTATTGCTTAATCAAATTCAGTTATAAACTTTATCAGTATAGTTAATATAGGTACTTCGTACTTTAACTCAGCGCAATATTGATCTACGTCTTTAGAACAACTATTTATATAGTTTATGCATGTGTTATACTCCATTGTCTTTGAAAATGTCGTGCATAATTTTGTTTTATATAATTTTAAATATAGATTTGCCAATATAAAAGTATTTATCTCTTACATTCTCTTAATAACAACAGGTAAGTGTGGTTTAGAAGATTAATAGGAACAACAAAAGTACCAGGTCTAATAATGAACAAAAAAGGACTAAACCATAACTGATATTTGTAATTCCACTTTTGGGAACATTTTAAAAAGGGCCTTCCATAAGTAAAGTTTAGGGACTATTAGTTGTGAAGGTAGGGACATTTTGATATACTCAGTTGTTTTTACTTTCTCTACTACGTATCGTAAGTAGAGGAAGTATTGTATTTCACCCAAAATTTCGATGTCGTGATTTCACCGGAAAAATATGCTTTGAGGCCTTCTGAATAAAAAAAAAAGCATTTTTAGAAAAAGATCCGTGTGTGTGTGTAATTGTCGGTCTCTCCCCCCCCCCTCTCTCTCCCTCTGTGTGTGTGTGTGTGTGTGTGTGTGTGTGTGTGTGTGTGTGTGTCAGTGTGTGTGTGTGTGTGTCAGTGTGTCTATCAATCCATGGACAGCATAACTCAAAAATGAAAAGTCGATTAAAAACCAAAGTTGGTATTTAAGTTCAACATCTTTTAAAGATGCGACACGAAGATTTTGAAGAAAATTCCTCCATCCTAATGTCCCTTTACGTGCAATTTTTTTCGAAAATTTTGATTTTCTCGAAAATAGCTCCACCGATTTTGACTAAAATGTCATATGTATAAGATATTTTTTATGAAAAATGAAACGCATATTTTAAATTTTCGGTTATAGCCTTTGTAGTTCTGTTTACTCTGGATGACCTTTGAATAACTCATAGACCGTAAGAGATAGACCAAATATTGCCATACAAAAAATTTAGATCTTGCTAAAACACACAATTTATATCCAAATATTCCTCGTTATTTGTGTGAGTTAGCTTCCGTCAAATGGAACATCATTATTCATTTTTTGTATGTTAACCGTGCAAATAGAATGCAATTTGAAAGCTTTAAAAGATATTAGTACAAGAGTAGAGAAAGTCATGTGAGTGCAACACATCAGACTTTTTCATTACAAGGGCAGTGGTGCATTCGACACGTCTTCAGTTATTTGTCTCTCTCAAATGTTTAATGGCTGTTGCTTATGTCAAACACAGTATATTCCGTGTAATTATAACTAATTAGTTGTTTTTATAAAACAGCTTAATTTAAGGTCAACGCCGTGACCGTCTCCCCTGGATGCACTTATGCCAGTAGTGAATGGAGGGAGGTTAAGAGTCATTGATGCTCTAGTGCTTCATGTGAAATAATTAGAAGTTAATTTTAGCAAACGTAATTTGAAAACAAAAACGAAATAATAAACTTCTAAATTGTTACAATTAATGTGTTCTTCCTAATAAGAGATTCACATAATATGCTTTTCTCATATTAGATAAGGCTGCTCTTGGTAATTGTTGAAGAATAAACAATTATTAATGTGCATAAGCATATAGTAATAACTCAATTTTTCAGCTATATTTACTTCTTGGCGTATAATATTAAGACAAGGCCAAATGTTGTGATTAGTAAACTTAAAGGTGTGTGAAGTGATTAAGATTCAGAAAAACAGTATCATTAAAATCATGTTTGACTTACATGACTCTCTACCAACTATCACTTATTTCTATACCTTCTATAACCTATTTTTAAGGAATCTTATTTTTCTGTTTATTTCGTGTTAGTCCAATGTTAGTGTTAGCCTTTGTGGAAACAGCTTCATTACAAGGAATTTTGAAAGTCGGGTAAAATGCCTTTAAATTCCATGCTATTCCCACCATATTGGAGAAACAACTGAATAACAGCATATTAAAATGACACAGCAGTGAAAAATTTAAATCAATAATAAGGCATATATCCGAAATGATGGATCCCAAAAAATATACTGGAAATACATTATATGTTTTAAAGGTATCTGTATTTTTCGTGTAGTGTGCTTTTACCAATCTGTTAATATGAGGAGCACTGTGCAGGACATTTCCAGACTATACTATGTGTCATGTAAACATCTTAAACAATGGTCTTTGATATAATAAACAAATTTCGATAAGTTTATCCATGTAGAGGATAGTTTGGGTATGATTTTTTACAAAATCTTCGTATAACATCCTTGGAAAGCACTGAAATTAAATACCAATTCGAATTTTCATTTTTGACTTACGTTGTTCACAGATACACAGACATAAAAATGCTCCTCTTGTTCAGGGGGTCTGAGAACATGTATTTTAGGCAAAATTTAATTGCAATGCAACATCTCTCTATCTACTAGATACCTGGTAGAGAGAGTAGAGCAAAAAGCAGAACATACGTGGGGCAGCATTAGCAGGACAAGGATTGTAAGTAAATGCTAGCCAGATAATGAAGAAAAAACGTATACTAAGAACCAAGGCAACTTCTAGGTAAGGAGGAATCATTAAATTAATCCTCCACGTTTGCCATATAATTTTTCAACTTGTCCATTATTTATTCAATACATAAACAACAGCCCACGTTTAACGTTAGAGCTAACGCATCAGAGGTTAATTTGAATATGCTCCTCTCAATTATCTCCCAGATTGCTTACAGAATACATCCAATATTACTCCCTATATCTACCTGCTTGATAATTACATTATGTTGATTTTAAATTATAGATGATAAGCATTTAGAAAGAAAACACACTAATGTAAATAAAAAATAAAATATATGCTCATTGAAATATAATTATATCAGCGTTCATATTCGCCTCAAGGAATAAGCTTGACAAATGGTAGTTATGTAATTGCTGAGAACTAAACTTGGTTTATGGATTTTTGGCATGCCTTATGGAAGCTCTAGATTTAGTTAAAAATACATTTGATTTATTGAGATCACTCCCCTGTCCTGTGACAGCGAAGATGAACATAAATGTTACTTTTACATTGAAGTGTTAAAACGATGCTTTTTGAATATATTAATAACTAGGAGGCCAGGAACACGCACTGAGAGTTTTTTTTTTTTTTTCCCCATCGTTGGTGAAGTAATAATGTCGCGCTACAAACAAATCTGATTTAAGGTTTCTGCATAGTGCCTACACACAGCTAGAGTGAAATTAGCAGTTATACAAATCACGAAAACCTTAGCACTTAATTATGATAATGCTTGCTAATACAATACTCTGTAACTAAGCCTCTGGCAAAGATTTTACAGTATTAAAATAAATTAAATAGGATGAAATATAGTATTTTAAGACTATGTGAAACTCAAAAAATTGCAGTTTTCTTCCGATTGCTTTGCCTTTTTGATCATATAATCATAGTACAAAACATACTATTCTAACAAGCCATGTTCAAATCGTTGTTAACATATTCATTTTTATTCATAATAAATTATTTTTTGATAGAGATAATAGGAAATGTTCCTTGAACCCAACTATTTCTCGTATCGCTCCCAAATATTTTATTTGAGTTTAAAATATAACCTGTTTATGAAAAAAAACTGAAATTAAACATTTGTTTGTGTATATTTGCTGAATTTTGTTGTTGTGAGTCATAGTTCAGCTGATCTATTCAACTATTCATTGGTTTTACTCGTGTGTTAAATATATTAAATGCGTAACACCTGAAGCTATCTTGAAAATATCCAGCCAATATTTTATAAATTTGATGCAAGAAACAGTTTGAATGAAAAGATATTCTTAAGAAAAGAGTAGTGAGAAAAATGAAGGTTACAGGTGAAGTGCAATTTATGCTTTACCTAAATTGTAGAGGACCAGTTATGTAGTAGCTTGTGTCTTTAAAATTTATGTTAAAAACCAATTGTATAATATGAAAGTACAAGTTATACAAGTGCATAAAAGCAAAAGACGCAAAATTAGCTAAACTTGAAGGATATATTGCCTTTAGGGGATTGTCTATTACAATATAATGCGGGTGAGAGCAGAGGCACGAGGCGTGTGCTGGAGCGAGCTCTCAACAAGACACAGAGAGACTTGGATAGTTTCTGCATCAAACCATTCAATTTCGTGGCAATTTAAAGCCGGTGGTGTGGCAACCATCACCTTGGAACTCGCGCTGCCTTTCGGTAAAGGTTTCATCTCGGAGTCTCGCCTCCTGGGGATTAGGCCACCCTCTCAGCCCGCAGTGCCGCGGCTGCTTCCGAATGTTCTCCTTTTCCAATTTCCATTCAGCTCACAGACGTCAGTTGCCAGAGCGTTTAATCTCCTTCTCTCAACTTGCCTTTACTTCTCTCTAACAAATTTAACAGGAGTAGTTTCCACGTCTCTCCATTTCGAGACAAGTCGTATTGCTAATTGAAATGTATTAGATAGGTAAATATTTTTGCTGACAAAAATGTTTTCAACATTCCAATTCTTATACACACATTTAAACTTTCTGAGGGCACATTAAAATACTTCTACGATACTCTTTGATTTTCATTAGTTTGCATCTCAGTGGAACTTCAAAAATGAACCATTAAACTTTGAGCTGTATACTTATGAAAACAAAATCAGTCTTATCTGGCAGAGGGAATGTATTTTCTACAGAATGCCATAAAATTCCTTTTATACTGTTACAGTAAGAAAATTACAATATATTCCAGTATTTTTCAGCTCCTAATAATCTCATTCTTTTAAAAAAGCAGTTTTTAGTGTTCTTTCATTAACTCAAAATCTTCTTAGGCAGAAGACTGTTGGTTCGTCAGATTGGATTTTTAAGCTTCTGCTGCCTTTGCTAGGATAGATAATGTCTTAGCTGTATTGCCCATTTAGAAAAAAATGTTGACTACCTCTAATTCTAATCTACTGAATGGTAACGTGTGTGATGCACTTTCGGCGGTCCCGGATTTAAATCCACGGGGCTGATTAACATGACCAAAAGTTTCTTCGCTCGATTGCTAGGCGAATACTGAAAGGATTCCAAATTTTCTTATCATTTCATCACTACCTTCATTTTCTTCTAGCGAGCGTTGCCCATTTTGGATATTTTTAGATCCCAAGTTTGCTTGCTCCTCGATAGGTTACTGACCTAAGATATTGACTGTAAGTTCTACAGAGTAGAGGATAATCCGTGAAGGAAAAGAAGAATTGACTCCATTTTCTCGTTTTCAACCCTAGGCTAATTAATTCTATTTGTTACTTGATACAGCTGCGGTAACTTTAGGAATTTCTGGAAGCTTAAACACTTGAACTCTTCGCTCACTTTGCTCTCTTAGTGCACGTCAAAACACTCATAGCAACGAAAGTCCTAGCTGCCATTCTCCTTATAAAGGCATCGATTCCAGACTGAATATATTTATAAAAATTTAAATTTTATTTTTACACCTTATTTTAAACCATACAAATTGAGTAAGAGATATAAATGCATTTCAACCACTAGAATAATAAGTTAACAGCTTTTATTCAATCGACAAGTTTTGCATTCTAGAATATTCTAGCTTTCTCGAAGGTTCTTAGTCTCTGCGAGGCTCAAGTTCTTAAGTCTCCTGTAGATTCATATACCTTCTGAGTTCTCCACAGAAATGGGCTCTAAAATTCGTTCTTTTCTTGTCGTGGTATTTAATTTCTTGAAAACCATAGGATAGAGAGTATGGTTTGAAAACATATTTGTTAGCTATATTGACTAACTATAATTACATACAAAACTGGTCCAGTCACTGCGTTGGAGATGTGGGAGTTACACTTTATTTTAATATCTCAAAATTCAAACCTAAGTTGATGATCGACTACTGGCTATGCATAGCAAAATATCTTGTGATAACGATACTGAACATTTCTATTGGACACCCTGTATCTTTAACTGTTACAACCTCTGCTCCAGGTAATGTTGAAGAGTCTACTCGTAGTGGACTGCCATTAACATTATTTCAAGAAATGCTTGACCCTGTTTTTACATTTCTCAGTACAGTCTTGGATCGTGTTTAGGTGCATCACATTCCTCTGCTTTACATAAAACTCTCTATTTGATAGTAACCTTTCTACTGGTTGCAGAGTAACAGATAGATATTATTTAAACATAAATAACATTTAACTTGTAGTTACTAAGGATTACTCTTAGTCATTGATAGCTAACAAACTTAAGTTTCATTCATCCCTGTAAATAATGATCCCATAAATAATGAAATCTAAACAATTCTCAAATACTTTATTGTTGATTTTGAATTTATATATTCTTTTTCATAAACAACATTTTGATTAGAACATTACTCGTTTACTTTACGCCCATTGGGATAACTACGAACAAAACGTATTTGGTATATAAGTACCGTGTTGTACAAACAAAATGATTCTTTACCTTTCTTTCGTGATATTTCCTGACGAATTAAGACCACTTTATAAAAAGAGTTGGCGTGCGCATTGCTTATAACAATTAGCTGGAAAATTGTTTTAAATTAAATTGCCAATAAATCTTTGAGAATTAGTACCTCTTTTGAGGGTTTTTGTGATTGTTACTTCGCTATTTTAAATGTTTTGTGTAGTTAAGTTGTCATGAATACTAATCAATTTCAATTTGCAAAGTAGTGTTTCTGTAGACCTATTTTAGTGCGTGGTTTTGTTACTTTGAATTCCTATATTGATGACTTTTAATGGGGTATTTTGAGGTTATATTTGGTTTAGTTAAAATCTTTCGTTTTGGAATTAATTCTGTATAGAAATACAAATTATGTAATACTTGTAAAGTTGTCCTTTCAGTTTTGAAATACTTGCTTTAGTATCTTGTTACATCACGTGTTTAAATAATTTATATTATTCTCAATGGGCCTATCCATTATGTTACTTCTGAGTCATCTGCTAGGATGATTTGGAAAGAAAGTATTTGTTTATTGTTTTCAATAACTTTATGTATCTCTCCATTGTTTACACGTTATTTTTTCTGGTATATTGTGCTCTAATGCGTTAAATTTCTGTACTATCATTATGTTGCAATTTATTCATTAAGGCAGAATTTAGTAGAAGCTGTAAACTAAGGCAGGCAGGCAGGTAGGTCGTGCAGGATCTAGGTTTAGCAGTCAGTATGGACACATGAACACATCTCCGTGAGGAAGTAAAAAAGAGGGGATTGGAAAGAAAACCCCTGAGCACTTGTTCTCGCTTTACGTCTTCTTTTCCTCACCTCACCCCTCCCTCAAAATTTCCTTCCCCCTTTTTCTTCTCACAAGAGGCACTTACTCATTCTCCTTGTACAACACTTCCGCGCCTTCCTCTCTCTCTCTCTCTCTCTCTCTCTCCCTCGCTCTCTCCGCCTCCCTCTCCCTCCCACATATACACGTTCCTTTGGGGCAAGAAGTCTTGAGGCGAGAAGAACCAGGGCGTCTTGTGGCTTGGGCTTTTAACTTGCTCAGCGTCTTCTGCACCGGACGACAACGTAGCAGCTTAAAGTGCAAAAGACGGAAGTGTTCGGATGCAAATGTCAGCTAATCTCAAATTATACATAGGTATGTCATTGGAAAGCCAAAAGAGATATGAAATATTCGGTGACACGTCAGGGGCATGAGCCACGATCGTCTGTTTCATTCTAACGTTCCACCTCTGAAAGGTCAGCAATTCTCCATAATCTGTTTAGTAATCCTGGGCAACCTCAGACTCTAAAATGTCTTAGCTTGGAAATATAGTGTATAAATAGTATTTGGGATAAGAATTAATTAGAAATGTGGTGCCAATAATTACATGAAGACCATGAAATCCTAAAGATAGTGCGAAACAGTAGCATTAGTTGAAATTTCAAAGTCTCTAATTAATTACGTTATTAGAATATTGAAGTATCTAAGTCCTCTTTAAGGTAGGACACCTCAAGTCATTGAGCAGCAAGTGTTTTGAGCCTCTCCGTGCCAATGATTTTTTAAAAAAATGTTTTCAATACGCAATGCCATCTAGGTTCAGATTAAAACAGTAAAATTACATAGGCTTCTTCACATTCGGAAATTTTCACAGCAAACCTATTTTAAACACATATTTAGCGATCACTTTCTGCATTTATCGCTTCTATGTTTCAATATCAAAGCATATTAAACAAAGCTTAGATATAAAGGATAAGGCACCCAAGTTTCATAATAGCCTAAAATGGAGATGTGTTGTTTTTTTAAGTGAGGATAAAATTCAATTTGCTTGAAGTACTCCCAAGCGGTTACACCGTTCGCCTATCACCAAGGCGGCAGGAGTTCAATCCCAGGTACCTGTATGTGGTATTTGAGGTGGAGAAGCGACGTCTGGACGGGTTTTCTCCGGGTTTTCCGGTTCCTCACCATTGATTCCATCAACTGCTCGATCATCACCTTTCCAATCATTTCATATCATTCTTTTCGTCACTGTCATACCTGGTGCTACGCTGACCACCTGCTTCCAGGTATTCACTCTGTCCGGTCTATAGGTACCTTTGCTCCACAAAAGGCATCTGATCCTAGGCACAGGCTAGTAAATTCTAGTGTCAGTCTTCCATACGGAGAGGGTAATCAGAAGAAGCAGAAGAAAGAAGGTTATCGTCATAATTTAAAATATGCTTCAAAGGAAAAGACACGCTACCTACTTTGTATGCTTTTCAAAACTTACGACTAAATATATTAACTGCAAGAAGCGGTTAAGTCCTCATCCTTTAGTGGTGGTAATAAAGAAATCAACGACTTTGTGTTTAATGTGAACTTGACATTTTTTCCCGGACTTGATGACTGCTGTCTGAATTGCCGAGGATCCTTAAATTTCGCGAACTGTCCTTGGTATCTTCGATAGCTCTTCAGAGGACAACTTATAGCTAATACAGCTCAATTATCCTAGTGGAGTGCAGCTCTTTGAGAAAGGTCAGAGTCCACGGCTGCTATGGACCATGGTCATCAGGCAAGGAAGAAAGATTCAACTTAACTGATACCAGCCTGCGACGTTTAGTTTGGAGTATTTTGAGATAACGGAGAGTGTAAAATTAATAAACATACTTAAGTTTGCTTAGCTCTCAAGTCAAATACAAGTAGTTTATTACTTCAGACACTGAATACCCTTACTATTTTAATAAATGTTTAGTTTAAATATAACTTAAAGAATTAACTTCTATGTATTATCATGGCCTTCCAGTCATCGTTATTCTCGTGTTATTTAGTGAAACACTGTAACAGTCGTGTATTGGAGTATTGTTTAGGCTAAGCTTAAAACAAGTCAGAGCAGTATAATTAATCATGGAAGTGGCAAAGCCCTTAAGAGGGTGCAAAAATGACAACTTTGAATGCATTCAAGTTTTTGTTTGAGCATATTAATACCCTCGAAAAAGTTATTTGAAATCGTAGTCTTTGTAGCATATATAATACTTCATGGTTACAGTTTCTCGTACTAAGATTCAGAAGCAGTTTAATGTTGTGTCATCAAATAGTCGATAACTCCTTCAAATAGCTCGCTTATCAGCCTCCACACATTTTAGCCAACTCAACTCGTGTTGCCTATTCTTACATTCATTCACATATACCCAGAAAAATCTCTTAGTTCACAACTATAGCAGCTGGCAGCGATTCATTGAAGACTGAGATATTAGAACCAGCATGCAGGGATCCGGGATCTAGAGAGAATATTTATTTTGTATACTGAAGAAGAGATTTCAACTCCTTGTTAACAATTCACGACAGAATTTCAAAACTTTCTAACATTGTATTAAGTTTTTATAAATGCAGAGCTAAAGTCGCGACTCTTAAATATTTTTATACAGAAAGTACCCCCATATTGGGTAAGATCTGATGTACTTACCCCTATTTCCTTTATTCTTGCAATCATCCCCTTCAGGAGCAGAATCGCTGACTGAGATATTTCGATTGAGGGTTGTAAGGTCGACATTAGACGGCCGAGTGCTAAGAAGAGAAGCATTTATTCGACCTTAAGCTCAAGACGATATGATATCAGGACTTTCACCACCTGAAAGTGGCTCGGGTCACGAACCACTGAGCGTCCACGTTATTAATGAGCCGTGCTAATGAGGCACGCGTCACGCCAACACGTGTTCGAGACATCGATTTGCCTAACCGTTGTACAAACTCGGATATCGACTTCCGGCATTATAATTCTGTTTGCTTTAGTTCTGCCTAGTTACAGCAACAACAAAAACGCGAGACTGTGTTGTTTCTCGCTGTAAAGGGCAGGCGCCGGGAAAAATCCACACGGAATGGAAAATGAAGAAAACAAAATGTGAGTTTGCTCTGGGCATTTTCTTTATCCCAAAATAAATATTGTTGTTTATTTGGCACCCCCGCGTTGCTTTACTGCAGATTAACGTCACTTTTGAATATTATAAATACATAAAATCAAACTGTAATAAAGTTTTACCAGTCATTTTCCTTTGTTGACGAATCCTTCACTGAAACCAAAATTTTTAAAGCGCAATCAGCATTTTAAAGGGAATAAGTAAAGAGATACACGGTGCGTTTTCTGCTACAGGTAGCTGGAAATGTTTTTCAAAAAAATCTCGGAGACGTCAGGCAATATATTCTAGCAAAATCAGTGCATTCCAGTTACTTTTTCTTGCTTTATTTTCTTCTAAACTTTTAGCACAAGTATACAGTTCTCTTTGACTGACGTTAACACAATGTTAAGCCTTTTGTGATATCACAGCTCACAAGTGTTTTCTTCTCGTAACCTTGACTCGCTTCTTTCACCGTCTTTCTTCACCTTCTCTATCTCTTGTACACTAACTCTGACGATACAATCACTCAACGGTCATTGAAACTTCTTCACTTCGACGCGACATAACTTTCATGACAACAGTACCACACACACAGCTGTCTCGCACTCTCTGGCACGCTGACCAACTCATGTCTGTAGGCGTTGCCTCGTCTCCTTATGTAGCGAGGATGACATCATCCGGATCGTCCTGGAACTTCTACATACACGCCGGCCGCCGGATACCTCTCGAAAGTTCCAACAATCCTTTGTTAAGTGTCACGCTCATTATTGTTACTTCACGTATACACAAACAGTCGCGCGAGGCAACCTGATGACCTTTGCTCGCCGTCGTGTGAAGTATCTTTATTGTGTGTCGCGCCCGGCGACAGTAATTTATACGACACTGCATTACAAAAAGCTGTCCGATTCTGTTGCTCGATTGGTAGAGTATCTGTCTGCTATGTAAGTGGTCCCGGGTTCGATTTCCGACTGGGCGGTGGAAATATATCTCTAGCCAAACAAAAGGCATTAAATATAGTTGATTTTATTGTGGTTATTGATAGCTTGCACATTTGTAAAATAAGGTAATGAATACATTCTAAAATAAAAAAGAACATAAAAAATATTAGTGTTTACATATATTTTAAAAATTAATATTTTCAGCCTGTGAAAACGTAAATCACAAAAATGTGTAGGCCAAATTAGATAAAACAGAAAAGTATTGACGTTAATAACAATTGTATACAAAGAAAACCTAGAAGGCTTATAATAAGGGTATAGAAAACCTAAGACGGAAGCTAACAGGACCTACAATGTGAGCCCTAGTGAAATTCGCAGAGTGCTGAGATCCAAGTCAGATTCATGTTGTAACGTCAAGTTTCGTACAAGGACATTATACTTTACAACGGGCGAACAAAGTCTCTGACATTCCTCGCCACCTTTTCTTACAGAGCAGAGCTGTTGAAAAGCCTTCAGGGGGCGAGTGGACGACTACCAGAGAGAAAGAAATCAACACTTGTACTCGTTTTTGGACGGAAGGTAGTCTTCATTATCACAAGGACGGATCTGGGACAAAAGCAAGAGATTTTGTGGAGGGGGATACATTATTCTGAAAACTGTAAATAAGCCAGAGTTTTTCTTTTCTTCTGAAACAGGTGAGCTGACAGTTTTATGGACACACCATCGCCCTAGACAATGGTCACTCTCAGCATGATGCCTAAGGTAACAGAAACTAGGCGCCAAGGCGTAGAGTGCACCCCCTCTGTTTATATCTGTCTAGGTGGATGCAAAAGAGCGTTGTCCTCGTGTAATTATGCACACCAAACATTTTCAAGTGCCCTAAATGATAAAATCACGTTAAAGGATACCTGAACGACATTGAGGCCTTTTGTAAAATACGCTTGATAGAGAATGTGATAAAATTAGGCAAAAAAAAGTGTCTTACATTCACATGCCTTTCTCTACCTAGTATTGCTGCTATTTTTATCACTTCTACTAACTGTTCCAAGAAAACATTTTTCTAATTATTTCATGTTAATCGACAAAAGCTTTGTATAAAAGGTTCGTTGCATGTTTCGTTGTAGATTAAAAGGGGATTACAAAGAGCAGATCGATAGTCTTGTGTAATTATTAGCCTTGAAATTCCACACCCACTTCATGGGTGAATAGAATAGGGGTAGTAGTTTTAAAAATTACAAATGTACTTACTGATTTAAAGCAACAAAACGAATTTCTCGGTAATAGATAACGCAAAAGAAAACGTATTTGAAATAAATTGCGTATTTTAATTATTTTTATTACTGTGCATTTTGGTACAGTAACTCTTTGTCTATATGTTATGACTGGTTCTTTATATGAATGGACAGGTAATTTTTCTCGAGTGAAACTTCAAGGACCATTCCCATGAAATTCAAGATATACTTGTTTTTCATGTAAATATATTAACTGCATGGTATTTAGAAAGTAGTGGATCAATTTTTTTGGAGAATTAGAACTTCAATAGTAGAAAGGGAGACCGAAAAAACTTAGAACAACCTAGTAGTAGTTTATTAATATGTTCTTGTTTGTTAGTTTTTGCGTGAGCCCAGTTGAACCCTGATAAGATAAGTTAAATTTTCCTCCTGTGCCGAAATCCTTAAGCCGATGTCCCGTGGTCCAACTTTTTGGTCCAAAGCATCGTGAGACATTGAGAGTTGGATACAATTTTGTTACATACAATTTCTATCCTATTTTTTGCATGCAACCTGTTCGTATCCAACGTGATTAAGCTGTATCTAATTTTTTCATTCAACATGAAAATAGCCAATCAGCGTCAGTAACGTAACAATATGGTGGACTGCGCAGGCAATATGTAGTCAGCTGTTGCCTAGGGCTTGTGTGTTGCGTTTGTGGTTTTTACAGAACTTGCAGCATTGTAGAAATGAAAAACTAAACTCAAGAGGCCATATTGTCATTTTTATACAATACAGATCTCCTGTCCATTAATACTAAACCATTGCAATTATTTCTTACCTCTTTCGCGCAGTAATAGATTGTCTCATATTTGTGTTCTGGTGTGCAATTTTACCTTCGACACGGTGCAAAAGGTCGAGAAATAAATCCTGGTCAATTCGCAGGAAATTGCGATAGTTTTCCGGGTCTTCTAACCTCAATTCGTTTTGTAGTAGATGCAAGGTACCTCGACCCGTGCCCTGTTCTCTTCTTTCTAAACATGACCGTGTCCACCACGTTTTCTACTTCTAATACATATTTTCTTTCTACTGATATCTTTGGAAATATATCCCAAACAAACACTTAATATAGCAATCGCTAAATTAATATTTTCGTCCGCCATTTTTATTTCTCACACTTGCTACGTAAACTATCGTTGTTTTGGACTAAAATGCAGTATAGTGTGAGAGACACTGTTTCTTTTGTGTGCATTTCCATTGGATATAAAATGTATGATCAAAAATGTTGAACCGTGGAACACCGGCTTTGTTGAGTCAGTCACTAGGGTTGTAAATTGAAAACTTTGCATTTCCCACGAACTGGTCAGACGGACCATAGCGACAACTAGACGCTCGGGTAGTTAGTCTTGCTTTGGGAGAATAAAGCAATTAGAAGAAGCCCTGGCGCCACTTATGTGCATACCAAGGTTTGGCAGGTAGTTCTTTCTCATAAACAAAGGAAGTTTGTGGCCCATCTTTTACCAGTCGTAACGCCTCGAACAATCACTTAGGCATTTAGGGTGCTGCTTCGATTTATCAATCATAATCTCTTCTTTTCCTAGTTTCAATATGTTACATGTCGGAGCTCACTCTACGGTTTTTTGTATTCATGGTTTCACAACTGTTAAACACTTGTGTGCATGCATTTAGGTGGCATTGTATTTCTTTCTTGTCTGCTTAAACTAAGGTAAAACGAAGTGCTGTGTTTGATATTGAAATTCTATAATAAACACTTAGAGGCTCATGAATTCCAATCAGATAATTTTGAATACAAATACTTATGGCACAGGTGTGCTTTTATTTGTTTTTGTTTGTGAAAAGCATCATTTAAATACCTATGAGATATCATAACTATGTATACATCACTTTAGGAATGTAGGGCCAAAATTTTCAAAAAATTCCTCGAAATAATTTTTTACAGAATCTTTGTTTTTCTCAGTTTGCTAAAAGAACTTTAAGAGGTTAAAATATGTTTGATGCATTAATATCGTCAAGAAGTAGGCTGTTTAAAGTGGTATGTAAATAGAATAAAAGAAGTACCATATCCAAAATTGTCAATTATCTTTTGTTCATGTCGTAAAATAAACGAAATAAATCTGTTAATGGGGATCGACTGTGACAAGCTTTCCATGTTCCTATATGCTTCTGCAACGGAAGTCCTACGAGTCCTCGGGCTTTAGGTGGATGGATAGTTACACATGTATTGAGTACATATATTCTGATTCGTTGAGTAATAGAACACATATGAATGTATCGGCGGTATGAGAAGGCCTACAGGAGGTCCAAGGTTGCCCATCGGTCATCACAGTAGTAGGTCTATGTGTGGTAGCGAGCAGGCGAGTGAATCCTAACAGGTATGCAAGTCGGCTTCATCTCCAAGTCATCCATCATTCACTCACTCTTGTCATATATGTTGATTTATTCAAACTTGTTTCCACTTCCTCCGTGCTAAGTGTAGAAGACTGTCTAGCAAGTACACTCTGTTGGCCAGACTTTTCACACTAATTTGAAGCAATATCAGTTTGAGGCAGAAGATAGCGATAGATGTGAACCCAGGTAAAGGAGAAGAATATTTGGATTTACTTATCTGTGGTTAAATTTTTAAAAACATACCGTAAAAGCAACAGTGTTGCTATAAAAGTCATATTCACAGTGCACGGTAAATTAACAGTAGCTAAAAGCAAAGGTATTTACATTTCACAAAGTCCTTCCCCGAAACTGGAGCAGAGCACCACACTTGGGCCAAATCATTAGAAAACGACCTCTAGGACCCGCATGTGGTATTCGTGGTGGACGAAGCGGCGTCAGGGCGGGTTTTCTCCGGGTGCTCCGGTTTCCCCCGCCATCTCATTCCACCGGTGCTCCATCTTCATTCCATGTATCATCAGTGTCACCGCCTGCGGTGCCGTAGTAGTAAAAGCGGGCGTTAAACACTACAACAACGATCTCTAGGAGAAAGGGATGAGGGAGAGATTAGAAGGGCCACCAAATCAGGGAGACGACGAGCGCAAGTGTAGATGGGGTCCCTAACGATTTCATACTAAGCGCTCAATGAACTCCACCTCCGCCCAGCTGCAACACGTTAACAACTCTTTTGTAATTACAGATCCTACAAAATTCATGCGAATGAAGAGGAATTTACATCTATGACAGCAGCAAGTTGACGCAGAAAAAAAAAAAAAAAAAAAAAAAGCATCTTTTCCGGTTATTAATTAGGAAAGTGATTTTCTGCTAGGAAGTGAATAAATGATATACAGAATCCAGTAGTGAAATTTCTGATGTTTGAAAAGTTATACATATATACGTAAACTGTCAACAATATAACGGTTCTATATAGTCCAAACAAATCCAAGAAGACGACTAAATAAAGACTCAAAGAAAAAGAAATAGACAAAATACGTGATTATGTACATCAGTACAAACTATTCTAAAAACCTTATTCCCCTGCTTATTCATGTTAATAGAGATAAAAGTTTGCATAAATTATCTTATTGCTAATTTTATTGTGGATGCAAGGAGAATATAGGAGTATAGAAAGCTTTAAGCGATAGTTAAATCTTTTAAGAGCCGATCGTTAAGTGATGGTTTTTCATGGCCAAAAGATTAAAAAAGGCTTAAGGTATTCCTATTTGAGAAAAGTATAAATATTTGAAAGTTCAAACCAATAGCAAGGTATATCTCGGAAATATTATTTGGAGCTTTTAACAGATCATCATTTTTTGTGTAGTAAGATTTTATCTATCTCTTACAGTTTACCATTTATGCAAAAGTTATTAAGAATAAAATGCAATTCAGAGAGTATTCCAAGAAAATTCAAGATATGTCCTTCATTTATCATAAAAATGTTATTTTAACCAAAATTGTTATAGTATTTTTGAAAAATTTAAAATTTAAAAAAAAAAAAAAAATTCGATGTAAAAGGTGGGTGATTTTCCTGAAAATATTATGAGAATGATGATGATGATGATAATAATAATAATAATGATAATGATAATGATAATGATAATGATCATAATAATAATAATAATAATAATAATAATAATAATAATAATAATAATAATAATAATAATAATAATAATAATAATAATAATAATAATAATAATAATAATAATAATAATAATAATAATAAAAACAATAATAACAATAAAATTAATAGTAATAAGAGTAAATAATAATAATGATAATGATAATGATAATGATAATGATCATAATCATAATAATCATAATCATAATAATCATAATAATAGTAAAAATAAAATTAGTAATAACATTAACATTAACAAAGCTCGCACTACGTTGAAGGCAGCGAGAGGCTCCAGACCGGCTGTATCATGTAGTAAAACCATAGAGCGCCGCTTGATGGGGGCCATTCTTCAACTTATTATTACTTTCTTCTTTTACTGCTCCTGCTGGCCGGCCGGCCTACCTGGGTAACAAGGGATGAACGTTGCACCACCCCCCGTGGCGCCTCCCCTCAGATCCTGGCGCCGGGGTGGTGGCACACGAAAAACAAATAAATAAATAATTCCTGTGTTCTCTCTCCGCCTTCCTTTTTGTTTTGGTGCTTGAACAGGAATGGAACATGTACCGCGGCTCCGGAAAAGAGCCGTGCAAGTTCATACATGCACTTATTTGTTATTATTTTAACGTGCGCTCGACACTCCTTTGAGGTTAGGAAGCACAAGAAACGCCGTGATGGTAGTTATCTTCTCTGCTTTGAATCTGCCAAATATTTTTATTTGCACATAAATTGACCTTAGTTTAACTTGAAAAAGCATATAATTTATCCTATTAATCTAAATACATTGTTCAGCTGCACGAATGTGAGTTGATGAACTGTAGAAGTAGCAGGTTTAGTAATAAATATGCATAACCCTATACTGTTAAGAAAACTACCTAGTATTTAAGCTCATATCAATTTTGGAACGATTAAACCGGGTATGAAATATTAGTGTACCTATTCTCAGAGGGCAGCATTGTCACTATCCTGTAAACGTTTCAAGTATCAGGAAAAAAAAAAAAAGAAAAAGAAAAAAAAACATTTCAGCTTTCCCAGAAGTAGAGATTGCCAATTACACAAAGTTTAGTGTTTTACAAATGATTATATAAACGTAACCCCATCGCACAACAGCCCATCCGGACCAAAGCCTACCGCCCGACCGCTGCTGCCCCGCCTCTGGTCACTACAGGAGACATGGGTGCGGTGCAGTATTGGAGGTAAGACAAGGTCAGCGCCGCGGTCCCTCCCGGCCGGTTACGCGTTCTTCTCGGCCAAGGGCCAATACTTTTCAATCAAGCAGTTGCTCAATTGGCTCCTCAGGGATCTAACGAGGCTGAGTGTATCCCAGGTCTCCCAGCGGAAGGAAACCCCCATGCCGGTACTGGGAATCGAGCCCGGGCCCCACGCTCAGTAAGCAGCAGCGCTACCACCGCACTAAGGAGACAATGACAAATGATTATATAAACAAGTATAACAAGGCTGGCCCAGTAGCTCAGTCGGTAGAGCACCTGCCTGGGGTCCCGGGTTCGATTCCCAGCTGGAAGTGTGGGAATTTTTGACTAGGATTATTTCCCTCCTTTCTAGAATCTGGAAATATGTATAGGAGTGTTAATGTGTATGTGAATTTAATATAATAAATTAGTCCGAAATAATAGAATCCCACACGGGGTGCACTCAGCCTCATTAGGTCCCGGAGAAGCCAACTAAGAAGCTACTTGATAAAGGAGTAGCGACTCCAGGTTGCGAAGGCTGCATAACCGGCTGGGAGGGCTCGAGGCGCTCATCACGTCCCACCCTCCAGTACTGCACTCCACTCATGACGCCTATAGTGGGCAGAGGTGGGCGACGCAGCGGCCGGGCGGTAAGCCTTGGCCCGTCAGGACTGTTGCTCTAGGGTTTAGTTAATGAAATTCCAAAGATCAAAACCAGCTTTAAACCAGTGAACACCACTGCTATTGAGCAATTACTCCTAGAAGTCAAAAGTCGCCGATATGACTCATGTTAAAAGTGGCATATTAATGGAACATAAAAAAGTTGTAGTACTAAAATAATTGCTACAAATTTTTATCCCAATTAATGTTAAGTAGGCGGAAGTACAAGCTTTTCTAAGCATAGTCTAAAGAATGGGTAAAGAAAGCCATGTGAATGGAACACATCAGATTTAGGATTTAAATTTATTTCTCCTTTCTCACCGAGGAAATAAACTGTCAGTGCAAACTTGCCATCTTAGGGAAAATGTTGTAATCTTTGCAGCCTTTGGTGTGTTTAATTGAACCATTTTTCATGACATTTTTCATTAAAATGAACATTTGCCATTTATGGTTTAAGGGTAGGGTTTATGGCGAATTCATGACGGAAATTGCTTAAGAGCACCGTAAATACCATTAGAGAAGTATCTATTTTCTTCCAATTTCCCACGGGCATAACCTGATCTCGGTTATTACATTCCAGCGTAGAACAGTTTGGCGAACTACTCTTGAGACCTCACTTAAAATCTATCAGTTTAATATTAGCATATAAAGCATCCACACTCGTGGCTCTGGACCATCGTAAATCGTTGTCCAATAACAGTAACAAGACATAAAAATGTTAATCACACAGCGCGACTGTATACAAGCGGGTTTACAATTTTTGTAGCCTGTTGAGTGGCACACTACAACATTGTTTAAATCGTACTGCTTTCCCTCCCGTAGGGTGTTGTACCTTTACCTTTTGTTTTTGGCCCTTAAACTCGCCGCTCTTGAAAAACTTGATGTGTGGGAGGAAGAGGCTACTGAATAAACAGCGATGCGGGGATGTTTCATATGCGCGCGCATTTCCTGGGACAGTTGTATGGCTAGCGCATGCACCTCCGCATACAGACAGGCAAACCAATACCATGTAACCGCATTTCTGTGGTAATATTACCGGTCAACGAGCTTGCAAATGCCGGTTAAGGAAATATTCACAGTCGGTTCTTCCAGGAAACACAGTAATAATTTTATTCCTAGATTTATAGTTAAAGGACTGCTCTTTGTATTGTCTGTTACGTATCCAAAATGCTTTCATTAAATTATTATAAAAAAGAATCACCCAATTTCTTTATCGCCTTTGTAAGAGATGAAAACTTTATTTTTTTCTGTAGCGTTAAGTTTTGTGGCTAGTGTAGACCAAAATGGCTCTTTTCACCGTCAATATAAGATAATATCCTAATTCTTGTTTAGATTAAATTTTTCGTTATATTTTAACAGTAAAAAACACCGCAAATATATTTCCTTTGTACAAAAATTGATGGAAGTATAGATTTTGTAGATATTTTATTTATTTAAACCTTCTCTACTTCTTAGACTATTCGAATTCGAGAAACAGGTTTTGAGAGTCCCTGAATTTAAAGAAAGCGTGTTTGGAAAAAGCTCTTTGTGTGCCTGTCTGTCTGTACGTCTGTTTGAGAACATAACTCAAAATTTAAAAATGGGTTGAATACCAACAATTGAAGCATCTTCCAAGAATGCGACACGAAGATTTTCAGGTAAATCTACCATACTACAAACTACCCTTAAGTGGAAAATGTTTTCGAACATTTCTTTTTCTGAAAGACACCTTTAGCGATTTTGATTAAAATGCGGTATCTTAAGATGTTTTTATGGCAATAAAATTTAGGTACCTATATCTTGAATTTGTTGAAAATAGCCTCTTAAGTGCTCTTTATTCTGAATGACTCTTTATAAGTGGTAAACCGTAAAAGATTCTTACAAGAAAAGAGATTTTGTTAATACACAGAATGTGTATCAATTTTTTGACATAGAAAGTCAATATTATTTATTTGTCTGTGTAAGTATTTATTTACTTTTAAATCTCTTGCCTGTGCAAAGAGAACACAGTTTCAAAAGGTTTCATAGCGCCCAGCTCTTGAAGGGTTTGATTGTCGATTGAACTACAAGGAAATATGCAATAAACCAAACTCTGCAAATATTTATCTTGATTAATATGAAGTAGATAGACGAATAAGCGTATGTAGGAATGGTTTATGCGAGAGGGAGAAAGTCCATCAGATGTTTTTTGTATCTTTTTCAATAGAGCATGGGTTATCCGAATTATTTAGGATGGATTGTGTGCGGGACACAATATGCCAAATATCCGATAACTGACAGTCCTTAACTGAACCAATGAATACTTTTATAAGTATATACATTTCAGCATCAACTTTGTAATATAGCTGCTTTTAGGAAACAAAATAGACGCCGCGGTACATGATCTAAATAGTTTGTAGAAGCTAAATATATAAAAATACACAATAGTGGGTAGAGAAAGTTATACATTTTTAGTTAATTTGAAGCTATGTTATAACTACTTTGGTTATACCAGTCAAAAGTTGTATCGTTTTTCCTCTTTGTGAAATATCGCTATTCCATTTCTGCTTGTACATGAGAGAAAGAGAATGTGTAAATAATTTATATTTCTATGTATATAACTTACTGTTGGAGGAAAACTTTTGAACTGTTTGTTCAAGAGTTGTTACGCAGAGAAACAAAACGCTCGTCAAAATTGCATCATTTCTACTTCTGTTTTTCCAACCTGTTATCTCTTTCAGAAGCAACCTTTTCCTTCCTCTGTTCTCACGAGGTTCGATAACAACTCCAAACAAAGATAATGGTTTACAAACGATGGTGACTACAAATCATAAAAACCTAATTATGTTATTGTTTAAAGAAAGCCAAAGAAATATTGCAATATTTAACGATACCTTGCACAGTGAACAATATTTGTAATTCCAATTTGCATCTATTGTACGAAGAAAACAAGGTCATAAACTCTCGCATAGAGTTCAGTTTTGTGGTGGCTATGAAGAAGTAGGCTCCTGTATCGTGGCATAATGGGTTAGGGCGTAAAGTTGTTGGTACCAGCCACGCTTGGGTTCAAGCGCACCCATGGGGGTGCAGAGGTTATGTTTAGGACCGCTACCACTCACCATCTTTAAGCATTTGTTGGTAGCCTGTTGTAGGCCTAGGCCGATTATTATTTAAACGGCCGGAAGGGCTCGATATTTTAAGCTTAAATATCAGTTAACTGTATACATCAGTTAGGTACTTATAACAATGAGTAGATAGTGAAAGTGGCTGTAGTGAGTTAACTTCATGTGCACTGCTCAAAATGCAGAAGAAATACAAAATCAATGAAATACGAGGCAATTTGACTACGCTTGTCCAATAAATCCAGTTTAAACGGTCCCTTCACAGATAAGCAATTGCCTTTAATAGCACTGCGGTGAGAGAATTATGAACTCTGTTTTCTGAAGAAAAAAAAATAATAAGAATTGGTGAAATATCCCTCTTTCCCTCTTTATATTAAGTGCTTTCTTGGAGAAAAATTCTTTATAAACGAAAAAATGCCTGAGATGTTTCATTCACATGATAATCTCTACTCATTCTTCCAGAAAATATTTCTAAAAAACTTGCCCTTCTACATATCGAGCTAAACTTTCGCTAAAAATGTATGTATTACATATTATGTATAAGGATGCAGCAAATAAAGTGTCAGTCAGTTTTTTAAAGGCGTCCTCCTTGTACGATCACGAGAAAAACGAATAGTGAAGTTCCACTGTGAAAAGTGTCAGATTTCACCAGTTCCACCAGTAAAAATCTGTAAGTTGTAATGCTTAACTTTCTTCTGTAGCCAGATTTTGTCTACCTCATACGGTTAGCCTGTTAGTCAGAAGTAATTCAGAACGAAAAGGACTTCACATGCGATTTCTCGAAAGTGCAATGTACATTTTATTTGTGATGAAAATATCATAAACATATTGTATTTTAATCACATCGTAAGATGCATTAAAAAAAAAGAAAAAAAAAAGAAAAAAGAAAACAAAACAAAACAAAACAAAAAAAAAAAAAAAAAAAAAAAAAAAAAAAAAAAAAAAAAAGGAAAGAAAGAAAAAACGAAAATGTTTGCATGTAAAGATTAATTTGAGGTGTAGGTATTTTCTTGGAAATCTTCGTATTCCATCCTAGGAATACGTAAAATGAACTTCAACACCAGGTTTAGTATTTAACCGACGTTTTGTTTTGAGTTATGCTGTTCACAGAAACACACAGTCACACAGAGACCTAAAATTGTTTATTTTTTATTTTTTAATTTTATTTAATTTTTATTATATATGGGAGTCTCAAACCTCGTATTTCCGGTGAAATCTGGAAAACAATTTTTTTGGGGTGGAATTACAATTTATACTTTCTCTACTTCTTATGAGTAAGCAATAGAGAGAGAGAGTAAAATTATCTCGCGTCTATATATGTTCACACTAAAGAGGTTAATGGAAATTAAGACTGTGTGACCAGAACCAAATGCGTAAACAATTAGGTCCATATATGCGTAGAAATAAATTTCTAGCTGGATTAGTTGTCAAGCGATGGCTAATAATTTACTTGATAATTTTAACCTCAGTAGAAAGTAGAATAAAAAAGGACCAAACGCTAAGCGAGTGAAGCTCAAGCGAGCACCTCTGCCTGAGAGACTTTAAGGCAATGTTCGACGTCTGCGGTGAGAATAAAAAAGAAACAGCATGGCAATAAAAGAGTGCTGTGTGGAATGAAGAATGGGAACACTTTGCGTTGAGTTAACCCGGTGGAGGGTATAGGTCACGATTAGGGGTCACTAGCACGTCAGTGTCACTGCTGATTTGGTTGACTCTTGTCATGGTCGGTGAGGCGAATGACAATTATTGAACACGCATAGTTCTGTTTTGAAAATATTTGGATCATTCTAGAAAACTAGCACAAATTCTTTTGTTTGAAAATCTGTAATTATTTCATCAAGATGAATTTTAACTGTAGCATTCGAAATCAAGTTTGTTCACACTTGACTAACGCCAAACTTCCCAACGCAGAGTGCATTATGATCAACAGTGAAATGGTTACAACAAACCAAGGAATAAGACGAGGATGCAGCCTTTCAGCTACTCTAACATATCTAGATGATCTTATAACAATATGGAAAATAGAGGTGCATCCAAAAATACAATTGAATAGGAATACATATTTAAACATAATGATAGGTATATGCAGACGATATTTTAATACTACAAAATAGTTGATAGAGATATAGAAAGTAAGATAAATATATTTCAACAAATATGTGGGACCATAACAGGAACAAAACAAAACAAGGAAACAAACGTGATGTTTTATAAGACCATGGTGGTCCCTGTGCTCATGTATGATGGATAATGAACGAAAATGCAAACGGAAAATCCAGACAGAAGAAATGAGATTTTTACGAAGAATGCACTAGAATGGACTTAATAAGAAACGATACAATCAGAGAAAAACTGAATATTTATAATTTAAACGAAAGGATCGAAGAAAATAAACACAAATGGAAAGAGCACATGAACGGCATGAGTGAGGAAAAAATTCCTCTTTTAATCAAAGGATACAAACCAGTAGAGAAAAGAGACATCGGACGCCCCAGAAAAATTCGAAGACGGAACAGGTGGAAACGCCTACTCCAAGTGAAGAAAAAGAAGTGAATTAATTGTAAGTATCCTTGGGAACTGCATTGTTCATAAGAAAATTAGTGGACCGGTTACATGAGCTACAGAGATAATTGTCCAAAATCTTCCGACTTTAACGTCCCTTGTTACTGCAGCATTTGCTTGCAAACTACACATTTCAGGAGAAACACAAAGGTGCTATTGCTTATCAAGAGTGAGATATAATGAAGTCGTTGATGAAAGGTGTTGGCGTTGGAGTACCTATCGTGTTTTGGAAATCAAGTAGGTACGGTTTGTCACACCAAACCCCCACCATCACTCCGGCCATAGAGGTGATGATACTATTGAAGATGTGCAGCTGCCGGTGTCATCCTACTGTGTTCCCACAACCCCTACACCTACACCCTGCCTCAAAACTTGGAAGCTTCTACAACTTTTCGCTAAAATGTTGGTTCAAAGATGAGAACTTAATCATCAGAATGGAATCATGCCAAGAAAATTGACTGCAGAGATTCTACACCGTTCCTAACAGTTTCTCTAAGGACCTTCCATTTCTTTTCTTTGGGTCTGGTGATGTTTACAACTGTATTGTCTTTCAACAACTAAGATGAAGTTTATTACTGTCTTATGAATTCTACATTTGTGGTTCGCGTGAGTGAAGTACAGAGCGCACTGTGCATATTTATACCACAGTACATTGGTCAAATACCGTTAAGCAAATGTTTTCAAAATATCAGTGATCGTTAAATGACACTAAATAAAACATTCCAATGCTCAGTGCAAACCAAATCAAACAATACAATTCTAGTAAAATTATTTGGCAGTGCATCTTCCAATTTCCGAACTTTATTAAATTATTTTCTCCCAGAATCAAATGTTAATGTTCCTCTATGTGGAGATGCTTAACTAGAGATTATGCTTTGAGCTGTTTTATGTATATATTTTGATAAGAATACTCTGACACTGTAGAGTTTGTTCAACTGAAATATAGAAAGCTGGACCATTTCTAGAACACACCGTCTTTGAAGAATGAAAAACAAAGTTTGAAATTACGATACGCAGATGGCAATGGATAAAAATTACATTATTTATTAATTTCGATATTCACGATAGGTAATGAGGATTAGTTGATTTGGCTGAAAAAATAAGACGAGTGTTTACAACTTTGTGTATTTCAGGTGTTGGCCTATCAGTTTGAAACATCTTTTAGCCAGATCTGACATTTTGTTGCATACACAGCAAGATTTCTAAGGATTTCGTAAATACATTTTCCAGATGGTGTTGCAATGATGGCGCAAATTCTTCATATCTAAACAATAAGATAGGTATCTCTCAGCGGACAAATAGTGATCCATGCCCGTATTCGGAATCAGAAATCAGCTGAATGGTAGTCAAGCCAAATTCCGATTAACCAAAAGAGAGTTCTCTATATAAGGTCAGTATTCTACAAAATTATGAATTTTTTCATTGTAGAAATTCAGTCCTGAGAGCGACGGAGTTCTGCAAGAGAACTAAAGATGAACTTTGATGCCTGTTATTCTTTAGTTTTTTTAAAAGAAATATCAGAACCTGAAACAAGCGGAGGATGATGAAGAGAAATACTCTAAACAAATGACGAATTTCTGAAGGGCGCAACCATTCAATGAGGCTAGGTGACGGCCAAAAGGGTGAGAAGATGAGTTGTTTACTGAACGCCTTGTTGTAGTGCTACCTGGTTAGCGCCCAGGGAGGCATCAGCGGCGTCACTTTGAGCTGCAGTATCATGGGCTACTTACTCCAGATCCTCAGGGTTCGGTGCCCACTCAGAATGGGAGCTTTCTTCAGCGACCGGCACCGAACAAAGGCTTCAAAGACTGGAAGCTCCGCGAGAAATCCCTTTAGTGGTGCTGCTAGGTGCAATCCTTTTAGTTGCTCACTGTAGCCAATAGCTGTGCGATGTAGGTACAACCCGCTTTTGTTGTCTTTTTTATCAGCAAGAGGCGCCGCCAGCAGCCTCTACAGCAGACTCCGTGCGTTGTCGCACTGTCCCATGGTCCAGAGTTCACCTTTCCAAGCGAAAATATTACTTTTGTGGGTACTTCTTAAGTATTTCAAGAGATTCCTGAAAATTGTTAAATCCAGTCACACTTCATGCTCTTTCTCATCTCCTTTTATGTGTATGTTACTCCAATTATTAATTGAAGATTAACATGATCGACGTATGTAGAACCAAAACGTTTCGCTGCACGAACAGGAAAGAATGATTCATCTGAGTTCCAAAAGTATTTCGACTGCTGGCATGCTGACATCAGGTTTGGCCGCGCGCGACTTCTCTCCCTCTCCCTATGTGTGCGAAAGAGAGGAGAGAGATTCAAAGTGATAAACAAAAAGTAAGAAGCACATTGATGCTGGTTAAAAAAAGAGTTAAATCATCGCTGATAAACAACTTGTACCAAAGTCAAAGCAGCCAAAATTAACTTGAGTATTAAACGCAGTGTATAAATAAAAAGGAATGAAGGTTGGGAGGAAGGAAGCGAGTAAGAAAAAAAGGAAGAAAATGTTTAACGTGCAATATACAATGGCATCTAAACTGAGCTCTTCATATCGAACCATATAATAAAATATGCATATTTACCTTAAAACTAGTTTTAATTCATTACAACTAAGTTAGCTGTTTTGAGCCATAGATAGGTATGCATTTAACTTATCTAGGGCAATGTGTTGAACATTTTTCTAGGATAATAATTAATAACCCAGATATTTGGCGTTGTATGACTGGATCTAAATTATCGATTAAGCAATTTATTCGTGAAAAATTACAAACATATTCTAAAATATGTTTTTAAAATTGTCTACCCTTTTATACGTATTTTTAAATAACATATTTTATTTTTACTTTATAAGCACCGTTGATAAGAGAGACATCATATAGGCACAATAAATGGATACTAAATTGAGATAATATTAAAATACAAAATATATATTTTAATGAACGAATTTATGTACTGTTACAATTTTTAACTGCACTTCTATTTTAATGCAAATCTTCCGATGTAATTCTTTTATGCCTTATACTTGTAGTCTTATTATTTTCACATTCTTCACTATCTACAACCATCAGCTTATTTGTTCAATTTATTTCCTTTTGTGCAAATTACACTCTTAGAGTTCCATCGTCTGAACTCTGCCCTTTGGAGAGAAAGCGAGAATGTCCAACACCGAGTGGACATAGAGTACTTCATCCAGTAACTTTCGTTTTCTTCAAGAGCCTATATTGAAAATGCCCTCTCTTCACACTCCTTTCTCTTCTAAAAGTATTACGAAAGTAACACATCTAAAGTGTTAAATTAAGCACTAACTGCAACAGAAAGTGTTGATCTATTTTGAACTATTTTCCTTTTGTTGTTACAGGTAATCGCATAACTTTAAATTCTCAGCATGAATTTTAACCGTTATTTTCGAAATTTCAGAAAAAATTGAAATACTATATTTCGTTTAAAAATGCGGCATAAGGCTGAGCAGCCACTTAAATTATATATCTTTATCAACTGATTTTTTAAAATTATTTAAATGTATGTTTAATATGGCAGAGAAAATTGCTCTATACTCGTAGATAGTGGATTATAGGCCGTTTCATAAAATGCACAGAAGTTTTATTAAAACGTCATGAGATTTAATGCATGCAGCATAACCTTACATAAACAATGAGTATTGTACATAATATCTATATTTTGACACCATTTGTACAAAATGAACATCCCAAGAGGAAGTAAGCAAATTACATTCTTTTGGATACAGTATCGACAAATAAATAAAGCAATATCGGGAAGTTAAAGTAAAAGTTAATGGGAATTATCTAGATGAAATAAGACGGAGAAATAACCAGTGATATGCAAATAAATGTAAAATAAAGAAAAAAACTATAAAATAAAAGCATCTATCAATATCTTAGACCTATAGGTAAATTTGATTTGAAATAAATTCAAATTAGCGAATTCTCAGTAACCCTTTAAGTCTTCAAATATAATTTTTGTAGCAGTTTATCCTAAGTGGTTGAATTAAATTTGTCATATATTGAGCAATTTAAATTTGTAGCAAAAACCACATGCTAAACTCATTCTCTCATTGTCTCCGAAACTCAGTTTCTGCTGAAAATTTGAGTAAGGTTTGTTATAAACTACCTACATCGTGTAAAATATGTTTAATGTGTAAAATTATTAAAAAAGTTCAGTCTAGTAAAGGGCACTGGAAGTATGGATATTTAAATGTCCACGTTTTTGGAGCATAAAGCTGATTTATTAATATTTAAAAAAGTTTTTAGTATCCTTAAAATAACAGTATTGTGTCTAAAATGACTAAACGTAAGTACAATCATGCAATAAATTACAAAGCCTGTTAGAAATGTAAAAATGTCATTTATAGTAATTTTCACAATTTATTCACAAGTGAATCATATTCATTCACATTTATGTGCTGTATTGTAACCTCATACCACAGTTCTGTTCTTTGTTCCATAGAAGTAGTGTTTGGTACCGGCGCGCACATGTTTACTGTTTCATATTTGTTTCCAGGCAAATGTTTCCTCAGATGAAGTTCCGGGTGTCCGGCTTGGATTCCAAAGCGAAATACATTCTACTGTTGGATATTGTGGCAGCTGATGACTACAGATACAAGTTTCATAACAGGTACTCACTTTAGCAAGCCAACCAATCACGGTCCTGTTTTTGTATTTCTTCACAGGCGCATGTTTCCGGCCTACAAAGTTCGAGTAACAGGACTCGATAAAAAAGCCAAATACATCCTTCTAATGGACATCGTGGCAGCCGATGACTGCAGATATAAATTCCACAACAGGTACAAACCAAAAACCATAATTTTCCAAAAAAAAAAAAAAAAATCAAAAATTCTTGGTGCAGACCTGTTCATTTTGGCACCTTTAATGTTAAATAATTTTATAAAGTTACTAAAATAAATGTTTTGATTGAAATCATTTGAAGCGAAGAAAATTGTCTACCACAACACTTAAGCTCGCTGATAACGAGGTATCCTATTACCTCTTTGGTCATTAAGCGACCAATAAATTTTAGAGTTCCAAATTCTGTTTTGGCTTTTCGCGTAAGCACCCCAAAAGGGGGAATCACTTTTACCTCCCCATGCACAGGTGAGCCTCGTCCGATATTTCGTTAAGTTGTCTCAATAAATCGGACGAAGCGCAAGAAAATTGTTGTCGGGGCCTTTTATTGAGTCGAGCTCTGTGGGTGGTCGGCAGCATGCGTCTTCTTCAAGTGTTTTGTGTTATGTGTTTGTGTTGTTGATGTGACAACAGTCTCTGCAGCAAACAGCATGTGTCCCTCAGTGTACAACCTTGCAGAAACTTCGTCAAGCAATAAATCTCTCCGCTTTGATTTTGATTTTATGAGCAAGAACCACACCCCGAGGAGTTCCTCGGCTGTGCTGTGAGAGTGGTCCTGGAGAGTTTAAAACAGTCCACAGGATTTAACTTTGGATTTCAGTACTACAATTAAATACAGTTTTAAAACCAGTATAACTCAAAGAAGTCACTTTTCACCCAAATAAGTAAACTGAATGAACTTCACGACTAATGAAACAATGAGACGATTGAATTATTAGTAAACATTACCTGCTATTATCTCATACTGTCTCACTTAACATTATAATATCCCATAAATAATATTTTGATCCAAATTATATCACAGTTTATAAATAGAATTTATGTATACGTTTTTCGATCTCTGTTGAATTTTATGTATTTTAGACATTATTGCGGAAAAAAACAGTAAAAACATAGTTGTTAATAGAATATGCTGTTTATATCAGAGATAGCAAGTTTCGTGGTACGAATTATATTTGTCTATTTGGCTTTTGTTCTAATTTTATAGATATTGACTATACTCTTTTCAAAATAAGAAACACACTTAAGGTAAACAAAGACGAGAGGCAGTCTCCAGTACGTTGCCGCAGAAAATGCTCTAATTGGCTCCTGACCGCAGTACTCAGTTTAAGAGCAAAAAATAGATCCCGTCTTTTTTATTTTATTGCTTTTGAAATGCTCTAATGGAACGTTTAATGATTTCATTGCAATGTGCTACATTTCTAGTGTTACTTAGATACACAAATAACAATTTGTATTATGCTATCCTTGTGTTGCGCGGAGTAATACAAAAGTTTGTTTTTTAGAGCGAATCCAGTACAGTATATTAATTAAGACAACTGACTGTTGTTCTAGCTTACAAAAAGTGCATTATCGTAGGATTACTGGATCATTTCGCTAATGCCTGTCCTTTACAATCGGAGGCAGAAAACGTAGCACTTCCAAACTTCCCCCTCTAAAGCTATTTACCCTTAACTTTAATTCAGTTTAATTAACTGGAAGTATTTAAATTTATATTTTGAGCTGGTTGGATTCAAAACTGGTTACTTTTATTTTATTTGATATTATTAGAGTAATTAAAGATCTTAAGAAATAGTTTGTTCGCATATTAAATTATTTATTTGGAAATATTGTACATTATTCAAGAAAGAATACAAATACTGTATTATTAAAATACCTTGAGGGGGACATTTATCCATAGTTTCATCCTACAGTCCGTTTATTATTATTATTTTTTTTATTTATTTGACTGTATTTTTTTCCATTTATATGTCACCTCTTAACATTGGCGACATTGCGTCTAGAGCAATTGCTTATGGCAATGATGTTTACTCGTATACTGCTGATGTTAATTTAGAATTG
Organism: Tenodera sinensis; assembly: GCA_030765045.1. Classification (NCBI taxonomy): domain Eukaryota; kingdom Metazoa; phylum Arthropoda; class Insecta; order Mantodea; family Mantidae; genus Tenodera; species Tenodera sinensis. Next base: position 78,387,288 of record CM060965.1, on the reverse strand, counting down.
TTTTTATATGCATACACACATGCATTCAAACTCTCTTTCGTAGTCCTAGACTCTAGAGGCGGCCAAGTGGTTAGACCATTCACCTCTCACCAAAGTGGCGGCGCCGTGGCCGAGCGGTTAGCGCGCTCGCCTACCACCTAGGCGGCCCGGGTTCGATCCCAGGGACCCGCATGTGGTATTCGTGGTGGACGAAGCGGCGTCAGGGCGGGTTTTCTCCGGGTACTCCGGTTTCCCCCGCCATCTCATTCCACCGGTGCTCCATCTTCATGTATCATCAGTGTCACCGCCTGCGGTGCCGTAGTAGTAAAAGCGGGCGTTAAACACTACAACAACAACTCTCACCAAAGTGACCCGGGTTCGATCCCTTGGCGACCGTATATGAGATTTGTGGTGGACAAAACGGCGAAGGGACGGTTTTCCTCCGGGTTATCCGGTTTCTCCTGGCCATCTCATTCCACTAGTGCTCCATCCCATGTATCACCGTCTGCTGTGCCGTATGCAGTAAAAGCGGGCGTTAAGCGCTGTGTAAAAGACGCTAGGGAGGGTGCGGAATAATCCTGGCCTCCAGCCGGGAATCGAACCTTGAACCTCTGAGTTGTTACTGATTTATTTGTTCAAAATCAGAACGCTTCAGGTGAAGTTAAAAAAATAACTGAACATACAGGCATCTGATTCCCCTTCAAAATAATTATAGTAATATAGGATGGAGTTTGAAATTCCACTCTCTATATTGCAGCATTATGGTTAGCAATAGCTAATTCACTACACTTCTTCACAGTTAAAATGCATTTAAAATCAAAATTAAATGTCAAAATAGGCGCAAAAGTGATATCAAAGCTGTCCCTTAGGCTACAGCTGCTGAATGCCCCAGACTCTGAGTTTACACTAAGCGACCTATTAATAATCAAAGGCCAGTCACACATAATAAATGTTGCGCTTTTGAAAGCTGCTTCTGTGAAAGCGTAGATAAATGTTTATTTTCTCAACAATTTTACAATAGCCTTCAGTCGCAAACGTTAAATCGAAATGAAAATACAGCCTCAAGTAAACGCATTGTGTCAGTAAAGGATATAAAAACAACTGCGTAAACATTTTGTAAAGCATTATAGTATTATGATTCCAGGCGCTTGCTGTTTTAATGGTCATTATTGTATGTTATTAAAACAACAACAGCAAATCATGTAATGTGTTGGTAGAATACAATGGCTACAGGTGGTAAATAACAGGTTTCTTTGTTAAGCGTGCGTTTTACTGAATGCTACCAGGGTAGGTGTAGCTACCTGAATAAATTTGTCCCTTAGCGCCGCTTTATTTCTAGAGCATTCCATTCATTTGATTGTTTCTAAAGCGTGAAATAGATGTTATTTATTACACGTCATATTGAGCGGAATTAATTAATTATAAAATTATGCCTAACCCAAGCGGTTCTGATAAAGATGTAGACAAACTTTTTTACCCTTTGAAATATGTAATACAAAGAACAAAGATGGAATAATTCCATTGTAATGTCAAACAGAATGTTATATCGACTTCGATACTTTTTATCACATTGCCAGTGATAGACTTATAGAAATACACAACGGAACTGTCCCATACACTTTAAAAGTATTTTTGAGAATGGTTCTTTACTATGACTTGTAGAATGATATCCTCAGTTCGCAAAGCTTTTGGACTTCCTTATTCATTTGTCTAATCATAAACAATTTCATTTTAATTCACACTAACATTAATTTTCTGATCTTTTAATTTTTTAGTCAGAGCATATTCATACTGGATTTGTTTATTATCAGATTAGAGTTTCATTTGTAGTTATTTATTTCTTTACTTTTAGCTTGATTTATAGCTTGTCTTGTTGGGACAAATTAAGGACCTTTGCACTATTCCAGACTTAGAGTATATCGGAGTTTTCCCTTATACTAGGAAGACGAATGTCGGATAATTTTAAGCTCTATGGGACCCGGGTTCATTAAAGCATCACTTCGTCCATTTCATTCATCCGTGACCTACCAGATTTAAGGATTTTAAACTTAAAAGAAATGTGACCATCCAAAATCCAACCTAAACTGTTTCTGAGCATTCAGCTGAGACAGTTACCCCTGCGGCCGAAAATATACCTACCTCCGGAGTAATTCTTGTAACAAACCACGTAACATGCTTTATTGTTGAATGTTCAATCTGGCAATACCTAAGTATGAAACAGAGTACCGACATAGTGGAGGTCCTTCAGTCAGAAGGACTACGGAAGGACTACGGTTCAATCCTTCTAGGACCCTCATCCCTGACACTTCTTTCTTTCACGTTTTCCGTGTCTTCAAAACTGGCAGATGTAAGCATGTACCCTAAACTTAGGTCAGGAACCTTTTAAACCCAAATTTGTCTTTTTCAAATTATAATTTCGTTTTATGTTTCATCATCCCCAACTCTGGTGCTGTGTGCAGTAAAACCGGGGTTAAAAACAACCATTCGAAAGAATGTAACAACGAATATATTGTCAACGCCTAATACTGCAAAAATATTTATGTATTTCAATGAGCTGTGCAACTTTTGTACAATTCGTCTATCTATTATTCAAAGTTATACACAGTGCATTCCTAATGAAGGGGACGTCTCAGGTCTCAAGGGACAGAAAATTTAAGATATATGCCTTATTATTCATGCAAATATTTGAACATTTTAAGATTCAGTTTTGAAAAAGAAAACACTAAAAAATTGTAATGCAGAATCTATTTTTGAAAGGAGAATTTTGTTGAAAATGTTCATGCCGCATCTTAGGAAGGTGCTGAACTTATTAATCAAGCTTATTCTACTTTTCATTTATCAGTTGTGTTATTCACAGTTACACATTCGGATTGTCAACGGGCCCTTAAAGCCTCATTCACACACTCACTCACTCACTCACTCACTCACTCAAGGCTGGTTCACAACCATCCGACGACGGTAACCATAACGATTCCGGTAACGTCAAACAAGGCACCACTTAATATTTTGGTTCAGAACAGCCCGGGAAGGATAACGACAGGATACCAGTAAATTGAGGTGAATATTGCACCTTGGGAATTCATTTGTTTCCAATTGACCAATTATAGTTTTTAAAATTGGGACTAGAGAGAGCTATAATGGCTATTTCATAACACGGCCACCTTAATGAATTTCTACAGCAAAAAGTCTAATAAGCATAATTTCAATCTAACATGCCGACCTGGTAACGAGAGCGAATAAGTTAAAACTTTCCCAAGTCTTTTTCCCGTTCCCGGAGCCTGGGAAAGCTTCCCGTCTGTTGTGAACATTCCCATTTTGATACGCGTATTTCAAGTTTATCGTCCAGGTTATCGTTACCGTTGTCGATGGTTGTGAATCAGCCTTCACTCACTCATTCACTCGCTCACTCACTCTCCATCACTTATTCACTCACTTACGCACTCTGCACTCACTCACTGACTGACTCACTCACTCACTTACTCACTCACCCACTCACTCACTCACTCACTCACTCACTCAGGCACTTACTCACTCACTCATTCCTCACTCGTTCACTGACTCACTAACTCACTCGTTCACTCACTCAGAGATAGATGGGCAGATATAGGTATGCTAAAATGTTCATAAAATGATTTGGGAAGCTCAGAGACTTTAAAACGTGCCTTCAAGGATATACATTTATTTAAAATTTTAACTGGTGACAACATGACAAGAGATATGAAATATATAACAATCTCAAACAGTTTTCAAATTAGTCACATGTTACTGACCCTTTAAAACTTACAAACAGTGACTAGAATTTTAATATTTCATAGCAAAACGCACAGTAAAACTGAGCTTTGATATATTTTCAAGAGATACATCTTAGGTTGGATTGTTACGCTAACCACTATATTTCGCTGCCTATATTTGGTTACTTTTAATATCTGTCTGTTATTCAAGGCAGTTTTTTCTCTAACCTGTCAGAAATTCCTTCAAACCTGTTTCAGCTGGTGTTAATCACTCTGTCTAATTTTTCTTATTTGCATTTATTATTCAGTTTCACCTCTACATCGTGGGAAAATGTTTTTCCTGTGAAGAACTTTTAAAGTACCTTGGGTGTTCAAAATCTCAAGCAGTTGTTACGCTATTGTCACTTCATCTCTGCACATTGCTTTATTTCCTCAAATAATCGTCAGTGTACTGAAGCTGTTTGTCGGAAGATGCAGTAATAATTTCTGCTTGTGTATGACTTGCATAGGGTCAACTTTGTTTTGGACTCGGAAACGCATTATGCATATATTAAACATTATAAACAGTATATAAAATCCATCTGAACGTTAACCTAAGTTGTGAGAGTTTGTACCAAGTTAATTTGGCATTATTATTTGTTAATTTTCAGATTATTGATTAACAATCGTATAAACTTGGTGGGTAATTTTACTTTTTGTCTTCTTCACCACGTAGAAGTTATATATTATATTAGAGAGAGCAGATATTGCATTTCATCTGAAAATTCAATACCAAATTTTGAAAATATTTGAACCCAGTGGTTCTTGGTGTGTGTGAACCGCATAGCTCAAAAACGAAAAGTCGAATAAATTCCAAACTAGATTTTTAGTTTAGGTACTTAATTTTCACAAAAATTGGCTTAACGATTTTGATTAAAATACTACATAATAAAGATCGTCTTAGCGCGATGGCAGCGCTCTGCTTACCAAGCGAGAGACCACGGATTCGATTCCCGGTACCGGTTTGGGATTTTCTCCCAAGTGAGACCTGGCCCGAGGTGCTCTCAGCCTCGTCAGGTCCCTGAGGGGGCAGTGGAGCCACTTGATGGAGAAGTAGCGGCCCCTGGTTGTGAAGACCGTATAACCGGCCGGGAGGGACCAGGAAGCTGACAACGACCCATCCTCCAGTAGTGCACCCACTCATGACACCTGTGAGCAGAGGTGGAGTACGCAGCGGCCGTGTGGTAGACCTTGGCTCAGATGGGCTGTTGTGCCACGGGATTACGTTTACCCTCTAAAAATACAACATTAAAATTTTCAGGAAAAGTCACTTTCCCAAAGTAACCTTTGCAAGGAACATGTTTCTGCAAATGTTTAATTAAATTGAAGTCGATAGAAAAATAAGGTTTCGTAAGCATAATTTGTAGACCACTGATAAGCTGTAGGTTTTGAAGAGAAAAGGGTCGTGTGTATGTATGAAGACTGTTTTTTCTGTTACAGTAATCACCACTTTTTATTTAATTATTTTGAACATTAAAATTCTTATGACAATATAATAGTGAATTAAGAAAGCTATCCACTATACTATCGTTTTCAAATACCGGTGAGTTTTAAGGCTCTAAATGGCAATTTAAATTGCAGCTCATTTACTCGTAGTTAATAGTAAATTATACTTTTCTCTGGGTTTTCTTCAGCGTTTTTATAATTTAAAAGTACCCTACGTGCCATAATTTTAAATAATTTACATGTTTGACGTTTCAAGGAGAGAGTAATAATTTAAAGGTTGAATTTATCATTCCATACTTATCAAATTTTTGTAAATAGTTAATTGGAAATTGCTTCAGCAGTGAGGCAGTGTTAACTTATTTGAAGCCCCGTAGAAATAAGCAAGTTAGCTAAGAGGAGGTAAGAGAGGCAGAAAAACATAAAAAGGGGGCATGAAACACAGGATTTAATGCCACCGCTGATTGTGTCTGAATAAACTGTGACTTTGACTTCTGATTCACCATTAAAGGTCCAATCCCGTACTTAAAAATAAAACATTTCCTGTGTTTTCTGCAACTATATGCACATTTTCTTTATGCTTTTACATTATTTGTTGATACAAATTGTTGTATGTATAGTATTAAAAATACAGCGTTAAGACTGTAATTTTCTTCTTCTTCACCTTTCCTTTCTGCATGTCCGCTTCGTGTCATCTATATTTTCTATACTGTTAACGAATTCCTCAATGTCTGCAGCTCCATTCCTCTTTTTCTTGTGACCTACTGATATGTTGTTCCCATTCTTTGTTTGATCTACCTCTTTTCTTGTTCAAAAACTTGTTTTGTTTTGTTTCATATTACTCATTCATTGTAGTCTTTTGTCCGTACCATTTAATTGCATTTACCATCATATTTAGGGCTTCCTCTAATGAATGTATTTGTTACTCTATCTCCTCTAGTCTTACCTTTAATTTTTGTCAAATATATCACTTCTGATGATATCATATTTCCATATTTACCTAACATTACCCCAATTTCCGACCCGTATAAGAGGTAGATAAACGCGTAGGTGTGTGTATTTGCATTTTTACCTTTGTTGATTTCTTTCTTACCTGTTATACTATTACAGTGTAGACAGTAATCTTATGTGCAAAATTACGTGAATTTATGGTGTTTCATACAAAAATATATATTTATTCTATTTTATACCATCTACATTTGTTATTCGTCGTAAAATAGAACGTCAAACAATTTTGTTTGCATAGGTACTAACGTCTCTAAGTTTCTAGTGACAAATACTTTCTGGAAGGAACAGTGTAGATAGGAAACTCAAACTTCGGACCGCGTACTCAGCGATGTGTATCTGTATGCTAGGACAAAGAAGAGATGTTCCTTTTATTGCTGACAACATAGCGCGCTAGAAGTGCCATACTCGGGCAATGCGCGAGGGTTCTAAAGAGAAAAATCTAGGTGGTTGAGAGGAGATTTTTACGGCTGCGAGAGAATGCAGTTTACAAGATCATATAAAAGAAGAGTTAGTAGCAGAAAGAGTCACGCACAAACAAACAAGATAAAAAGATTAGCCGTGTAGACAGAATGCTCTACAAGAGGATTAACAAACAAGTTCTGCCCGAGAGACCAATGTGTGTGTGTGGGAATGACAAAGGAAACCAATAAAGAGATGTACGGAATCTGTGGAAAAGGGGTCTAAACGTGGGAGTACTGCTCCTCTTGCGGCTGCAGCAGCACCAGAGCAGCTATTTTTACTAAAGGTAAAGTCAAAGATAGATTTTTGAGACGATGTTACTAAAATAGATAGTACGAAAGCTTAAGAAGAAACTTTGTAAAGATGAAGAGAGAACTCAACAATTGCTTGTTTTTTTAAAAAATAACTGCTTTTCCTCCTCCTCCTTCAGCTTTAGACATTTCTCTGTGTGGCAATCCACATATCCTGTTCGTGCCATCTTATATTTGGTCTTCCAATATTTCTTCTCTTCATTACCTAATAATTCTTAAAACAAATTTGTATTTTGCTTTTTTGTGTGTGTGGTCTATGTTTTAGTCCTACACAAATTTTGGCACTAGCTTACTTTATAACATTCCAATGTTGTATCTTTTCTTTCTTTGTTTTTCAAACTTTTTTTACTGCCGTTAAAACAATTACACTTCCAGTTTTAATTGATCAGACTGTTTCTACACGACCTGATATTAAAACCCGACTCTCGTTCCACAGCCATATTTCCTATTACAATGTTGATCTTATACTTTCTTTTCCTTCGAATACACCAGCTTTGTTTTACTTCGAAAGATTGTCATGTTATGGTCTTTCACTGTTTTATTTAATGAAAATCTTCTATTTAGAATAATTATCTGGTCCACTGCTAATGTTAAATTAAATGCACAATCTTTTTTTATTGAGCTTGCTTGAATAGAAAGGTTAATCCATTGCCTAGCAATTTCGTCAATATATATGTTAAGAAGTAGTGGAGATATGATCCATCCTTGTCTTACTCTTATGCTAGTAGAAAAATAAAATTTTAATTATTTCATTTGGGTGAAATGGCAAAACAACGAGCTGCACAAATAATGTACCGTTTAGATATAACTGTTATTTATTAAGCATGCAAAGACCATAGTCAAGTCCTGGTTCTGATTTTTGTACTTTACATTGTTGAAAGTATCTACAAGAGCGATATTTTTTAAACAATTTGAACATAGTTCTTTCCTTTTAATCCCCACAAAAAACATCTTGAATAATATAAAAAGTGTTCTGATTTACTCAGAACCTGTGTCACTGTTATTCTTTTGTTCTTCCTCATGTGTTTCGTGAGTCAGGTTCTTGATGATGTCAACAAAAATCTTGAACCGCAATAAAGAAGTAGTGTAAGAAAGCAACTCTGTCCTTCAATTTTGCAGCAGCGAGGGCGATTGGACAGTCAAACCGAATGCTACGATATAATTTACGAAAATGGAAGAAAAGAAGGCCCTCAAGTGTTGGTTCGCCGTTTATCTTCGTAACGCTTCAGTTCTACCCGTTCTTCATATGGCACCAAAAGAGGTGACGGTGAATTGAAATGAATTAATAATTAGAAAATGAAAATAGAATGAATACGATGTTTGCAGATCAAAATCTTACAATTTTATTTCGTTACCTTTATGGTTTTTCACAGAAATATAGAATCAATATTTTTTCTGTAATAATAAGCTTGAGCATTAGCTCGAAATATATATATATATATATGTGTGTGTGTGTTTTTGTCTATGTGCTCCTAAATTGCTAGACCGATCACCGCAAAATTCGGAACGTATATCTATTTTTACATGGTGGTTTGTATGCTATTTACTTGCTATACAACATAACTTCACATGGTTTCCTCTACTCACGTAATATTCTTCCCTACTCGCCCTTCAATATACAATTCATGCACTTTTCTATGATTGAAATAGAAATGCAACGCATTACACACACACGATTTTCTTTACACACTTTCCTTTTATAAAACACAATCACACTTCTTTCTCTACTTTATCTACAAACACATTACATTCGCATGGTTATCTCTACTCACATTTCTTTTACGAAACACAATCACGCTTCTTTCTCTACTCTCTCTTCTACAAAGAAGTCATACAATTTTCTATATGATTGACATAAAAATACAAGGTCTTACATCCAGACAACTTTCTCTACTTGCTTTTCAATGTGGCATTTGGGGTTCTTCAATAGTGCTTTTGTATACTGTTTCCCCAGTGTTTTTATGTATTTATTTTGTTTATTTTGGGTTCTTTATAGTATCCAACGTACATAAATCTAAAAGTTGTAGGGATAAAATCGTCAAACCACGGGCAACGACGGATATTTCAACTATTAAGCAATAAAAAGTGTTTACCAACTTGAAAACAAAGTGCGTAGTGTGGCGTGTGTGCATTTTATAGTGGTCGAAAATTTGTTTACTGGTATACACAGAAGTTTCCTAAGCGCATGCCCCAAATGCGAGCAAAAAATTTAGGACAGACTACCACGTTAATTCGTGCTTGCCAAATGGTCATTTGAATATTAGTTAATTTGCCATTATTGTTCAATCGCCGGCCGCCATTTTAATTGCGGAGGGCAAACGACAAGCGGAAGGAGATAATTAGCAAAGAATTAGTTCTTAATTACGGTCAAAGTGGAGCAGACTCCTCTGGCAAGGTCGTAACCCGCATGTTGCTAGTTTGCATTAATACATTCAACGTGAAAAAATGTAAAGTATGTGATGTGAAAATCCTGCCCGTGGCAAGTGAATGCATGTGCACGCAAAAAGAATTAAGAGGCGGGTGTGTACAGATTTAACACTTGGAGATTTTGGGAGTTTATTGGAGTAGTGTCAGTAGATGGCAGAAAACATTTATATAAGTAAGCATCGTTTTAAAACGTAATATCGTATGACAAAGTTCAATATTATTGAGAGTATAATTAAGAATCAGAACCGACATACCACCGATATGCCAGTATTTGAAAGTTTACTTTCAATGCTCATGGCGGCGCCGTGGCCGAGCGGTTAGGCCGTTCTCCTGTCACCAAGGCGGCTCGGTCCCAACATGTGGTATTCCTGGTGGAGAAGCGGCGTCTGGGCGGGTTCTGCGGTTTCCCGTGCCACTCATTCCAACGACTGCTCCATCATCACCTTTCCAATCATTCATTTCGCCTGCATCTCATATCTCCTCTTCCTCACTCTGTCCGGTCCCTAGATTCGCCTGTTCCTCAACAGGCATCTGACCCTAGGCACAGGCTTGTAAGTCCTAGAGGGTGTAAGTGCTCCGTACGGGGAAAGTAATCAGATGAAGACTTTCTCTACTCTTTACCTATAGTAAGAAGTTGTGCATTCCATGCAAAAATTCAATATCAAAATTTCATTGAAAATACACTTTTTTAGGCTCCATGAATCAAAAAGGACATTACAGAATTCCACAGAACAACTCAAAAGTGAAAAGTCGTTTATATACGTCCTTGGCCGATTTAAGTTTAGCGTCTTCCAAGGGTTTGATACAAATCTTCAACCCAACTATTCTTCACATGGAAAACTATTCGAAAATGTTTATAATTTCAAAAATGTCTCAATTAGAATGCCATAAACCTACATGTAAAGATGTTTTAATCACAAATAAATAACTTCTACAAAAGGATAAGAGATAGGCAAAATTTTACTGCTTAAAGGACACCGAGATCTGTTTGTGATAGTAGCCATTTCTAGGATATTCCTTGCTCTGAAATTTCAGATACTTTTCTCAAATGGGAAGTTGCTATTTTTTTTTTTTTTTTTTTTTTTTTTTTTTGGTTCTTCTATTAATACAAAGAAAATGGAATTTCATAGGTATCAAATAGTGACAAGCTATTAAAACATTTGATTATTTCTTAAGCTTAATTTGTTTTCGTGTTCTCATTGCACCCACAAGGACTAAAACAGTTTCTGCAAATGTCTATCTCGTTTAAATGAAGTACTTTGAGTCATAACTGTTTGTAACACTTTTTGTACAAGACAAGGCAGAAAAAGTAATGTGGGTACAACACATCGAATTTTGAACTATTAAAAGTTCTGGTTCAAGAAATAGGTATTTCCGAAAAACTTTGAAGAAAAAGGATTGTTTTTGGACCATTGCGGCTAAAGTGTTTGCTATGAAGATTGCAACACATACGTGCTGATTAAAATAAGAAAATATGGAATGAACTAATGTTGTGTAAATAAAGCCTAACAGCTATCGACGTTTCAGTAGCAGAAATATTATACTCGTAGCAGTAATAATATTGAAACTTTAAATGGATTCCTACATAAAATATATGCAAGTCGGTAATAAATATATTGCAACCTTCTCTCTCTCTCTCTCTCTCTCTCTCTCTCTCTCTCTCTCTCTCTCTCTCTCGCTGTTAACTTAAGACGCTAAAACGGCAAATTGCGCGATTTATTTTCAAGGAAGGTATTTAGCATTTCCTTCTTGTCGGACTTTTAAGAGGAAAGCGTACTAGCGAAATAATTACGTGTATTTTTAGTTTCTTATTTTGTTTCTTGATTTCTCTCGTATATACTAACTACACGAACATTTAGCTGTAAAAAGCGACTCCTTGAATAGGAACATGTTTCATCCAAAACTGAACCCTGAAAATTAATTCTTTCATTTAATCTTGATTAAAAGAATTCTGAGAAAATATTTTGTTTGCCTAGATGAGAATCACACAGGTATGTTTATAAGTAAGACCATTAGTGTAATAAAATATCTATGTCAGCCAAAGACTTCCTAGTTACAACTTCAGGACTTTAGGCTATACTAAAACCACCTTAAAATGCCCAGATTTCGATGATTCTGCTCCTTTATTTCCATAGTATAATTACTATTTTGTGTAATTTTTTGGATATTATAATTTATATACCGTTGTAGATATATACGTATTATTTTCTGAAGATTGTATAACATTTAACACATTAGAAACTGTATAGCATTAAACACAACATTTAATACGCATGGAGCAGATAGTGTGTTAATCTAAGTAAAGTCGAGAAAATCTAATTTTTCTACTTACATGCATCGTGATCATATATCAGATTACCTGTTTGACCTAAAACTGCCCTGCTGCATATGCGACATCTTCCCTATTTTGTCTAGTAGTAGCTTAACCACTCCTTTCCACTGAATTTGAGCCTTTTCTGGCCCACAATTTGTTCAAATACTGCTGAAAGTTTAAGTAGAAAAGAGGCGTTTAAATATAAGCACGTGGCATTTAAAGCCGCTCTAATTCTTTGAATATAAAAACATTCACTGCCAACCGATGACTGAAAATTTGGGGAACATTTATATGCATAAATGTGTCTCGGGATCCCTTATGCAACTCACTTGCCTCTCAAACGTTGTGGATAACCGTCAAGCGAGCAGAGAGCAGCATTATAGCACACTGAATTATGAGGACACACAGTTTGTAAAGGATTCCTTAGATATAAGACATCAACTTTGGATATAACTGTTGAATTTGTCATCTGCATTTATCGTTGCTACATGGAAGCTTGTTCTTGCAGTCGGTGGATGGTGGCGGGAAAAGCGGACCCCGAGATGCCCAAGAGAATGTACATACATCCGGATTCGCCCTCGACGGGAGAGCAATGGATGCAGAAAGTGGTGTCGTTCCACAAGCTGAAGTTGACCAACAACATCTCGGACAAGCACGGCTTTGTAAGTACTGTACGTTTGTATCGACACAATACATTATTTCTATCTTATCATCTTCACCAACATTTCATCCGTAAGGTATTGTTGGGGTTTGGATGGTATGCGTTGAGTAGAAGCTAGAGTCTGTAGCCTCATGTTCCATCACTATTAGCTATTATTTAAAGGTAATGTAATTATTTCTCTTGTGGTTTTTGGGTAATTTTAGTTATTTTGAGTAATGATATAACGTACTAGAGTGAAAGTAGATGTTACATCATGAAGTGTAAATAAGTACATCAAGCAATTATTCACTACCTCACAGAATTTTAAGGTATTAATTGGTACTTATTCACTTAGCAGTTTTCAAGACAAGAAATTGGCTGGTTAAATTGCATGTGCAGTTTGAGAAAAATTTAATCCATAAATTTGGTGAAATTGTGCAAGTACAACGGATTCTTGATAACTCTCCATCACTGCCATGTTATACTAGACAGAGGTATTTTTTAATGTGGCGAATGGCTGGAAGTTGCGCAATGGTTTATGATCGAGTTCACTTTTCTATTTATTAGACCATAGGGGTGTTATGTATGTATCTCTCCGACTTCTGTATAGTAAATATCGTGGAACAGTGGCTGATTAAGTACAGTGCCCGGTCGCATTATCAGCAGTGTCTTGTTTTTTTAAAGTAGGAAACAGAGACGTTACCCCCACCATCAATTTGCATGACGTCATTTGTGAAGATCAAGAAGAAAAGAAAATATATTCAAAAGACAAACATAAGAATATTTCAGTATCACTGTTTGAATATTCCTTTATTCCTTCTCCTTTTACATCCAAACACGCACTGTACATATTTACATATAAGGGGCGTTTTTTAAACTCTGATGTGTGCACTTTCTCTATTCACTCTTGTAGAAAATATTCCTAAAATGCTTATTCTTCTATTTACTTCATGTTAATCGAGATAAACATTTGTATAAATTGTATTTTTGCATATTTCCTTGCAGGTACAAAGGAAACAGCAGAGTACAGTAGACTTAGGCATAGTCAATCTTTTAAGATTTGACAAACCATTCATTCTCTTGCATATCCAGCACATAAAAAAACGAATGATCTCCTATTTGAGAAAAAAGTATAACTGTTGTAAAATTGAGACAAATAACAAAGAATATCTCGGAAATGGCTCACTCGACAAAGAAAGAATTGTGTTTGGCATAAATTGCCTGTTTTAACGAGATCTACTTTTTGTGTAGAGCACACAGATTATCCCAATCACCTAGAGAGAGAGAGAGAGAGAGAGAGAGAGAGAGAGAGAGAGAGAGAGAGACATACAGGCAGATACACATGCGCGCGCTTTTTCTCAAACACTACACGTAGTAGGGAAAGTAAACCTGTTTTTATTCAGGGGACCTCCAAACGTGTATTTCCGGTGAAAGCTCGATATCGAATTTTGGGTGGAATGCAATACTTATGCATACCCCAATACCTCCCATGTACGTGATAGAGAAACTAAAACTAGTTTTTTTCTTTTTTCGTTTTGTGACTATTTAGGAGTCCCAAAACAAATTTATGTTGAAATCTCAGTATCTATATTTGGCATAAATGCAATACTTTTTTGCCTGTTGGGTACTTACAAGTATAGAGGGTAAAAAGAATCTTTTAAAACAATTTTTAAAAGAGCTTGCTATCAAGAAAATTCCGGGTAGGAAGTATAAATAGCCTTTTTAACACCCCTGTTGGCAGAGAGTGCCCAGTCAAATTGCATCAATCGGTGACCAATATGAAGTCAATCATTATTTGCTCCAGCACAGATGGCCAGACTTGTCCAATTTCGTCACGCGTTTGCCATTTCTAAGAAACGTCTGTCTTGAAGAGGAGAAAATCGCAGCAGAATGACGAGGACGTTGACGTCATTCCTGCATGGAACCTTTTGGAATCATAATGAATTACTTAGGTCTCTTTCCCTCTCAGTCGCGACGTGCAATTCTCTCTCTATTTATGGCGACTTTTCGTAACACAAAAGGGACTAAAAACGCTGTTATTACTATTGTACTATCGCGGTCTTTTTCCCAAGAATAATAACTCAGTGGAAATGTCTATAACCTGGTTATAGGTTATGATGAACTACGTGCATTGGATAGGCAACGACAACATTTGTCAGGTTGTACCTAGAACGTGACGCGTGTAAGAAATAAGAAATATTTTCCTTTGTTTTTATTTACTAAACACTGCGAACTAATATGAATCATTCAAACTGTATTTTTCTTTCTACCAAGCACAGGAATTACGGATCGAATATAAGGTCTGCAGTTCTCAAGCTTACAATATCACATGGTGAAATTTGTAATACCTTATAAAACATATGTTTTTAAAATTAACCTCAACTAATATCAAGTTTAGGCCGCCTCCGTAGCGCAGCTGGCAGCGCGCTTGCCTGTGGCGCGGAGGACCGGGTTCGATCCCCGGTACCAGCATGGGGATTTTATCCCCTCTGGGAGGTCTGGCACGGGGTGCACTCAGCCTCGTTAGGTCCCGGGGGGACCAATTGAGGAGCTACTTGATGGAGAAGTAGCGGCCCCAGGTCGAGAAGACCGCATAACTGGCCGGGAGGGCTCGGGGCGCTGACCACGTCCCACCCTCCAGTACTGCACCTCACCAATGACGCCTGTAGTGGGCAGAGGTGGGGGACGCAGCGGCTGGGCGGTAGGCCTTGGCCCTTCGTGGGCTGTCGCGCGGGGTTTACATTTACAATATCAAGTTTAGTGTTCCAATGTTTCAGAGCTATACCAAGACACATACAAATACCGGGTGGAAGGTATTAATATTAACGTGATGTTGCTAAATTTATGTTAGAAATTAAACTTTGCATGACATTTTAACATTAAATTGTGACTAAATTCATTACAATTAAGATAAAAAGTTGTTACTGCATTACTATGTTTGCGCGACACTTAGTGCAATAATAAACCATCTATCCATTTATCAAGAAGCTAGATGGCTACCAATATTTGACACAAATTATTTCTTTTTTTCGACGAAACGTTTCTTTGTTGACAATAATAATTGTATGGACATGTTTGGTATACTATTTATCATGTTGAATCGCTGTGAACGTATGCCCTAAGTGGTAGCTTACACACACACACACACACACACACACACACACACACACACACACACACACACACACACACACACACACACACACACACACACACACACACACTGATCCTTTTCTAGAAATACTTCATTTTGGATTCAGATGGGCCTCAAAACATGTATTTCCGATTAAATTTCGGTATAGAATTTTTGGGTGGGATGCAATACTTCCTCTACGTACCAGATAAGTGATAGGTACAGAAAGTATGTGTATTTCCAATAGTATTACAGGAATTCCAAAACTCAAATTTTCGTGTCAGTCTGGGTGGCTCAGTTGGTTAACCGCCAGCCTTCTGATCCCCAGGTCATGAGTTCAGACCGATGGTTAAGTGTGTTTAAAAGCGGCAAACCCATGTTGGCAAATTTACCCGTGTGACAAATTTCTGGCACACCTTGTGGCGCTGATATGATCCTGGCAATTACTTTTATTAGCAGTGTTTAACGCCTTCTTTACTACATGGGGCACTGCAGGTGGTGACACTGATGATGCATGAAATGAGATGGCGGGGAAAACCGGAGAACCCGGAGGAAACCCGCCGTTGCGCCGCTTTGTCCATCATAATCCCACATGCGTTCGCCTTGGATCGAACCGAGACCGCTTTGGTGAGAGGAGAATGGTCTAACCACGGTCCATCCTAGCAATTGACAGCGTCGCTAAATAACAAAATAATTGTTAATTTTTTGTCTTCCAATTTCCACATCCTTGTATTACATTACATGATACACCTTTGTCCAGAACGAAGTGCTATAACATTGATATATTGTCTTTCTTATTGAGAACGTCATCTGATTACACAAAACACATTTTTTCAGGACTTACTCAGCAGCGTCGTCGTCGTCACTTAAGTGCATAAATTATGTTGTTAACTGTAGAAAATTCCTTGACTTATAATTTATTTCTGTGCAATTTTTCAACATACTTTATGTTTAGGATTTAAATTACGTTGTGTAAAATATATACATATTAACTTCTCTAATATATATGCACCAAAGATTTCCACTTAAAAAGTTAGTATGTACTTATTATCATCATTAGTAGAGTGTTTAAAACAAATAGCACTCTAAACGAAATATGTTGGCCACCATTACCACAATTTGCACCTCACACCAATATGCATACATGTTCAATTACATATTTAAAAAGCATTTGTTGTACATCGGTAAATCACACCGTTAACTCCCAATTGTCGAACTAGTGAACCTGGTAAATTTGCTGGCTTATGGACCATGACTAGGCATTGCAGCGTATCGGAATGCTTCATCAGTCACGCTTGAAGAACTCCGACAGATTAAATATTGTGAAAGTGTGAAACACGTTAATAAAAACAATTCATTAGGGAGAACATTGCACAAGTACGGTGCTAGCAAAATACCTGTCTTCTAAAACACAACGAGCAGAGATATTATTTTTGTTATTTAATTAAGCGCAGTTAACATTTGTCATGCTCATAACTACTCATAGACCAAAGATTTCAAAGTAAGCAACAATTGTAGCAACCATTATTAGCTTAAAATGCAGTGAAGTTAATTAGCTTAGAAGAACTGACTCTATGGTCTGGTGGTTTGCATGGTATTTTCTGAATCCATAGTTCTCGGGTTCAATTCCCGGCTGGAGGATGGGGATTTTTCTTTAGCCATCATTATTTCTTGTTCTGTCTAGAGCCTAGGAGTATGAAAACACTAAATATGCGTGTGAATTTAAAGTGTATAACAAAAATCCAAGGTAAACAAATTCAAAGATACACAATACTAAACGAGTGAACATCATTGACGATGAGCAACTGCTCCGAAGGCAAAGCTGCCGATATAACCCTTAAATGTTAAGGCGCCATATAAATAGAACAAAGTTTTCTCAGCTCTAAGACCTTTGTAATGTAGCGAAGTTATATCTATATTTATTGTTACCACAATAATACAGTAAGTTATATAACCCAATCTTTAATTACAAAAACATTCTAGTTGTATCAATTAGATACTTTCAGTGGAAACAGCGATCTTGGCATAAACAATTGAACATCTCACAGTAACAGAATCCAAGCGCGAATGACAGGAATAAACAAACGAGTATTGAGAGAGAAAAAAGACTGTCACTTGTTATTCGTTCAGTGACATGAAATTTCATATTGGTAAACAACATATCAACTGCTTATAACTTTCGGCAGATTAACACAGCCGAATATATTTTAGAATATCTATTGTGATTGTGAGATATAATCAACAAGTAAGAAGGAAAATTAAACTCAAAATACAGATAGATATTCGGTCAAGTTAGCTATTGCCTAGTGGATATCTAAAAGTACTTATTAGTCTTACAAATAAACTAATGGTTATAACCATTTTGAGGTTAAAATATTCATTAATGCGTAATAATGAAAATAGCCTGTTGGATCTTAATAAGGTTGTGTTATAAGTTAAAACAAGTTCGATGTAGTTAAATAATCAATGGTAAAGGTAATTTACTATTTGTGCACGAGATTCTCATTGGTCAATGGTGGTAGTAGTCTTATTGCATTCGCTGACGATTATTGATCAATATTATGAACAATATTTCAAGGCAGGCTGCCTCTGTGGTCTAGTGATTAGCATTATAGCCCCTAAATCCAGAGGTCCCGCGTTCGGTTCCCAGCTGAAGAATGAAAACTCTTTCCTCATCCTGGAAATTGAGTGATTGGTAAAGATGTGTGTACATGTGTGTGAATACAAATTTGTTTATAAGGAAAGTCCAAAGTAAACAAAGTTAAGGATTAACACAATAGTAAATGAGCGAATATCATTGCGTAGAACAATTGTTAGGAAAGCAAAGCTGCCGATATGATCTTACGTGTTAAAAGTGGCATATAAATGAAATAAACAACCCAAAAATAGGTATTTAAAAGCCCTTATCGTCGTAACTTATGGGACATAATATGTCCGCGTGCAAAACAAGGATTGCAGAAGCAGGATATAAAGGACGGTTTCTTTTTGTAATAAATAGACCTAAATAAAATAAAATGAAAAAGAAAAATGAAAAAAGGCGGGGGTGAAAGTTTGTTTCATACTACACTGAAAGTATACAGCTTTAGTATCTAAGAATAGTAAACGCTGCTGCATAAAATCAGCTAAAGGGAAATCTGGTGTAGCCGGCCGGCTTAGAGGACCCGTGTCTCGACCGCGAATGTTCGGTCGCCTTCTCTCCTGGAGAGTTGCCCGAAGTTGCCGATGGGAGCGCCACCGTACAGCCACTCTGGTTCACGCAGATGCTGCCAGACTCGCATTTTATTAGATACGACCGTTGGAAACCCCGCATCGGCTTCGCTCTCTGTGGATCAACGGCTGTTAATGAATCGAGTTTGAGAACAATAAAATGACCGAAAACTTCAGAATTTGAAAATAAAGTGTAAGCATATTTCGTGAAACATCTAATGTTAGCGCTTGCAAAAAATAACCACTTACTTTTACTTAGAATGAGGTTTTCTGGTGCATTTCTACAGTTAGTAGCCATTTTGGGCTAATGCGAAAGATTTATAGTACTTCATTTTTTTCACACTTGTCTATTTTAGAATTTTTCATATGGTTCTCACTGGAACTTAACAAAGCAATTTTCTCAAACATGTATTGTAAATGTTATTTATAGTTCTATAATTTGCAAAATCAAGCCTTTCATTCGTGTTATGTTTTATATTTCATAAATAACCAGCTAGTTGACACAAATGTTACGAATTGGGAATGCAAGCGTTAAAGAGCTATAGCTATTATGTTGCCTACCCTGAGAAATTATAAAATTCTTCTGCAAAATTCGTCGCATTTCTTTTCGTATTTATGGTACGTATATCTAATCTTAAACTAGGTAGCAGTTATAGTTGTATATGCATTTTATTAACCGAACTATAAATGTTACTCTTACATTCAAATTGGTTCTAGACCTACAAAACCGCGGCTAAATTTTGGAAAGAGTGAATTTTGGATGTGCCTTCAAAGCCCTTCTTCTGATTAAACATCAGAAAATACACAGAGGATCATTTACAAATATAAAATATTTTAATTTACTACATCTTGCTCACATATTTGCCATTATTGGCGAGGAAATAAAATATCTACATTATAATCTTTAAGCTCTTAGGGTATTTGTATTAGGATCTGAGGGAAAATAATGAAGCAAAGCAAAAAACATAACACGAGGACCTTGAAATGAAACTATGGAGAACATATAGAATACACATGATATTAACTGTTAATTTTCGCACGTTATTTTATTATTCAGCTACTGTAAAGGTAGAAAAGCACAAATGAATTACTCATCGATAAGTTAAAATGTAGAAAAAAGGTGTTGCATTTCCTGATTTTCTCTACTCGATGCTTTCAAACTGTTCTCGCAAAAGTATATAGTTCTAAATATGTATTTGTTGTTAATTTCAATAAAATTTCAATTTACATTTATACATTTCGTTGTGGGTTATAGTAGAGAGATATAAGTTTAGAGTGTATCGTTATATAATGGCTTAGAAAAAAATTCCATGCTCTTTGAGAGAGAGGGGGTGAGAAAAAATTAAGTAAGACTTGTCACTTGAGAAAAGTACAACATTTGAAAACTCAAATAAATAACAAGAAATATTTGAAAATGGTTAACTTCACAAAAATATATTTCACTTAAGTTGTGTTTTAATGAGATCCACTTTTTTGTGCAGTAAGATTGTTTTACCAGTTATACCTATAGGCAAAGGTACTTTAGAATGAGAGGACTTCAAAGGCTATTTCTAGGAAGTTCAAGACATAGTTTTATTTGCCATGTGCATATCTCAAATATACGACATTTTAATCAAAGCCATTAAAGTCATTTTTGAGAAAACCATAAGAATTTAAATTGTCTCCGTGTGCCTAAAGGTTTGTGATGGATGGGATTTTTCTGAAAATTTTCGTGTCGCGTCTTTGGAAGACGATGAAGTTAAATAATATTTCTTGTGTTTTAATTATGCTGTACACACACACACACACACACACACACACACACACACACACACACACACACACACACACGCACACACACACACGTACGCACGCACACAGACACATACACACACACACACACACACATATATAACTGTATATAACTGTTTTATAAGGAGGCTTTTTATTCAGGCATGCATTAAACATGTATTTTTGGTGAAAACGCACCATCGAAGTATTTACATACTTGGTCTTATCTAATAAAGGTAAGTGGGAAGAATGTAATAGTCAGAGCAAATATTACAGAACGAAGATCTTTGTATGAAATTATTGGGAACGCTTAAGTAGACTACGGAAAACACTGATCGTTAATTTTCTTGTGCTATCTTATTATTTCGCTAATAAACAAACGGGAAGAAAGCACAAATAAGTTACTCACTGCTAAGGAAAATGGTATAAACTCTAGGGTACTTGATTTATTTTGTCTCATGTCTAAAGAAAGAGAAAGTGAGATGTTTAAAAGAGACACAGATACTCACCCCTGTATCTCAAAATAAACACATATGGCTAGAGCATATGAACCACATAAGTGAGGAAAGAATGCCTTTTTTAATCAAGAGATACAAACCAGTAGGGAAAAGAGATATCGGATGCACCAGAAAAATTTGCGAATAAAGAGAAAATGCGAAGGCGAAGACGGAACAGGTGGAAATGCCTAATTCTTGAAGAAGAAGAAGAAGAAGAAGAAGAAGAAGAAGAAGAAGAAGAAGAAGAAGAAGAAGAAGAAGAAGAAGAAGAAGAAGAAGAAAGAGGAGGAGATGGGGGTTCGGCCCCTTCTATTAAATCAGTGCTGGACTGAAAAGATTTCCAATATTTTTGCCCACCAAAAATTTTCTACACCCCGACGGGCCGTTAAACCCCACACACTCACTCACTTTTCTACACCCTGCTCCTAACTTGGGTGGTGGGAGTGACCTTCAACCTTGATGGTCCTAGAGACAAGCTAAACCACTGCAACTATAGATCTGCATTTTTTGTATAGTAAGATTTACTCTATCTGCTAAGTTTTATAAGTTATGCAAAATCATTTGGGATGAAGAGGACTTCAGAGTTTATTCATAGAAAATTCAAGATATGCATTTCATTTTCACGAAAATATCTTAAGAATATGGTCCTCAAAAACATATTTACGGTGAATGATCTAGATTGAATTTTTGGTGGAATACAATTCTTCTACGAGCTACCTAAACCTACTTATTTAGTAGAGAAAGTAAAAACTCAGCACACACTACAGAGCCAAGGAAATGCAAGGATAGACACAGAAATGAGCTGCTAATCCCAAAACTGAGGAAGACGAATTCAGTATCAATATTTTGAATGTTGGGAGCCGGATGTAGCAACGACAGATGCATGTAACCCTACACTTTTGGGAAAACGTTTAGCAAGACACATATTGACATTCGTCTACCTTCCACAGCCGACCCGCTTTTCCTTAATGACTTGTGCACACAAAACACAAAGATTTCCAAACAAGAGCTTAGCACAACTGTTACAACACTTTCAACTGTTTGAACACCTTGCCACGTCAATATAGTTCTCGACAGTTGAAAAGCAAAGCTTCTGCATCCTGAAATGCACCTCTTCTCTTGTTTCTGGTGCACTACAACACTTAACAGTTGAGAGTGTGCGAATGCTACAACATGTAATAAAAAAGCAGCAGTAAGTTTTAATTATATTTTGAGCCCTTACTTCATATAATAAAATTATTTACCTAGAGGAAGAAAACAAAAATGAGTATCTCGTTATGAGTATCTCTTTTGTGACATCACTTTCCACGTAAAAAGAAGCAAAGAGAAAATATATGACAATATTCTGAGGTGATGCGTAACTTCATTGAGCAATTTAAAAACAAAACTGAAAAAAGTAAGTCCTTCAAAGCTTACTACAAAATATGTGCCTTTTTATTAAAACGAGAAGAACAGTCACCGATTACTTAAGAAAGAATTCAGATACAAAGAATTGACAAAAACGAAAATAGTCGGTAAAATAAAATGTCATGCAAAACAAATTAATATCTACTAATTTTACAGTTCATAAAAATCATTATGGAAATAGTGGAAATAATGTTATGCTCAAGTTAGAACCATTTTAGGTTTTGTTTTACGCATTGGGTGAGTGCTTTTATGTCTCCATCTCTTTTTTTTTTTTTTGCTTTAAACAAACCTAGTCAATAATTACTCCTCCACACTTTAGACATTTTTCCACTGGCTGTCATGTTCTGCATGTTAAAATGTCATGGGAAGTTTAATTTCTAGAAAGATCTGGCAACGTTGCGTTAGCATTAAATTGTAACTATATTCATTTGAATTGAAATAAAAACACATCGAAACATTGTTGATATAATGTTTGCGCGACAGTTAATGAAATAATAAACCATTTATATCCATTCGTCAAGAAGCTAGATAGCTCCAAATATTTGACACAAATTATTTTTTACGGCGAAACGGTTGTTTGTTAACAATTGTATTGGACGTATGTATTTGTTACTCATGTAGAATCCCTGGTTAACGTGTGGTCGAAGTGGTGCCTTCCACCCAATATACCTACCATATCTTTTCTTCGTGCACAAAGCTAGTAAATAAAAAACGTAAAAATATTATATTTTCTTGCACCAAATTTTTGCTATTTAATTTACAGTTTTTGTTTGTTTTCTGTTTATACCAATCAATATTTTGTAACTGAAAAGTGCTTTCAGTATTAGTAGAATCGATTCGGCAATCAAGAGATAAAATCGTGACATCCTCTGCAGGCAGCTATAATCACCAGAGATCCTTAAATCTGGAGGCACGGAGCGACCTAATGATTAGTCTACATTAGCAGAGGAAAGAGAAACTAAGAGCATCAAAGGGTGAAAATGAGGCAAGCCTAAAAGGACAAAAAGAGTTTCAGTGGTAGATAAGCATGCGTCCAGCCAAGCGGATGCCGGTCGGTGTTTGAGCGCCAGAATGCGACATGGAAGGTCATGGGGCGGCATCGCTTTTCGTTTTCCGCATCGACTCACCAAAATTGACGGTAACGCAGGATCCCTCATGAAGTGCGGGCAACAACAAAGTAGTCCGAGGCAAAAAATAAATAAAGACGCAGCAACTCTCCTTGCTCCAAATTGTGCTGAGGGGCTCTTCCTTATGTTTACTAATATACCTACCTTTTGCAAGTGGACAAAGAAAAATAATTTAATTTTTTTCCCCTTTTGTTACATTTTCTTAGCACTATGTATTAAAAATATCTTGTCAGACACATCTGGCAGCGTATTTCACTAAAGTAGCGAGCAGGGCCCAGATTTTTATACCCTAAAACATATTTTTAAAATGGCCAAATGAAGAGACTTAATATTTTAAAAGACTGGCGTAGGTATACAAAATTACATAACATTTATTTAACTCATTAAATCAGTATGTGCAAAAGATGTAGTAATTTATATTCGTATGTGGCTATAAGTATTACACATTTTTATGAATTTATTAACATAAAGTAATTTATATTGGCATATTTCTACAATTTTAAATGTATTAATATTATTTAAGTAAAATGGAAGTGTAAAGAAATTTTTACTAACGTTTACTGATGATGTTTTCATGTCTTAGTCTGTTAATACAACTTTCCTTACAGAACTGGCATCCTTAGCTAAAATATGTTATTACGTTCACTGCATTTGGAAAGTCATTTTAATGATATGGTAAAAGAAGTGTTCAAAGCCACATCACTTTCTTTTGCTGGTAGGTGTTCTACTGGAAATAGATATTGCTGAAGTTACTCGTGTGTTACTTGTCCTAGAAACTGTGAACCCTTACAAGATAGAAGCTGTCTCTTCATACATCTGCTGCAGCACCCTCCTACAGTGTAAATACAAAAGAAACAATAGCACCGAAGGAATAATTCCCAAAATGAGATTAAACTGGTGCTAATAAACAACCAGTCTTGTTAATTCCTCAACGTCTGACAAAGGCGTTAAGTTTTTTTGTTCCTGCAACAGAGGCGCGTCCATATTGTGCAGTTAAAACTGGGTGTTATTGCAATGGAGGGGTGAAACTGTGTTCTCCTGCGATAGGGTGGTTTGTGTCTGTGAACAGCGGGGTGGGTGCCCTCTATTTACCGAAGCGGATTTGGGACCATTTTAACCTCCCTCTCCGGTGTCTCCCATACAATGCAGGTTTTTAAGCTTGTATCTTTCTCCTCCCTAGGGGTATCATCCCTTACTAAGCTACCCCGAGACTACAAAAAGCCCTTCCTTAACCGTTCTGCCATTTTGCATCATATCGCTTCACGAACGGCTGTTGCACAAGTAACAATAACGCTACTAAGTTTCCTTCATGAGTCTGGGTGTCAAATTAAGTTTTTAAAAATTCTTGAAAACTACATATTGTGTATTAGCTGCGCACTCACTTTTATTTACATAGTTTACAGTAAGTATCATTATGGATATTGAGTCTGTATGCTCATGTCTTTACCTTGATTCATACGGTCCAAATAGAAGTGTCTGATAAAAATCTAACCGTCTCAAAAATTGCTAAAATTCCTCTATATTTCTGGATACCTTTGTCCAATCCATTATTATGTGATTGTAATATTTGAAAGCAAATTTTCAGCATGCGTTTCTCTTGACGTTGAACTTAGACTAGAGAAGTGTTAAAAATCGTAGATGATTATAACCATCCTAAGAAGATAACTACTATTATTTGCTGTGAAGCCTTGTATTCTCAGACACTATGGTGACATCTGTTTTCAGAGTTTGCCATCAGCTGAGCTTATGTTCGTAAACTGTATCTAATGAATGAGGCTATAAAAATTCTTTGTGTCATTAAACTTTACGACCGGTAAGGAAAAATTTTAACAGTAATTTCGAATTTCCCAATTACTTACTCCACTCATCTATTACTATAATTTCACTGTATATAGATATTTTATGGAAAAATTTTAATTTACTTTAGAGGTTACTAGGTTTTCAACATAATCTGCTGCCATTTGGCCAAAAGTGTTACCCAGGTAACTCACCAAGGTTCGAACTCTAGACCTACTGAATGTGAGACAGATACGCTATCCCACACCAATAGAGATGATGTGGCTGTAGCCTATTCCGGTCACTTTTGGACGATATGGTTAATAAAATGTTGTTGTTTTTTTTATTCGTACCTGATTTATCAATTTATCTCCATTCTAGATTTCCATAGCCTTGCTTGCGTATTTTATGATAAGAGGTTTTGGATACCAAAATTTCAAAATAAGATAATTTCTGAACCATTCCGAACGCTTTAAAATAGTTAATAAACGTTAATTTCTTATTCGCGTATTTACAGTCATTTGGAGGACATGATTTTATCCACCATCGGGATTACTTCCCGAGTTAAGGCTATCTCTAGAGATAATTAAACATTAAAAAGCATAATTATTAAAACAATTTTCCCAGATTCATCCACAAGGGAGAGAGTATCAGACTAGAAACGTTGATTTTCTGAAATCCACAGAGGAATATTGGGAATGACGTTGTGCAAACACCGACAGTATAGTTATTTTAAACATAAAAATGCAGTTTGTATACGTAATAATTAGTATACACAAAACGTTTCACTAGAATTAAGAAAGATTATGGCCTATTAGGTAGATAATTCACTTTAAACGTAAACTCATATGTTTAAAAGTGCGTATTGTTTCCGAGCGCTTAGAACCGAAATCAGACTTGAAGATCTTGGCACTGTGATTTATGGCAACTAAACGATCTATTTCCAATATCACAACCTTATACTTAGGCCTGGTGTTTCTAGGGAATACCATCTCCTTGTACAATCGCATGATGGACTCCGCCGGACCGTGCTCGACTTGGAAGTTATCTGTCGCCAAGCTCTGATTTCCCTGCGGACTATGGGGACTCGATCATCCGCGGGCAGAGGAAATTGATGAGAGAGGCACGGACCCTCCCTTGAGCTTCTTCCGCTATCGGTCCTCAAATTAAGAAAACTTTAGATGGGGGTTTTTCCTTTCAGAGTTGTAGGACTCCTAACCTATATTCTTAAATTCCAATACCTTATTTGTATTCAAAATATAGTTTACAATAAAGAGCTTTGTTATTTTTATAACCGTATTTACAATTTTTAGGCCAACGGGTTCGATTCTGCCCTGAAAATGCTTTAAAGCAACAATTTCTCTAGTTATTTATTTTTTTGGATCAATAATAAATGCATAGATTGCCTTGCTTTGGCATTTATTTAATTGAAAAAGTGTCATCTAAACAGCAAAGGATTGTCACTTTGGTGGCATCCCATATTTTTATCAAATAAATAGTGCATATTGATATGTTTAGTGATTAATACTTCATGACTAATTGAAGAGTGATTAGGAACACGAATGATGCTTACATGTTCGGTAGTTTGCTTTCTAAAGTGAAAATTATACACAGATGTGAATGATGCAGTCTAATCAACTGAATGGGAATATGTTATAACTACTTCAAAAATAGTCAGATGTTTCGGAACTCCATCTAATGCGACGTGACTACTATGAATGTTAGTTAACAACTCTGTTGAAATGTCTTGCCAAAGAAGGGATAAAAAGGTTAATATTTTGAGCAGACTGAGGAAGGAGTTTATTCGTTCAAGGCATTTATGTACATTTTCATAGATTTTGGGAAAGTGAAAGCAAAAAGGAGAAAATTTGGTGTTGTTGACATTATGGAAGCTGCTTTAAAATAGCCAAAATGTCTTCTGCTTTGGATATCGACAATGATTAGTAGATAATAACTTTCCTCGAAGGTAATTCCTTCATCGAAAATACATCCCATCTGTTCGCAAAGATTTCGTCTCATCCAGTGTCCCATCCAACTTCTTGATACTTTCAGCGCTACAAAAATAGTGCAGACTTTTTTCTTTATTTTTTGAACTATGTTTGATGTTTCCTCAACGTCTTCAGCAGTGTTATGGTTTGAAGATCAAAGAAGAAACCAGCATTGGCAACATGATCCATCATAGCTAAAGGTGGACTGAGAATTCCTCAGATTTATTGAAGATTGTAAATTTACCTCGTTCATTGTGTGTTGTACTCGAGTGGTTTTATTGCTGCTAGAGGGTGTGCGTGACTGAAGGTTTAACTCAAAACAACGGATAGAAGGACTTGACTGGCCAGCGCAAAATGCTTATTAAGACAATTCCCACACACAAAAACCGGTAGCTTTAATCAAATTAACTTATGTAAGTCGTTAAAGTGGCATAATTTAAGGCACGTTGACTTTATGGCTCGCTATTAAATCATGATGTGGACACCATTACTTTGCAATGTTTTGGCAGGAAATGGATAATCACATGTCATGACTGAAGTTGGGTACATACATTAAAACTTCTTAAATTTGATTGCTAATATAAAATAACAACAACCGATTTTGCTATTTGATGGATTCTGTGTCAGTGAGAATGTTTAGTAACCATAGGAGAGAAATTGCTTTACTTTTTACTTTAACATTAAAGATATATTTATTTTATTAAATATAATTGTCTTTGAGTTATATTCTTCAGAATATTGCTCTGTTTAACTTTAGATTTGAAGGTTAGGTAGGGCAGATTCACATTACTCCGTGATAAGGCCGTTTAATTATCATAATTATATTCCTTGTTGGCATTTAACTGGATAACTATTAAAAGGAAAAGAGAAAACACTTCCTGGAAGAAGTAAATTACAGAATTTCAGAATTTAAACTGAAATGCTTGTTTATAAAATATGACATGAAATTAAAGTATGGCAGTTAAGTAGGTACATACTCAGAAAAATAAAGAAATGTCTTATCTTTATCTAGTCATCCTCCCCGTATGTAAGACTGATACCCCTACGACTTAAAAGCCAGTACCCAGGGTCAGATGCCTGTCGGAGAGTAGACGAACCTATGGACCGGATAGAGGGAAGACCTGGAAACAGATGGTCAACCAAGCACCAGGTATGAGAGTGAGGAAGAGGATGATACGAAATGCAGGCGAAATGGATTAATGGAAAGGTGACCATGGAGCAGTTGGTGGAATGAGTGACGGAGGAAACCGGAGACGCGGCTTTGTCTACCACGAATACCACATGCGGGTCACTGGGATCGAACTCGGGCCGCCTTAATGATAGGTAAATGGTCTAACCGCTCGGCTACGGTGCCGCTATAAAGAAATTTAAGTGTTTAAAATACTAATATTGTTAACTGGTCACTTATCAGTGATATAAGTATCAGAACCTAGGTGTCTTCGAATTTGTAATAGCAGAATAAATTGAAACTTCAAAACCTGTATACACAGCACAACCAAAACTACTTGCAACAGAAGCTGTAATATGGCGTAAAGCGTACTCCATCCACAACAGCAAGCCAGAGCAGAAAACTGGTCAAGCTAAAGCAGTATTACATCTGCCATTTGTCAAATTTACAGAACTACCAGTTAGTTTCTCCGTGATAGAAGAAACACAAAATATCACAGAGATACCTGAATTTACTCATAAAATGTGTAGAAAGCTTTTACAACCATAATACAGTGAACTATTAGTTATGATGTGTATTTTAATCTTTGAACACAATTAAGAATCCCTCATTTTAATCCGTAGGAAAGTATACAATTATACATTGGTAAATTCTTCATCTGTAGCGAATTATAAAACAATGCACAGAATAATAGGATCCAAATCATAGCACAAGAATAGCTGAGATGAATTAGAGAGATTTGATATACACGTTTGATTGGATTCTATGCAACAAGATGTCCCGGCTATTAGAACTAATATTTCACAGCTCACAACTGTTATTATGGAATAGATTTGAGATCCACGTTCTGTGTTTTGTTACTAGAAATGGACACTGAAAACTGTGGTGTAAGTTTCAATGGCGTAGCATGAAAATGATTCCCTGGGCTCATTCAGCTTCGAGCTACAGATTGCGTGTCATTGCTTAATTTTCGTTGGAGAAACTGTAAAATACAAAAAGGCTACATTTTTATACGAGAGAGGCAGTAGCCACCATGATATGGAATTTCTCGCGCGTCAAACACAAATGGAGCTGTCAAACTTAATTTCTTGTAATCAGCTTCGTAAGTATATATTCGAAGGAGTTTCTATTATGTATAAGTTCGTAGAGTTGAAATGATTACTTTTTTGCTTTGTTCCAACTAGAATAAATAACATACTGTTCTGTGCAGTGTTAGCTACTGAAACATTTTAATTTCTAGCGAGTTCTTATAAGTATTTCTGTTTTATTACTTTCCCTACATGAATAGTAAATAGGCGAAGTACCAAATGAGGATTCCTTAATCCAAAAAAGGCATTTTTAGAAAATGGCCCGCATATGTGGTACGACTTTTGCATAAGTGGTAAACTCTAAAGGATGGGCACATAAAATCTTACTAAACAACTACACTTCCAGACTATGGAGGGTTGGAAAACATACTAATTAAAAAAAAAAAAAAAAAAAAAAACCAACAACAACAACAACAAAAAACACCCCAACCGGGAATCAAAGGCAGGACCTCCGAGTGAAAGTGAACTCGCTGACTACTTGACCGTTCTATCAAGGAATGCAGTTCTTAGACTTAGTTTCCACTATTTGGAGTTTCCTTTCTTGTTTGGTTTTCAAAATCCAAATTGCAGCCACATATAGACTCTTAAGGATTTTATTATATTTTGCTTGTTTTATTCTCTGTTAATAGTTCTATTAATATTATTACTTTTTTAATAATAAATATTAATACGATACACCACAGTCAAGAAAATCAAGTCATCGTGCGTGGTGCTAGCCTCTGGTTTGCTGGTCAAATCCGGTGGAGTGTGACGAATTTTTTCAGGCTAAAATCCTTAGCATGGCTTCCCTCGGAAGGGAAATAAAGCCCATGGTCCCTTCGTAGATTTACAGCACTTAAAAGAACCTCAAGCCTGATAAAGAGACCCGTGTGAAAAATTAAGTGGTCTTTCAGGTCCATTATAGAATGGGACGCTGAGAACTATAGCAGTTAAAGGGCGTCCATAAATCATCAATTTTTCATGGGTTAGAATTTTTCTCTTCCGGACTAATATTTATTCATCTTTTTTTGGTCTTCCACTTTTCTCTATTTATTTGTATATTTCCTTTTAACAAAAATATATCTAATTCTTTCCCAATTTCTTCGTTTCTAATATGCTTTTGTCTTGTACATCCAAAATAAAAACTCAATTTTAAGAAAATCAAATGACGTACCAGCTCTGTTAACCCTAGTTGTTTACCAAACACAAAGGATGTTTGCGTTTTTGTCGTCCTCGTTGTGTTAAAGTTGGGCGCGTGTTGCGGAGTTGCAGATTAGGCAGCACAGGAGGGACGGTAATTGGCGCCGAGCTGGGCCACGCCCCCAGCAGCAGGTCGAGGCGTGGCGTCCCGGCGCCCCGCGCCGCTTGTTCAAACAGAGATGAGAGTGCGTGCCTCACGCCATCATATGCAGCTTAGCCAGCGCTCTCGAATCTGCGTTTCAGGTGTCATAGTATTCATAACAAAAAAGACTCGCTAATTAATAACCACAACTGTGCACAAACAAATTCTTGCTATTTTCACTGATACTTACGCTACACAAGCTAAAAATAGTCCGGTAAACATTTGCGTATTCAGCATAAACTCGCTTTTAACGTGCTGTAACCAAGCTTGAAAAATATGCAAATTATAGATTTAATATTACACTGTCAAATTAATGTTATCATTCCAGCAATAAAAACATTTATATGTGTGTGGTTGGGATAATCCTAAAAAAAGAAAGAGTTAAGCAATTTTTATTGAAATGAATATTTATTTATTTATTCACTTATTATTTATTTTAGAAAACACATCAACTTAGA
This sequence comes from Tenodera sinensis, assembly GCA_030765045.1. NCBI lineage: Eukaryota > Metazoa > Arthropoda > Insecta > Mantodea > Mantidae > Tenodera > Tenodera sinensis. Next base: position 78,355,997 of record CM060965.1, on the reverse strand, counting down.
CGTATCAAAACAAAAGACTATCGAATATGGAAGTGGCACCACTACGAGAATACCTATTTTGATTAGGTACCCTGAAGTAAGAAAGTATTGCTTCATTTTCTCTAATGTTACAATAAAGAGTATTATGGTTGACACAAAATTTAATGGACAACGTGCAATCAGCGGCTTGCTACGTCTTGCGGTTGTATAGTTAAACATTCTGTGAAATCACTCTATAAAGCCCGAGATATATCATTTGCGCCCACAAAATTCATTTGCAAAACAAGAAGGGAAATAATAATGGTCAACTATCAACTGCCATTAAACTTTGTGTTTGCCATAGGAGAATATGTTAAGTAATTGTATAAAGAGAGAAAAATATGTCCAATTAAATGAGAAACCAGTCAAACGATATTCTGTTCTTCACAGCTGAAAACATTGCTTTTCTCAATGGTCGTAAACTATGCGTCTTTTTCATAGTAGTTACCTTGGTGGTTTGAAAATGGGGGATCATCAAATAAATCATCTTCACCTTTATTTCGTTATGTGTGTTAAGTATCCATGCAGTGAAGATGATGTAGCTTTTATGTTATTAAATAATTAATTGTAGGGCCAAAGAGAAGGTGATTATTCTATAGCCAATGACTATTTAAAGGCTATGGAGCATTTCCAAGAATTTGGAAGACTGTCGGAGAAAGGTTAAGGTTGTACTCATTTCGTTTATTCGCTGTCCGATATGTTCCAAAGGACATTAAACTGATAAAAGCGTAAATACCGAAACGTTTGTTGCAAAAATCATCCTTCAAATGCTGACCAGAGCCTTGTGGACCATCCACACCAACCAAAGTCGAAGATCTATCCATCGGCAGGACGAAGGAAATTAATGAAGGTGCAGTGCAGTCTCAATCGCAATTCATCTCCAATATGCAACAAATGATATCTAGTGTTGGTACACCTGTTACCTAGTGCTGGGAGCTTTAAGGAAGCAGGATGTCTTCCCTTAGATCTGCTGTCACCATTGTCTGACAACTGGGGTCGTGATAAGAATAACGTTTGGATCCTGGACACGAAGGGCATCGAGTGCAAAAACCATTAGATGTCAATCTTACAACTCTTGTATATGGTGTGATGCACTCTCACGTGTTTCTCTACTCATTCTTCTACAAGCTATTCTAACAAAGGCTTATTCTTCTATATACTTCTGTTTAATGTATATAGAACATAGATGTAAGAAGAACAAAGTAAGCTAAAGATAAAACGCTTCAAAGTCGGTCATTATGTGATGGCTTTGAAATTCTGTTCTCTTCATTTACGAAAAAGTTAACAGGACTGTGTCTGCAATCTGGGGGGTTAGCATGCTAGCTTCAAAATCCAGAGATCGCAGGTTCAATTCCTGGGATGGAAGTTTTTCTTTATTCCCTATTTCCTTAGAGTCTGGAAATGTGAGTCAGGGAGTAAATATGTGCGCGTGCGTTCATGTGTGTGTGTTCTGTGTATGTGAATTTCATAGAAGTATGACATCCTGATGGCTAAATGATCCTTGACGGCCAAGGCCCCCCTCCCCATAAAAGCGATTTGTAATTGAGAAAATTATGGTGTGCTTGAAAATTAAAACCTATAAAAAAATCTTCGAAATGGTAAATATTCTTCTTCTGCAATCCAGGATTAGGTTCATAGCCTGTTCCGTCTTCACTCCATCATTTCCATCTCTTCTTCCTTGAGGATTGTAAGTACACACAATCTTAGATATTCTATCCTCGTTTGTTCTTTCCATGTGTGCCTTCAAACTATTCTTCAATCTTCTCATTTAAATAAAATATTTTTAATTCTTGACAAGTATCTACATTTGTTATTAGGTCTCTTCATTTCAGCACTCGGTGGGATCTACCAAAGGTTGCATTTGAGATTCAATATGTGGTTTAATGAGGTAGTACATTTTTTGTGTATAACATTTTTATCTGTCTCTTAAGGTTTGCCAATTATTCAAATTATGAATATGACTTTTTGAAAAAATAAAAAGTAACAAGTGTAGTTTGGAGTGGGGGACTTTCTTCAAAATCCTTCTGGCGCACCCTTGGAGGATGATGAACTACCAAGTTTCACATTTAACTCTCTTTTTGATTTTTGAGCTACACTGTTCACACCCACTGACACACGCGCAAACCTTTTTCTAAAAGTGCTGTTTTGGGGATCAAAGTGCCTCAAAACATGTATTTGCTGTGTAATCTATTTTTGGGCGGAATACAATACTTTCTCCACCTACTGTAAGTATTAATAGAGAAAGTAATATTAAATCTTTATTTGATAATATCTACTTTGATGTGGATAATGATTGTTAAAAAAGTGATTAAAATATATCCTGTAAAAAGTTTATTGCAGCTTTTCAATAATTATCTGGATTCATTTATAAATATAGGAGGATGTAATAAAAAGTAAAAAATAGCTTTAATTCGGTAATAGCTTAAATTAGGCATAAATAACCTCGTTGCAATACAATGAGATGTAAATGAACTCATTGCAGTGGTGCAATATTTTTCCGCTAACGAACTTTTAAATTTTGAATATTAAAATTGTTATAGTACGCATGAATTCGTTAATTGAACGTCATTAACATAATGCAGGTAATTTTTGCATTAATGCGTGATTTTTAGCAGTGCAAAACCTAATACATGTGCAATGAAAATGTTTATTCTTTCGTACATAATTCACGTGGAACAATTAGACTAATTTAACAAAGTGCAAAATAACAAATCCCTTGCACTCATATTTTATATGACACGTGTTATAATTGATTCTATGTGTTTTCCCTTTTTACAGTGACGTTAATGACTTTATTAGGAATGATCACAAATATTTATATTGCTATTTTAAAGGCTTTACCTTATATATTCTTTGAAAATATCTTGTGGAAAGGTAGCTTTCTTAAACAAAGGTAGGAATACTAATAATAGTACCAAAACTATTTTTGCTTCACATAAGGAACACAATTAGATATATTATACTCGTAGGCTTTCACGGCCGGAGTTTTAAGATATCCACAGAGTGAAACAAAAAAGTAGGAAAAAATGAAGGAGAAAAAGGGGAAAAGGTCTTATATTTTATCCACCACGTCCTTCAAACCCCAAAACATGTTTTCTATCTGCTTAAGTAAATTTTATTTCCAAGGAAATTCAAAACAAAACAAAGTTGGGGATTTCTTGTACGCTGTCGTTGACTAAGAATTCCGCTTAAAGCTACTTCACTCTAAACAACTGAATCGCGTTATGCTGAGCAACAAATGTTTTACTATGGTTAACATAACCTTTGAAATAACATACTACGAGTGAAGAATATGTGTATGAGTATATACATATATAAGAAGTAATCTTAAGTTTGCAATTTCAGTGCTTGGAATATCTTCTGTTCATCTACATATGGTTTCGCTCAGTACAAAATTTGTCAACTCATTCGAAACATATTTTCTGTTGTATTCTGTGTTCTGAGGTTTCCCTCTTTGAACTATTTCATCTACTTCAGCATTAGATGCTTCATCATAGTGACAGTCGGCCATTTTTTACATTTAAACCTAGCGGCTCTGTTGCGTCAAATTACGTAAGCATCTGTAGCACAGTGCAGCTAGATTCTTTAACGTAGGAAAAGCAGAGGAAGTGATATAGTTGAAATTTGAAACCGTTATGCGCATGATTGCTTGATTTCAGGGAAGTCACATATGAGTGAAATAGTCAATCTAAGTAAATCAACATGTTCTTTTTCCGTTACACATTTTTGTCTGTTTCCAAAGCCACATGTGTATTGAAGAGACAGCTAAATAAATCTCACTTGAGAGGCGAAAACCATTGATATATGTAGGTATTTAAATAGTGTTCTAACATCCATAGGAATGTATATGGAGATGGATCAGTATTGATTGTGTGATTGATAAACCCCTTTTACACGCAACTCCTGGGGAATTAGTGAGTGAAGTCCCGTGTAGAAGCGATATGACTATGTAATTAAAATCTGAATTAGTGCTAAAGTGGTGTAAGTTCTGTTATCGCTCGTTCACCTTACCTACTTTTAAATATGTACTTAATTTCTCTGATGCCAAAATTGTGTTAAATGAGCTATAAATAACCAACATAGTTAACAATTGTACTTCACTGTGTTTATTATTGCTAGATTGAAGTGTATTCCAATCGTTTAATGCACCGCTTTGTGCGTTTCTTCAAATCCTAAGGTTACAAAAATTTTTACTAGTCGAAACGGACGCTCCGCTCGAATTATTGCGTTAATTGCTTCAAGGAATTGCGTTAATTCCTTTCTTGTCCTCTTCTCTCTGTCTCTGTGCAATCTACACGTTATATGATGTTTGAAAAACCGGCAAAAGAAATGTGTTTTCTCGGGTTATTAGTAAGCATTGAACCATAAGTACGTAGAAGCGTTTGTTCTTTATCACTGATCTGTTTTCAGAGCTACAATGCCATACATCGATCTCCAAAGTTCATTTGAGAGTAAAAAAGCAATAAGTCAACATTAAGGAACCACAAGATAAATCCAAGCATTTTTTTTTTTTTTTTTTTTTTTTTTTGTATAAAATAATATGTATGTCCTGAGAATTTCAATGAAAAAAAGACCTAAGTGTAAGTAAAAGAGTGATTATTTCGAACTTTGGTTACAGCTGAGAATTATAATAAACTATTGCGTGTTAAATTATTTAATTGTAGCATGCTAAAATTGCTTGCAACCAGTGGATTGTTATTCCTTGTTTGTTTATATTTCTTATTCATTTTAAGATGTTTTTAGGTTAAAGATGATGATAAAAGGTGTGCTTGCGTGTATAAATGTGTCAAGTGAATAGTGTTCAAATTTGAGTAGCACAGAGAAGTTTAATGGCAAGGATCGAAATCTAAGGAACGCAGTTGGTAGGGCACCTGCCTCTGGCATGGAGGACAAGGGTTTGATCCCCGGTACCGGCATGGGATTTTTGCTCCACTGGGGGGGGGGGGGGCGGGGTGGTATGGTACTCAGCCTCATTAGGTCCCTGAGGGGTCAATTGAGAAGCTATCCTGATAGAAAGGTAGCGTCCCTTAAAGGTCAAGTAGTTGCCATACGGTCGTGGGAATAGGTGTGCTGAGCCACGATATCCCCAACCTGCACTCCTCCGTGGGCTTGGCTGCGGCTGGGTAACCTCTGCATAGAGGAGACACCCTAGGGATTTCTGTAGCCCCCTTTATCTGAAGTGATCATATAGGGAGCTTTGACCGAAACATTTGATGGTAGCTTTAATATTTAAAGTTTTAGGTTAGGTGGTTGTAGATCTACGTCGTTTTTACTTCTTTTTCGTGCATTTTACACTTCACTCTCACATCCACAGTTACGATCTCTATGGAGGGCGAAGAATAATCATAATTCTCACTCCAGGAATTGAAGCCAGGTACCTTCGGCTGAGAAGTCAGCTCGCTGACTACTCGACTACGTTGGCTTGGCAATTTTGTCTTGTATTCATAGTGGCCGTAGAAATCTCATCTTACAACCCAAGTCTCAGATGGGTACTTAAGTGCTAATTTTGACAATTTCTGTTTCCATTCACTTCTCATACTTTTGCTAACGTGTTTCTTTGTATGTACATATATTTAATTCATTAGCTAAAAGTATATTTCTGTACTTTCCTCAATGCCCAATTTTGGTGTTACAAAACTTGTACTATAATAATGTAACTGTTTGAGAAGCACATGTGCCGCTGTTGTATTGTCAGACGAAGACCTCCCACAATGGCCGTGGTGGTACTGGTCTTCCGGAAATGTGGCCGCGATAGTGCCACTATCGTCAGGAATCCAGCTCTAGTATACTGGCTAGCCCTTTTAGTGTGTATGTGTGTGTGTGAGAGAGAGACTCCCTCCTACCGGTGTTACGAGATGTGAGAAGGGGGGGGGGGGGTAGATCTCATCGGTAAAATTTACGACTGTGCCTACCGATTCCTTTACACAGCCGAGGTAAGATTACTTTAGTAGAGAGCCTTTATCACAAGTGGAACTCGCAGTGGATGCCGAAGTCGGTAGCTCTTCGGAATGACACCACGTTTCATTGTGAGGATGCCTTTCTTCATTTCAGAGTCTGGGATTTAACTCTTTTAGTAGCCCTTAAATAAACACGCAAGTTTATGTAAATTCTTAGAGGATAATCATGCATGTGTCATTTGATTTAGATGAATAACCTAAATGTTACATACAATGATAACAGTTGTGTAACCCATTCTGTAGTTCTATTATACAAATAACATTTAGCAGTAGTACCCTATTCTGCATAAGCCTAAATTTGTAACTTCGTTTATTAGTTGTTGGGATAGCCGAGACAAGCCGAGCACGGGTGGTCGAAGACACAGATTTCTGAACGGGAAGTTCGCGGTTCTAAACCAACCAGGACTGTCCTTTCTGAGCGAGCATCTCTCCACAGGTTTTCTCGTAACTGACAATTGTCGGAGAGGCACCCTAAACAGAAGCCTCAAAGCTCCCTTCCCAAAATTCCAGTCTCAGTTATATTTTATTGCGTGCATCATCAAGATGCATGTAATGCATCAGCATGCTGTCTGTCGCCTGTGGTGCTGTATTCCATAAAAACGGGCGTTGAACACTGCTAAAAAGCAGCGTCTAATCATTTGGCTACCATATACTACAAATGTTTCTTAATGATAAAACAAAGGCAAATAAATACAATAGGTTTCAACATGTAACAAGAATGAACGAAGATAGATAAAAAAAGAGTTTACATTCTATAGTTTTAGCGTATAGAAGAACTGGAAGATCTAAACAACGCTGGAGCGGAATGGGTCAACAGGTCCAAGCCATGAAGTTCATGATAATGATGAGGATGAGGATGTTTCTTAACTGCACTGCGGTTTAAAATGACCCAATAAAATTATTTCAACATAATGCTTATGAACAAATGCTAGATGTTGGCTGAAAACCGTAAGTTACCAAAGGAGTTGTATACAAAATGAGATGCAGTGGATTTCCGCTACACATAGTGGTATTGGTTCATCTTCAGCCAGAATTAAGAATTTTTAATCTCCGAAGATGAACTTGAGTCGGTCGGGGCTTCAACACGAGCCGCTCCTCCTATCCAGAAGTGCTGCCAACAAGAAGGTAGCAGTAGTAGTAATAATTACGGTCCAACTGAATTGTAGAAATTTAATGTAAATTATGTAACTGGCGATTTTATAAAAAGAGGGTTGATTAAATTTCCCCTTAATTTCTCATGCATCAAGAAATGAACACATTCTTACAAAAAATTTACCTTCTATCAATACTTGACTTCAAAAGTATTAGTATGAATTGACATACTTCCTAATTACTGCTCTAAGCGCAAAAAATTCGGATTTCTAACTTTTTACACTGCCATTACTCCTCACTTTTTTATACTTCTTACATATCTTTTTACATTTTACTTTCGGTTTCCTTCTTTATTTATACGCAAACTAATTACGTTTTGAAAAGACGGTTTTGTAATAAGATAAAAATTGAAAACTATCCAGCCTAAATCCTATATGTGCTTTTCCTTGTTTTCATATGTCTTAGTTAATGACTGTTAGGAATCGGCCCTTGAAGCATTAACTTCGCTTCCTTCTTTATTTTATATTTATGTTCAGAACAAACGGATAGAAAATCTACATGGTAGTACATTTTATCTGTTGACAATGCACCAGAAAACATTCGGTGTCATAGGAATGTGTCGTAAGATATCCTTCATTACCTACTGTTAGTTTCACTGCTCTTGACATGGCCTTAGTTATCTCCATTTAAGCCCCGTATATTCTAATCAAAATACGCTATTCATAAACACATTTTATATTAATTGAAGTGAAGCAATTTCTTTGGAAAACAAAGAATAATAATATAATGGAAACCATTATTCGTTAAACATTGTAGATTAGACACACAGTTATTGAGTAACGAACATTTTCAAACTTCTTTCTTGATTGCTTTGATCTTGCTTGGTTTTCCATTGACAGAAATATTTTAAACATGAACACAAAACAAGGAATTAAACCTTTCAAACAAAAGGATTCGATAAATACCAGACAAGTAACATTTGCTTAAAGCAAAGGCGATTAAGTTTATATGCACTTTATGTATCTATTGGAAATCACCTTTATTGGAGGTGATGCTTTCAAGCGAAAGAACTAATTAAATAAATATCGGGAAAAAATTGCAGTAGCATCTTCCACAGTTCGATGCTATTACACGTCAACACTACCTGATGCTAGTGTTCATTTCAGGAATTAAAGGCCATGGAAGTAATAATAGTAATAATAATAATAATAATAACAATAACAACAACAATAATAATAATAATAATAATAATAATAATAATAATAATAACAATAATAATAATAATAATAATAATAATAATAATAATAATAATAATAATAATAATAATAATAATAATAATAATAATAATAATAATAATAATAATAATAATAATAATAATAATAATAATAATAATAATAATAATAATAATAATAATAATAATAATAATAATAATAATAATAATAATAATAATAATACTCATCCCTAGATGGCTTGTTCTGTCACATAATAAATTTAGATAATTTTGGGACTCAAGCAGCGAAATTCAGCTCATTTCCACCTATCAGAGACATTCTCGTCAACTAGTTCAACTAAGTTTTGTCATAAACCATAGTGTCAAATTGAGAGTTGACTCTGTCGACATATCTTCTTAAATTTTTTGTTGTATTGAAACGTTGCACGAAAGCCTATGATAAATACAGTTCAGCAGGTGCTATCTTTTGTCCTGCTGTAAATTAAATTACCGCATACATCCCAGTGATAGATATGCTACCTGCTAAAGTATAACCATACCTGGGGTGGCAATTAAAAGTAGCGATTTGCAGTTTTCTTCGTTCAGGCTTTGTATTTCGTTGCTCAAGTTTTATTAGATCGTCAAGTTTTAATAGCTCATAAGGGTGTTGACAAATAAGCGACCATAATTTAAAGCTTTTCAAGTGTAGCAAGCTTTGTGCCGCTTATAACACTGTTGGAACCTAATCTGGCAATCGATGCTGCAGAGATTGGAGCTTTACGTCACTGTTGTCTGAACACAGTCGTCGTGTTAATGTTTCCGACAGTTTTAATTGCTATTGACATTGTTGCCAATTCGCTGCTGGACAACGGATGTGCCAGAGCTCGTCGTGTTTGGCTTGTTGTTGATTCACCACCACCACCGCCGCTACACGGATTCGTTCCCCCTTCCCTGTCCGTGTTTGCACAGAGGTCAGCACTATCGCAAGCCTCTGCCTAATGAAATGTACCAAATCGCACGCTCACCGCTTGTCCGCTTCTACCAGGGTGTGAAATATGTCGGATGCGTAGAGGTAATGAGGTTTCAAAAACCTCTGCTCTGTTGTGCTCACTCCAGCGTTACCAGTTACCCCTTCTGTTCCAAATGCGGGAAGGGTTGAAAGCTACAACGCAGTACTTTGGTCGGGGACAAGAGCAGAAACGCAACAGCGGCTCAAACTGTCCGTGAGTCAAACTGGCTATTTGTATTTGGTTTTGGTGATGCCTAACCCCGTCTTTCACGTATTGCCATCATCTTGTCGCTTTATTGCACTTCCTTTGTTTCCCCTTCACTGACTCAGGCCACCAAACCCCAGAGAGGTTTGTTTTTGATTTCCATGAATGCCTCCACCTGCTTTTCGCCGAGCTATGACAGTATGCGAAGACAAAGTGGAAATAACGAAAATAAAATTTGAAAGATGGCTGTTTTTCTGGTGAAGAAGCTGATTTTGGCCTAGAAAACTATAATAGTGTGTTCTAAATAGGGATCATCAAGAAAATACTTGCTGCTACATGAAGTTTCTTGTTCTTCTTTCTTAATGGTTTGGGTTTCATCGTTCCGGTCTCATATTTGCTCCCTCCATCGTTTCTTTGGTCTTCCAAGCGACTTAGGCTTATAGTTCAAAGCACGTTAGGTATTCCTCTATTGTGGATTCGTGAGGGATGGTCTACCCATGGTCTTCTATTAGCTGACCTAATGCTGTAACTCCAAACTTCTCTCTTATTTGTTCATTTACATGTCTTCACTGTTCATGAAAATCTCCTTTCTGTTGCCTGAATTTCTTTTATGTTTTGCTGTGAGAGTCCATGCCTCGCTTCCATATAATATTACTGAAGTTGATGAACGGAAAGTACCTGGAATGGATAATATCCCGGCAGAGGTGTTCAGATATGGTGGGCTGGTTTTACAATAGAGGTTGCTACATCTGCTAAACATATGTTGGAGACTGAAGAAGATACCAGAAGAATGGAAAATTGAGAAGGTAATTTCCATTTTACAATACTGTAACCCAAATGAGACAAACAAGTGTAACTGAAAAATAAATTTGTGTAGTATCACACTTCATTAGCTTGCTATATTGTAGAAATTACTTTACAGCAACTGTTTTTATATTTTTCCCAAAAGAGCTTTATAGTATTAGATAACTTTACCTAACTTATAGGCAACTCTAATAATACAATTCAAGCCACGTTTTCTCAAACTAACGATTATGACACTAATGTCTATACTTTGTTTCTGCAATTATGTCAGTTATATTTTAAACAAAATATCAAGCTTGCAGTTTCGACATTGAACATGAAAGTTGCGACTCAGCAAAAGTGTAGGGAAACGTGGGATCGATGCTCGGTGGGGGAGGGATTTAAGAGCTGGAGGGGTTTCTTCTTACGTCATTCTGTTTTGCTCGTGAAGCATTAGAGTGGTCCTAGGATCGAATCCTGGCTTTGCAAGCTCCTGCCATCTCTTCTGAAGGGGAAAACTTCAAATCTAGTGCAATATTCCAACATCCTAGCATTTGTTGCGTTTTACTAGCAAAATGTTACAAATGGATTGTTACAAATCCTTCAGTTGCCTTTGTAGGCGAACTTGAATAGATTCAAAAGAGAAGCAGTGCAGGCTTATAGCTGCAGCAAACATTTTAGATGAAATTCCATTCTTCAAAATATTGACTTGTCAAGCTTTTCTGCTTCATTACATTTTCTAACAGATATATTACGTTGCTTCTAATCTTACAAGCAGCTAGTTCAGTTTTAAAACAAGATAAATACTTAAACATGTGTACCAATCAACTTAAAAGACACTCTATATGCATACAAGCAAATATATGAATTTTACTCTTCACAGTTTCACGCTTTTGGACCGAAAGAAAGGGACAAACATTTTAAATCTAGAAACTTTATACTAACTTCATATAAGGTTTTACATCTAAAGCAAATAGTTTGTCCTGAAATTCTTTGAAAATAACATTTCTGAAGATTGATATCGTTAAACGCCAATGGAGTTTGATTTATAAGAGTGAAAAAGGCAACATTTTAAAGTTTTATGGAGGCTGTAGTCTTACAAAATCACATTTTTATTGCTTGAAATATTGGTTATTTTGTTTCTTTTTCTGAAGCAATTGGCGTGCTTTGATTGTAAAAGTAGACAAGTGAAATATGTTTCTTTTATAACTAAGGCAAAGATACATTTGCAGGGTTGCAAATTTGATTCCATTCAAACGATCTAAAATAGCTAAGACACCATAAGATTGAGACATTATTATAACTAGCTTAGGTAGAATTATTAACATATATATAGATGTGAAAGAGAAAGAAGGTTTGCCTTCAGCAATCGAAAATTGGAAATAAAAGTTTAGAAACACTAGTAAATAACTTGGAAGTATGTAGTGCCAAAAGAGGTGCTGTTGGCGGCGGAACACACAACGTTGAGCTAGCCACACTTCTCGACGTCCATAAATTAAGGCCATCGTTTGTACGCCTTAGGGCCGCAGACACTAGACTTGTTTGCCGTTGTTACTGTTTTATGGTCGCATGTGCAAATTAGGTGCTTCGGGGCGACACAGTCTGGGGTTCTGACCTCAATATCCGGGTCGCTTCCACAACATACTGCAACCTGACTTCCCTTCTTTAAACAAGACTGCAAGGCGAATCTGCAGCACCACAATGATGTTTACAGGGCAAACTGTACCTACACCCCTCCCCCCCCCCCCCTCAACATACTCTCTGACACAACTGAGCAAAATGTGTTATCACGTAATAAGCTCTACCCAGAAACACTAGCTTATCACCGCATATTTAATTTCGTTTTATATAAAAAACAACTCATCGTTAAAATAGTGGAAGCTTGTATCTTCCATTCATATGACTTTCTCTACCCATTATTCAACTCACTATTATTGAAAAAGCTTATTCTTATATCTGCTTCATGTTAATCTAGGTAAAATTTTGTATTACCTTCTGACCGTAAGGGAATTAGGGGAATGCAATAGGCTTAAGGTATAGCCAAATGTCAAGAGCTAGGTGATAGTTTTGACATTCCTTTCTCATTATATAATTACCATAAAAAGTCGAAAAGCTATGTTCCTCTTGAGGAAAAAAAAAAATTAGTTAACACCACAAAACTGTTTACTAATTTGATATACTTTTTTGTGCAATAAGATTTTGTATCTCTTACGGTACACCAGTTAAACAAAAATATTTCAGAATCAAGAGGAGTTAAGAAATTGTTGCAAAAAATTCATGATAGGCATTTCATTTATTACGAAAATATCTTAAACTCGTTTTAATCAAATTTGTTACAGCAGTTTTCCAGAACATTAAATTTCCCGAAAAATGTTCCATTAAAGGATGGTTTGGGAAAGATGCTGGATTTAAGTACCAAGTTTGGTATTTAACTGACTTTTCGGTTTTGAGTTATATTACTCCTCATAGATCCACCCACCCACACACGCGTGCGCGTGCACGCACACATACACACACACGCACACAATACTGTCACATGCACTCAAACACAGACACAAAATGCACCCGAAATGTACCCGAACTACAACTATTGCCTGTCATAACTCCATCTCCGCGCTTCAAAAAAGAGAACGTTTTATCCCTCTCCTTGAAAACCAACCTGATTTTAAGGAAGTGTCAGTCACATGTTGACTCCACGTGGAGTCTCAGTTGCCAAAATTCCGAATTCCAGTTTTTTTCTGTTCCGTTAGATTCAAAAGTTGATGTTAAGAGTTCCAACTCTGCAGAAAGGACTGAGGAGAGAGGACCTGAGTTGTGAAACCATATAACGGTTTCTCAAAGAAGGTGGCCGAACTGCACACGCGTTGACTGGACTCTGCACATGTGAAATAACATTTTTTTACCGTTAAAACCCTTGAGATTTTCTTTGCTATTCGTTTAAACTTATTTCAAGTACTAAAGTCGCTAATCTTGTTATTATTATTATTATTATTATTATTATTATTATTATTATTATTATTATTATTATTATTATTATTATTATTATTATTATTATTATTATTATTATTATTATTATTATTATTATTATTATTATTATTATTATTATTATTATTATTATTATTATTATTATTATTATTATTATTATTATTATTATTATTATTATTATTATTATTATTATTATTATTATTATTATTATTATTATTGACGGTAACGCAAAGAGAAGGAAATTTCAGAGCCAATTGCTTATCGATGGATTTACTATTATATAAGCCTAAAGGTATTTTCCTTCTACCTGCAACGAAATATGTATTAAGACCATTTTTACAAATGTCTCTCTCCATTACTATGGTTTTCATATATTTACTGTAATAATCCCTCTTTTTAGTTTTTAAAATAGAAATTTTTAGAGATGCTACATCCTTTGCACTAAAACGGTATTTGCCACGTGGTTGTTCCAGTTTCATACAGGCAGTAGAAACACAAGGATTTTTGACAGTATTAGGCTGCCGGAGTAGGTATATAAATGTTGGGTAATGGACAAGCGAGGTGTACAGTAGACACCAGAATTCGCCCCGAGAGCTACAGTAATGACCAAACGTTGTGTTTAACAAACGCTGGGTGCCTGTTTGCCAAGGGTGCTCGGGCAGAAGCACTGTTCATTACTAAACGGGCATCCCAAAGTAACCTGGCAGCAGGAGGGTTCAATTCCACATTAGGGTGAGATGCTCGGGATAGATAAGGACAACAATGCTTTGCAGTGCAACAACGATATAAATGCATATCTGCTATGTTCGATTTAAATTGTTCCCTCCTCTTAACCTTTAACAGAGACATCAAAGGACTCAGTGCCGACAGGGCTAGTCGAGGTCGTTAAGGCATAGACTCGTGAACGGAAAGTCTGCAGTTCAAATCCTGCCAGGACCGTCTTCCCTGACTGAGACTTTTTTCTCAGTTCTGCGATGGATCTCGTAAATGAATTTAGGTAACTCTGTAAATCTAGCCACACGTGAAGTCGACATTTGCAGCGGATCTTGAGCGGGTGCTTTTCGGATGAGATTCCAATACGTCATCCAGGGTATTTTGCAATATTCCGCAAGAATATTGTTCCTTCGAGGTTTTCCTGTATTTAGATCTATTTGGTCAGTTCTGATAGGTCCGATGATAGTAGCATGGCCGGGCCAAAGAAAGTATATCTTGTGGAATACGTGTAATTAAGGTTAACCCAGGCGACTCGTACTCACTCCTGGACTCCTGGAAGCTTCCACTAAATTTGTGTAGAACTGTATTTTATTGTGTCACTGTTTCGATAAGCTTGATTAAATAATCACTCCACAATGTAATATAAATGCTTTAGATAACGCTAGGACTTCCCTTTTGTCTAAATTACGTACATTATTTATTTTAAACATGTGACGATCGATCTCCGGAGCCTCTTGATTTTCCCATTAGGTTTTGAGGGTTTAGAATAGAAACCGCTTCGGATTTCATAGCTGGCAAATATCGGGAAGGAACTCTTAACTTGGGCTTTGGACGTTTCCTTCCCAAATTCGTGTTTTATCTCAGTATTCTGAAGGACTTTTTCCAGTGAACTGCTTGACACCTTATTCTTGTTCTGCTGTGTTCAACGATGCAGAAATATTGCTCCACTGAATTACTTTACATAAAACTGTCAGTTTACTTTCTGCCAGTCTATTCAAGATTCGGTGTGTGAGAGGGAGAGAGAGAGAGTAAAATGCTGGTTGCTGGTGCTGCGAATAAACGGACATTACCTACTCTATGTTGCATCTTTCTGTACTGCGAAATGTTGATTAAGGCATGCCGATCATTTACGAGAATAGCGCGCTTCAGGAACAATATTAAGTACCATGTGCAACAATGAATCTCATCACACTGACATAAGCTTTGCTTTCAAGATAGCTAAAGCAAATTTTTAGGAACATTGTTGATAAACAAGCATTTCAAGAGCGGGATGACTTAGCAGTCTGTGATGGGCATTCGAAGATCTCGGTTTCAAATCCTGTGGATCAGCTAATAAGATGTGTGTGTGTGTGTGTGTGTGTGTGTGTGTGTGTGTGTGTGTGTGTGTGTGTGTGTGTGTGTGTGTGTGTGTGTGTGTGTGTGTGTGTGTGTTGTATTTGTTTCTGATATCTCAAACATGATGATTTACAATCATTAGAGCCATTTTTGAGAGCATAAAAATAATGAAAAGTTTTCCATGCAATGTGTAGTTAAGATGGTGGATTTAAATTTCTCCGGAGAGTGGAAAACCCGGACAAAACCCGCCCAGTCTTCACTTTGTTCACCACGAACACCACATACGGAATTTAAATACTAATTATTGTATATAACGAAATGTTCGTGTCTTTGAGTTATATTGTTCACAGACTCACCGACACACATACAACATTTTCTATTTTTATTTTATTTTGTATTTATTCGGAGTCTGAAAATGTGTATTCCCGATGAAATATCGGTATCTAATATTTGGCTGGAATGCAATATTTCTACATACGATAGGTCAGCAGTAGAGGTAGTAATAAATTAAAACAGGCTGAATAAATTACTAAGCAAATTCTTGGGAATGAAAAGAAAAGTCCATTTGGCGCGCATGTATCATTAGCGTTGCAAAAAAAGTCCGTTTCCCAGTATTACTCATTAACACTTGAAGCCACGTGATGTAGTAAACGCACCATTACTGTAGTGAAAGTAGAGGATGGGCAGTAAAAGGCAGAGGGCGTTAAGATAATCTCGACCACAGGAGCTGTCACAGTAATTGGTGTTTGCCGCGGGAACCAGCAACATGATTACATCGTTCCTTACCCGTTATGCAATAAATCATCTATATGTAAACCGAAGTCTACATGTAAATGCTACCTGAACCTCCATTAAAATGCATAGATTCAGTCAAGACTCTTGAGAAATCAATTCAACTATACCACAAATCTGTACTCCATCGTGGTACATAAGTACGTGTTAACAATTACTAAAATCAGGTTCCAGAACGTGTTTATATATGACATTTAACATTTTTACTTATTTAAGGGAACCAAAAACTGTAAAAGTATCACATTAGTCATTTCTTTGATTGTTGCCGATAAATCGAGCATTTGAAGAATTTAAACATTATATTGAAATGGGGTTTAAAATAAAACAACATAAAATGGCAACAATAAACAGAGGTGTCATTTATCACCTTCTCTTTTTAATTTATACGTTGATGAAGCTATGATAGAATTGCAGATTAATTTCGATAGACATTTTAAAATAAGAAACAAATACTTAGACACAATGTTGTTTGTAGTTATTTGTAACGCAGAAGATGATCTACAAGGAGTCATTTTTAATTTAAATAAAATAATTGCAACATATAATTTAAAAGTAGTACGAAAACATTGGCGTTGAAAGAATGTGACACCTTAAGATCAATAATGATAATGATAATGAAAATGAGAATAATTAAAAAAAATATAATAATAATTCTAATAATAATAATAATGATGATGATGATGATGATGATGATGATGATAATAATAATAATAATAATAATAATAATAATAATAATAATAATAATATTAATAATAATAATAATAATAATAATAATAATAATAATAATAATAATAATAATAATAATAATAATAATAATAATAATAATAATAATAATAATAATAATAATAATAATAATAATAATAATAATAATAATAATAATAATAATAATAATAATAATAATAATAATAATAATAATAATAATAATAATAATAATAATAATAATAATAATAATAATAATAATAATAATAATAATAATAATAATAATAATAATAATAATAATAATAATAATAATAATAATAATAATAATGACAATAATCATGACAATAATTATGACAATAATAATTACATAATCTGCTATAGAACGAAGGGATTTTATTTCAGTCTGTATGCATTTCAGTTGTATCTAATGCCAGCATGCTTACACTGTTTATTGTTTTACAGAATTGATGTGAATCTTGCGAAAACTTTTGAAACAGTTTGAGTTTTATCCGTGAGACATAAACCACTATTGCCCTAAAGCAGCAGGCCCCAGACCGCTCTATAATAATCCGTCAAATATAAAATCTACTTACAACCTCAGAGCATTAAAGACCCACTTACTTTACCCGATACCGCACAATTGCTGTTGACATCGCAATATCGGTGACGTCATCTGGGGGATTAACTGCCTTATCGGATGAAGCGTAACCTATAGGGCGGCTTTCGGGGAGAATTAATTGAGGGAGGGGCCATGCTAGCCAAGTTTACCATCTGGCGAACCCTGTACGGTGTCATCCTAAGTTAACTTGCTTCAGGAAACCGACATCTTCGCCGTAGTTCAACCCTCAATCGGACAAACGTCAAAGTTGACCTGTTCCATTGGAGATGACGATAATAGACTGAAAGCCGACGAGAAACGGGTTAAGAGTAAATGTCTGTCACACAGGACCTGAATGTCGCTGTATACATGAGATATGTAAGTTGTGTTAAAGCTTATCCAATTTTTTCATTTATAACTGTATATATTTGCTAATTTCCGAATATGATATTAGAAATGTAACAAATGATTTGCTGCAGCAGTGACTAGATATTAAATTAACGTGCATGGTTTTGCTATATACATAAATTGTAAACTAATTCTACACCATTAAATTTTAATCAAATGGAGAACATATATTTCGATTATTCCAATATTTGTCTTCCTAATGAATTTGGATAAACGATGTTCGACAGCAAAAGGAGTAAAATAATGTTATACCAAAAACAATTAATTTAATTTAGTCTATGTTCACGATACACTCTTGTCCAGAAACGATTTCCAATAAGAAATAAGTGCTTATTTACTTTCAAATGCTAAACCATCCTGCATGTTTACATCGAAAGAGTGGAGAAATAAGGTCAAAAGTTTTAGTAATGACCTCTTGCAATGAAAAAGAAAAGGTTAGAAAACCATGAACTTTTAGGCACACTTACATTTTTGAGAAGATGTAAACCTTCAGCACAGAAAGTTTCATAAACTACATCTTTCTTGATTAAAATTTTCGTCTATAAGAAGTATTCGTTTATGAAGGAAGAGAATTGTAAAAGCTTAGTCATAGAAAATTCAGTATGCCTAATGTGCACTTTTTATTCCTCTGTCAGTGTCTCATAAATATAGATGTATTTCAGAGAGAATATTAGAATAGTTATGAGAAAGTAAAAAGTAACTAAATTTTTTCACGCAGTAAGGGAAGCATTTTAACTCATATGGGAAATGTGTTTTGAAACACACATGGTATACACACGCCTCTATTAAAAATACTTTATTTGGACTTAGGGGACCTCAAAACGTATAATTAGGTAGAAATGTGTATACTAAATCCTTTGCCTACTACAGAGAAGGTAAGAATGGAACGTTTTAACTCAAATGGGAAATACGTTTTGAAACAACAGAAAAAGCTTTAGATGTTGTACCTGAAAGAAAAGAATCTAGAAGAAATATGGAGTCGAACTAAGGAACAAGAAAGAACGCCCGCTAATCGTAGTGTTTGCTCTGTACTTGGGGACCATTAGCTTGGGGTAATTAACATGAGAAAGTCTGGCAGAACGTCTTCAGGTCAAGACCGGTGCAAGGTGCAGTGCACTGGTGAATATCAGCTTTCAGCTTGCTCTAAGTACTCTAAGCCTCAAGAAATGAATAATTGCAGCAATGACGTCATTGCTTTGTTCACCTAGATGTGAAACAAAACATCCATTCAAACCTGGATGGCAAAATTTTTACGTAACCGATAATGGCGACCAAGATTTGCATGCGAGGTTAAAAAGGAAAGTTAACGATGCATTGGTATTACCACCCACTTCTCTATATTTTCAGACGAGAAAAGTTAGAATGTCTTGGATGTGGTTGTAAAGATATCTTCCTGGATTGTAATAACCTTAATAGTTTATAAATCAAATGCTTGAAAGGGAGAATTCAGGTACGCAGATATCCTCCTTCAACATTTCACAGAAAACTACGTCGTAACTTATAGAAAAGATAGTGCAATAAACTATCCTTGAAATCAGAAGCTATCTACTCTTATTTACTACCCATAATTTACCTCAGCATTCTTGAAGTGTACTGCTAGGCGAGGGTAACTCTGTGCTACTTTAGCGAGCATTATTATTGTGCTAGCGGCACAACAATGGCGGAGACGAAACAGCTGAAACAATTTTTAAAGGAGGTTATGTCAGCTACATACTTCTATGTCAGTGGGAAACTGGAAATGTTTAAATATGGGTTTTAACACTTGTGATATAGTAAGTTTCTCGTACCATCGTTCCAAGAAGAACAAAATACCGGACAGGCTTTGTGATTTAGGGATTCAGAATAGCTGTTACAAATCGTAATGTACATTTTGAAATCGCGTAGTTAGTTTCTGAAAGAGTGATGATTAATCAGTCAATCCTTCTTTCATTTTTACTTTCTCTACTACGTATAGTAAGTAGGGGAAGTATTATATTCGACCCAAAATTTCAATGTCGAGATTTTACCGGAAATATATGTTTTGAGGCTCCCGAATAAAAAAAGGGTGCTTTAGAAAACGCTGTCTGTGTGTGCGTGCGTGTGTCTGTGAATTGCATAACTCAAAACCAAAAGTAATTAAAAATCAAAATTGGTATTTAAGTTCTATATCCTTCAAGAATACGGCCCGAAGATTTTGAAGAAAATTCCTCCACCCTAAACTACCCCTTACATGGAAAATTTTCCCGAACATTTCGATTTTCTAAAAAATGACTAAATGTATGTTTGAAATATTTTTATGTGCAAATGAAAAGTACTGTTTACTCCTGATGACTTTTGCATAACTGGTATCTTACTGTACAAAAACGTAAATCTCGTTTTTTTTTTTTTTTTTTTTTTTTTTTTTTTTTTTTTTTTTTTAAAGAGTGAACCATTTCGAAGATATTCCTTATTATTTGTATGAGTTCCGCAATACTTATACTTTTTCTAAATGGAAGATCGTTATTCACTTTTTTATCTCTTGGCCGAATAAAGAGAATGGAGTTCTAAAGCCTTCATTTAGCAACCACCTTTATAAGATTTGACTATCGCTCAATTCCCACTGTACTCCCATACTCCTCTTGCACCTACATGAAAAATACCAATAAGATAATTTCTACAAATGTTTATCTCGAAGAAGAGGTACAAGAGTTTATAAGAATAGTTAGTAATGTTGGGAAATGACAGGTGCTTCATTGCAAAGGCAACTGCTCCACTTTCCTTTTCAACTCTGCATGTGAATCATGTATCTTAATATTATTATGTGGTATCTTATTCTATCCCTAACCTTTCATCCATTTACCATTCTTTCCGGTGCATCTCCTAACAAACTTGTCTTTCTCTTTATTCTTTATTGACTCAGCGAATTTTAGTTCCTTCTCTTAATCGTTTCCAGCATTCTGTTCCTTCATCCCTCTTTTTAAAACAATTATGATACTTACTTTGCCTGTCATTTCACATGCTGTATTCTACACATTTACAATTCAAACGTTGACAATAAAATTATCGTATGTCAATGTCACAAATAATAAAAATCATATATCTTTTAGCACTTCCTTCGTGAGGAGGTTCTCCAGAAGATTATACATACTTAACCAAAACCTTCATAAGCGATATATTTGTAACAGTCGGATAGTTTGCTAACTTCAATGTTAAGCATATGACTTTTAGATTCCTAGAAAAACCCACATGAAACTAAATGACTTAGTATTGCTCATAAATGAAAACTAACTTCATCACTAGTGTTTCACTACAATGCATGTTCATGTGCATTTAATTTAATGGTTTCCATGTAGCCATTAAATGCTATCTAGTTTGATTACTATGCAAAAAGAGCTGTTGAAATAGCTGCATTACTTCCGTTTTGCATGCTTTAAACAAATAAGAAGGAAGGAGACAGAAAGTGGTTTGAATTTTAGCTGTAAAAGCTGACGACTGGTGCACCAGGAATAGTTGTTAACGAGGCCCCTATCGTGTCATGCATCTCATTTGCTCGCAGTATCATCCTAATCATCGCCATCAGCGGCACTACCAGCAGCGCCATAAACCTAAGGGCAAATGGATATTTAACACAGATACCGAGATGTTGAAGTAATATAGTTGAAACGAATGATACCTCGAAAATTGGATAAACATGGATGCTATCGTAATTTATAAACGGTAATGTGAGTTGTAGAGCACCTGTTTCCTTTTCCAGGACTCCCAACATCGATTCCCGCTGCAATAATAATAATAAATAAAATAAGAAAAAGTTTACACTTCCAGAGTTGGCATTATGCTCCAGTTATTTGACAACCAGCTAGTTACCACATCAGAACTTACGCTGGGCAGATGCATGAACACACATTCCACGATCATTCTATATTCCAGATCATTTGGAAGGCCCAAGAAATGTTGGAAAGCCCTTGGTTTATGGACGTACAGGTTGTTAGCCTATAGAGGAAACAGTGGTAGCTCCCAAGAATTCAACATGGCCGACATTATACTGATGAAAAGTACTGTCAATATTACACCGCGATTTACTAATATTCAAGCAGTCAGTGTAACCTATTTTGCAAATCTTGTTTTTAAACAGCACTTCCCAGCACTAAGTGACTTATCGTACTGTATTTACGAAAGCTACGAAACGCTTAATTAACCACACCAAATACGTAAATGCACACTGGAACACATGACCTCTGTACAATCATATAAACCTAACAGTATATCTTCATACCTATGTTGCTTGTATTGATGTCAACTGAACAAGCGGAATGTCACCAAAACTTAACCAGAGAGCGCTGTCACAGTTGACTTTTAATGAAATCCAATTGCTTATGTTCTCTGCAAAGTGGAAGAAGAAGAGGAAGAAGAAAAAAGGATATTCTTTCTCTGTTGCTGTGTGTCAAAGGCATGCCGGCCGTTAACGAGTATCGTGCGCTTATAATACTGGGTAAAACGCATTTGGTCCAACTACAGTACCTGTGGAGAATACATTAATTCTGGCCACCACTGTAGCAGTTAGTTATTTTATGAAATAGCAAGCGTTACGAGAAGGACGATAAGTGTTCGCACGAATTTCCTGGATATGATTGAAAAGTTGTTGAGAGAGCTGGACGTAGGGGAGTGGATAAATCTGCGGAGATGTTTGTTTAATCCGGTGGTGGTTGCGATAAACAAGACGGGGGTTGACATTGCACGCTATTCCGGCTCCCAGATAATGAGCTTGGTGGGGGAACATAGCTGTTTGTTATCGTCATCAGGGTGCTAATTAACGATGCTACGGCCCAGCAAGGCGGAGTTCAACGCCGCTCTCCGCTAATCTTAACTAATCTATCGCCGAGGTCGGAATCCTTTCTAATGCTCAAATTTATTAGTTTAAACGCCTACCGATATATCATCATTAAACTTTATGCCCCCATTAGTTCCTTCTTCTTATTGGCGATGCTCGAGAAAGCGGAATCTTCGTTTTGCTTCGATAGATCGAGCTCTCAACCGCTTTAAAACAGTGCAGTAGCGAGAAATTTATTGCATCAATTATTGCATCTCCTAGTCTGCAGACTATGGATCTTTGATTGGATACTTCCTTGAAACTCAAATTACTTTTTAACAGCTTGAGCTATTTCTTTGAAGTAGCTACTAGAATGTTGTGCCTCTCCCAAATGGCATCTACGTTGTATAAATCCCATCTCAAACCTTGTGTCGTATGCCTTATCATATTCTTAAAGAAGCTCGAAAATAAAATAAGTTCAGCGCATTGAATTTTTTATAATATATAAATACCTATCTGTAAAATTGATGTAAAAATAATGAACTGAATTGCGATACGTGTAGGGAAAAATGGAATTACATTATCCTTTTTAATGGTCTACAAGTTTCTCTACTTAATTCAGTAGTATTATTAGCTTCAAGAATTAGTGTGTCTCATTCCTAGGTTTAAAATCACAACATGTAGGTGATTCAAAAACTCTTTTACAATATTTGTGGCTGGGTTCCCTAGACTGAATCAAGAAAAAAGTTCATATACACATCCCAAAATCCATCGTATTCGATCTATTGAAGTTGAAGATGTTATTAATGAAAGAACTGTAAAGGGTCACTATATTTTTTGGGATTGTTGGCTTGTTAGGAAGTGTTCAACACATAAACTCATATCAGATGATCAAAATGTCCTCTGCTTGCTTCTAGACAGGCCTGCAGTCATCACACCCTCTCAAACACCTCCTGACAGTGTAGCATGTAAACAATTGAAATACTAAAGATAGACTAATAGGTACACCTTAGTTAACTCACTACATGTGAACAAATGACAAATGTAAACAAGTACCTACCTATAGCAATACATCACCACCTACGTGAGATGCATGTGTACCTACATACTCTTAGGTAAATGAAGTGGTAATGTTGTAGTGTAATTAATAATAATAATAATAATAATAATAATAATAATAATAATAATAATAATAATAATAATAATAATAATAATAATAATAATAATAATAATAATAATAATAATAAACAATAACAACAGTCTGACTATCTTAATGGTTTCTCCCGCATTTAAGATTCAGAGCAAAAAGATAATTCAAATATATATATGACCGCCTCCGTAGTGCAGTTGGTAGCGCGCTTGCCTCTGGCGCGGAGGACCCGGGTTCGATCCCCGGTACCAGCACTCAGCCTCGTTAGGTCCCGGGGGGACCAATTGAGGAGGTACTTGTTGGAGAAGTAGCGGCCCCAGGTCTAGAACACCGCATAACTGGCCGGGAGGGCTCGAGGCGCTGACCACGTCCCACCCTCCAGTAGTTCACCTCACCAATGACGCCTGTAGTGGGCAGAGGTGGGGGACGCAGCGGCTGGGCGGTAGGCCTTGGCCCCTTGTGGGCTGTCGCGCCGGGGTATATATATATATGATCGACATTATTTGAGAAAATGGAAAGTAACTTGATTAGAATGAGAGAAATTTCCTGAGTTCGTGTTTAAGCGATGCTTCCTCTACCTTATGCGTAGAAATAAAAAGAAATCGACTGATGTAAACCAGCACTGACAGAAAGCCAAATAGTGCATTCTGTTTGCTTTAGGTTACGCATTATTATGATTTTATGAAAAATTAAGTTGTGTTTGTAATGTTCCTTACAAGAACTACTATTTAATTTTGAGACCTCCTCTGTCGTTTTAATAGCTCTAAAGATTAGCACTGTAATGAAGCCACAGTTGCAATATTTACTATTATTTCTCCTGAAGAACATACTCGTATTTTGGGGATCATAAAATACAAAAATATAAAGGAGGTAAACAAACAATCAGTAAACGTTAACCGTGTATGATTTTAAATATTACTCTGAGAAAGGAAAGATGGTGCAAAACTCTCATATTATTATTTAAGTCGGGCATCTTGGGAAATCAGAAGGAAGTTTTATTACTCAGAACAATCTGAAAAAAAAATCTATAAAGTAATTCAAGGATCTGAATTAAATTTCGTAGTAATTTATGTACCGTATTTAAACCTTTTGTAAATAGATTTTTCTCAATTGAGATATGCTTTTAATTTGAAGATAATTTTAAATAGGTATTTGTTTCTTTGTTTCTCATAAAATTAGAGATACAATGCTATCAAGTATAACTGAGTTTTATATGTAAGACACTAAAAGCTATGCAGTATTCGTATGTAACGACAGAAGAAACACCACAAAAACCTCAGCCAGACAGATTGACAGAACCAGAGTTGAACCTCAGGCCTCGGCGTGAGAGGATGGAATATTATCCCTGATATAACAGTTTAAGTTCTTTTAACCTCTTCTGTATAAAAAAGTCTCCGAAAAAGAATATATATCGTGGTCAACATTAATCTCTCAATGATAACGGCTAGAGACAATTATAATACCTCTAGTAGTTATTATGCAATGTATTGTTTATATAAAACTAGAACATCTTGGCGCTTCATTATGTTTCTGTAGATCCCGTTTTCTCTTTTGTCTGTAATTCGATATTCATGAAATACGATATTTCTATCATTCTGTTTGTTTGTCTGTAGATACTTGCCCGATCAACTTTCTTCTCGTTTCTCTTACAATGAACCCATATTTCCGAGTTCAACATCTGATTAGAGGTGAGAACATACAGCTTGTCTACATGAAGACGACCCCTGTCATTGGTTCTCAACAATGTTATGAAAATGCCTTGCTCGCGTCGCCGTAACTCGGAAGCTATTGTATCTTTCACATCACTATCATTTCATGAAGCATTTTAATACTGCCCGGGAGGTAATCCCGTTTCACGAGAGATTTTAATGTACTCATTTGTGTTAGCCACGAGTCTGAGCGTAATAAAATCTGTGATCGTGAATTGTAGTATCTGCATTTATGGACCCCCGCCATATAGGAATATGATTATAGCCGATGGAAAATAATCACTTGTTAGTAATTGAATGGGGTATAAACCGTAAACCCAGAGGTATATAACGGAACAAGCATTAGTGTAATTTATTTTACTTCCAAATCTGTCCACAATGGAAAATCTAGATGGTTAATATTCTAAGGCTAGTCTCTGTATTGAATTTGCTTGCAAAGACTGCAGGATAGTTTGCGCAATCTTTGATGAAGTGTCATATCTTCCATATAAGCATATCTATGCAAATGCCATTGTGAGTGTCTCTGTGGTATGTGGTTAACATCCAAATTCAGAGGTTCCTGGTTCACTTCCCGGCTGGAAGGTGTGAAGTTTTCTTTAGTCAGGATTGTTCCCCATCCCTCCTGGAGAGGATGAGAATTTTTCCTCTTCCTCTAGAATTAGTCCACATCCTCCCTAGAGTCTGGAAGTGTGAATGGAGTGTGGATGTGTTTGTGAGTTTAAGGTAATAAAGAAAATTCAAAGTATGAAAACCCCAAAATACAAACCGAATACCATTGCTCTTGAACAATGAGGTTGAAAGTCGCCAATACGACCTTCGATGTTAAAGGCGGCATATAAATGGAGCATTAAAAAGTCAAAATTACAAGAACACAACTGCAAACAGTAAGAGTAAAATACTAATATAAGATAGAATATTAGAACATATAAACTGTTTTAGTTATCTAGGCTGCAATGTCTCATACTTTCAAAATGATGACATATTAAACAAAATAAATTAAACTAGATATGTGGTACCATCAAGCGAAAATTAAAAACTACATACAAGGAAAAAGACAAAAATAAAATTTTACAAAGTGATGGCTGTTACAGTTGTAACGCATGAATCTGAATGCTGGACAATGATCAAACAAATGGAAAGAAAGATAGAAGTAGCAAAGATGCGTTTTAAGACATGTAGCAGGATATACCTACACTAAAGGGTAGAAGAAGAAGAAGAAGAAGAAGAAGAAGAAGAAGAAGAAGAAGAAGAAGAAGAAGAAGAAGAGAAGACAGAAAGAATTAAAACAACTGGAAACAACATGTGGATAGGATGGATGAAAATCGTTATACGAAGTTGGTTTTAAGATACACACCAAAGGGTCAAAGAAACATTGGCAGACCTAAAAGAAGATGGGCAGAACTGTTTAAAAGATGAGACCGAAACAAGCCAAAGGGCTTAAAAAACGTGAAAGGTGGTGGTAGTGCTGCTGCTGCTGAGGATGATGATGATGATGACGATGACGATGACGATGATCAAGAGTAAGACCAACGCAAAGATTAACACCAGTGTAAAATGAGTGAATATTATTAGGCACTAAAATGAAATATTCTAAAACTGAAAAGATGTTTGGTGAGTTCGGAGTAGTGGATGTTTCACACTTCCTCGAGAGGGCAGAGCCCGCGATGCTCATGGCGCCATAGCCCCACTTCCTTGCTGTCCCCAACACCAACAACCTCCTCATTTCTGCAATTGGCCCCTCGCCGAGCCTATTTCCCTCTTGACACTGATCCTCTCACACCCATTGGACGTCCTCTCCACTCAATTCTCATTCAAAGGGGCAACTGTACACACGTGTGGGTTCACAGCTGCAACATTTATTCTCACCAAACTAAAACTCAAGTTACACAAAGCTTCAGAAGCCAAAGCAAAACCAATTTTCAAAATGCTGTGTTTCAAATGTGATAATTTACGAAAGTTTCGCTGAATTTACAGGTCGTTTGTTGGCTTTTGAAAGGCATAATTTAGCCCTTGAATAGTCTAATACTTCTGAAAGAATTTTGTTTTGTAAAGTTATTCAAAAATATAATGGTTGGTTTTCCTACAAAAGTGTTACTCGTGTATATTTGACGCAGTTGATGTTAAAATGTGATAATCTATGCAAAACTTGCTTTACTCTTATGTTGCAATACACTCTTTATCAGAAGGACTTCATTACGAGCAGAAGTTTTAGTTTTGATTCCAGAAAACAATTCTGGCAGCCAAATTAACGGAGGAAAAATTAGTAAGAATAAGTGATATTACAGTTCTGGAGATTTTCAATACCTTTTCACGTTGTAATTTTTATTTATTTTTTAATTGTATTCAGCTTACTTTTTATTTGTGTCTTTACAAACTTATTCTACATATATTTACATATCAGAGCACTGAAGGAAGGCAAAACTCGTTAAAGTTGCTAAAATTTCTCTCTTAAATCCTTAAATTTTTATTCCACATCGGAGAAATCATATGTTGGTGACATTGTTGTTGGCTAGTAGATTAGAATTAGCTGGATGTAGACATTGTAGGCCCCGTGTGCTTTCAATGTGATCCCTAAGAGGAAGCGATGAAGGAAAGATCCAAAGAGCGACAGATCCGTGCAGCGATACCAAGGATGGAGTTCTTAACGATTCCAGAACAACCAATCCTGAGGCCGGCAAGATACCGCCTTTTGAAGCTTTTGAAGCATGCTTCAAATTGTCCTCTTCGTATTTTGGCATTAAATCTAGCCATCATTTTGCCAAGGGTTAGGCCACTCAGTGGGAGTTAACAGATTTTAGCTTTCTTTCCTTCTTTTTGTTTTCATTTATTATCAAGAAACATGCTTGTCTTTAAGGGATGAAAGTCTATGATTTGTACATAAATAATAAAAAACTATCAAAGAAAATAGCACGCCTGCAGTGGACATTGAAGTGTAATATCGCTGTGAAGTATAATGCATACCTTGAAAAGAGTACGAGGTAAGTGTAACTTACATCTTTCTTGCTTTGAGCTGCAGAAGAAAGCTCAGAAACCTCAATCAAGCCCCCGGACCGAGGGGGTCGTAACAGTTTGTTTTTCTTTATAATTAGATGTTTGTTTATTTAAAAGGCGGTTGGCTAGGGGTGGCGGAAGGCAGAGGCGAAGAGTGTCTATGATTGATGATCTCTCTGCGGCTCGTTGCTGGATCTTGTACAACCTCGCTGCAGCAACTGCCCAAGAGACTCCTGGGGTATCATTACCACGTGCTCAGAAAACAGCATAGCTTTACCATACGGCATGTTAGCTATGTAATTCTTGCGGAATTAAAGCGCTTCTGCCGAAGCAAGTAATACGTCTTAATGCAGTGTTCAGTAGTTTTTAAACCATAATAGTTCTTATTAGGAATCGAGGCCTTTTACCTCTATTTAAGGATCATAACCATGGAGACAACACTATAACTTTTAAACCTTCCTATACTCTGTTCATCAAGAGATTAGAGGAGATATAAACAAAGCACCGGTTTGTATCACTCCGCGGCCACGTGCTTTCACATTGACGCAACACGGTTACCTACACTATGTATTTTACACTACTAAAAGGATATATTTACTTGATCCAAATAACATGTAGCACATGGAAATTAACTGCTACTTACGTCAGCTCTGTCCACAATAATACATTTTCATTTCCTGCTCACAATCTCGACACCAATCTCCAAAAGCAGCTTGTGGAGGGAAGTTCGTTTTAAATCTGGAAGATTGGGATCAGACTTAACTTAACTGCCAACAGCACTTTATTTAAAGTGGAGGTTCATTGCTAACAAAGAACTGGTGAACTTTTCGACGGATTGCAGATCTCACACTCACAAATTCGTCGCAAACTACATCCACCATTTATCTGGTACGTGGAAGCTTTTGGCTGGGATCTTCACCAACTGACGATTTTTCTTTACGTGTGTTGTAAATACTTGCAAGTAACACACCGGTAAACTCGGATGTTAATTTCATCACGTCTTCGATAGCAAGTTCGGGATATTTCTCGCAGAACTTGTTAAACACGTTCAATATTATTGTCTTTTCACCACTTCGCAACGGTTTGCCACGCTTATGTTTTACAACACTCACTTATTCCGCCATGTTACTTTCATACTGAATAATGCGCGCGCAGAATGAATTAGGCTGGTTACAGATTCACTTAACTGCGCATTCTTACACTTTAACTATGCTTAGTACATTTAGTTCATGCTTTAGCAAACATTAAGTGACATTTCAGACCTCAATAACAGTATTTCTTATAGGGACTATTTACACGGCGAAAGCGTCAAGAGGGCGCGCTGTGGTCAAAACGCACGTGACTTTGTTTACGTCTCCTCTAATCTCTAGATGAACAGAGTATATCTTCTAACACCTAGGTGGTGATTGCAGAGATAGTAATCCGCATTGTAAATAAGTTTCATAGTTTCATGGAAAACTTATCTGTTTTTATATTAAAACATTAACAAAAACTTCACTTGGAAGTGATAACTAACTTATTTTCTATCTATTCTAAGAAGTTGTATCATTCAGTAGCTTTATTCAGAATCATGCATCATGGTGGGTAACCTTACAAGTAAAAAAGTGTATTTTGTAAAAGAAACATCGTTACACTGAATTGTGCGTGTATTTTGTGCATAAGTGATACGGAAGCGTTATAATATAGTACATTTTCACCTTCATATGCAGGTACAAGGTCAGGTACGTTTACATGCACAAGAACGGAAGTGATTCTTCCTGCTGGGTGTCCGGTAAAGGCAACATTTTAATAAATATACCCACATTTTCATTTAAACGCGCGGCCTGACACGCCACTTTTTGACGGCGTTGCGCTCGGTGGCCATATGCGGGAAGTTATAACTTTTATCGACATTCCAGGCGGGACATTGTTAATAAA
Organism: Tenodera sinensis; assembly: GCA_030765045.1. NCBI lineage: Eukaryota > Metazoa > Arthropoda > Insecta > Mantodea > Mantidae > Tenodera > Tenodera sinensis. The sequence continues at coordinate 78,325,660 of CM060965.1, read as the reverse complement.
TTTGCTCGCCTGTCGCATCTGTTCCCACACGCTGCGATCCTCATTGTCAGATACACGCGTTCTTGAATATGTTTTTCCGAATTTATACCATTATAATGTGGATATATGTAATTCGCGTAATAAACGTATATACTATTTGTGCAGGGGTCACAATGGCACTGCCTGAATGGAATCACATGTGACAATCGCCTGTCCTCCCATCCTCGTACATACATCCTCCTGCTGTTGAATACGGGTACAGTAGGCACGCTTAACAGCGTCAACTCTGCTGCTTATCACAGAAGGCGTCCTTGTAGCTTACAAACAGATAGGACAGTGCACTTACGAGTTTATACTACTATAAGATGCTAAGAATTATAATATATTTGGGCTTGCAGTATTCATAAAAATGAGGAAACACAGTACTATCCATAATAGATATTTATGTAACTAGTGTATAATCTAATTGCGGCACGAATATATGTGTACTGCATGAGGAAGGCCAACGTGCTAATGTTTACGAGTGTCACAATGAAAATACAGTAAAACCTGACTAAACCGGAAAAATACCTAACGCGGAAACGGAATAGCTTTTCCCGAACCGTTGCATAAATAACCTAAGACGGATTTTCATTATACTTAATACAGAGTTACGTGCTTTGATAACGAACTCCTCACGACTGAAGACACTCAAAGTGCAGCAGATATTGCTGCTGGAAACAGCAGTTGTGAAGTCATGGAAGGAATGGACGACCTTCAGGAATTTGCAGCTTCCAAGAATGTTCCAGAACTCCTAAAGCTGATGCAGGATGCAAAGGAGATCATAGAGCGTTCTCTAGTGAAGAAGTCGCGACAGTGCACTTGACGGACATGTGGGGGAAAAGAAACTAATGGAGAAACTGCAATTATGTATGTCCAGTAAGTTGAAAATAGGCAAAACATACAACTGAACCTACTTTTTATTTACAGAATTTCATTTAAAAGTATTCTTTCAGTTTAATTCTATACAATTATATTTTTTATACTCTGTTTTACTAAAATATGTATAACCCTTTGTAAGACGGTATCTGGTGAAAATGAAAAAACATCACAGGAACGACCGCGTTCGTTAGGCAGATTTTACTGTATTATACACGTGCTACATATGTTTTATGCAATTTTAGCATTAAATACCTAAAAAAATAATTAATACATTTGCTAAATGAAATCTTATGTGTCAGAGATCACAGATGTATGACGTAATATGGTTGCTAAGCAGATGCTTCATTTGTTTTAATACTAATGGAGGATAATGGAAGGCAATGATAAAACTATTGAAAATATGGATTCCATTCCGCTTGACATTTTGAATGAAGCCAAAAGTGCTGAGAGTTGATTAATTTCTATCACGAATATGTACCACACAATTAACAACGTGTATTAATTCCAGAAATTAAAGAGGCGATTCTTGTGTTTGAATGTTGCTGCACTTGCGAGAGTGAGTTTTCTTACAGGCACGTTGGAGAACATTATGTCATGGTAGTGTTGACGTCATTGCTGTCTTTTTACCATGGTGATTAAGTCATTCATTTTCTAGAACTAGTGCCAGAAATAGAGTAATTTGCATGATTTATGCCGTCATAATAGGCCGTTTTAATGCTAGGATTGTACAATAGCATTTATGTTACGAAAAATGCACTTTAAATTTTTTGTACAGAAATGGAGAATAAATATGGATATAAGTAACTTCAAAATGAAGTGCGAAAATTATCATGAAACTGCAAAAAATAAAATGGTGAAATAGAGAACATTACAATTTTAAAAATTGTAGTTGTCCCATGTTGCTTTGGGAAACCTAGGTAATTACAAATAAGTTGATAAAATAGAATACAGATGGACTTTCTCAGAACCAAATGCTACACAAAGTTAGATAGAATATGTAATGAAGAACCGAATAAATATGGGTATATTCAGAAAATCATAAAATCTTGGAAATGGAAAGAATGGAACCAACTAGAGAACCTAACGTAGGATATGATTATAAACCAAAGGGTAAGAGGAATTTTGGAAGAACTATGAAGGCGCAACAGGCATTTACCTAATCAATGAAATGAAGAAGAATTTTTGGCAATAACAACAGAATATCATCTACACCGAAAAAAATAAACTGGAATTATCCGTAATTTCCTTTGTACCGTAATTATAAACTAATTCTTCACTACTGTTAAGTGATAAGAATGAGACAATTTGATTGAGAAATTTGATTTGATGTCTCCATATAGGTCATAGTAATTACTGAAGCTAATAAGACAGACGTGTTGAGGAGACGAATTTCAGGAACATTTGAAGGGTTATTTTAAATCTGAAAAGTTCAAAATAAGTGGTTTAAAAAGCTAGTGCCCACGCTACCTTTAAGAGCTGAGTGGCCAGCCGAGCCGCAAGACGACCCTTGGCAGTGCCCTTTAACCAGACCGTGGCTAAAACAGCGGCCTGAAAGGTCATGTGTGCCTGCACGGAGACATACAGCTACTGTCTTTTTATTATAGGTACAACTCTCATCTCCAGCCTCTATTGTCTCAGATTCAACTTCTTTTAATTGACAAAAAGCGAAAGTTCAACATCTCTATTTGGGGACAGGAAAATCACCCTTTTTTAAGCTGCAGTGGCCTGTGAATGCAACGCTGTTCTTCTATATGTGAATGCGTTTTTTTTTTTATTTTTTTTTAATGCCTACCAGGTATTGGTAGATAAAGGGAATAAATAATCTCCAATTTTAAGTAGCCACAGAATCCAGAGTAATTCATTAGAAACTATATGCGAATTTTAATTTTAGTCTACAGGTGTTCTATAGTATGAACTGTAACGTACGAAATTCACACACAAAGTTATTCAATTAATATATTCAAGATGCTCTCGGGCTTCGAGCCAGGTGTAGTGATGAAAAGACATCGACGTCCCTTCACTCTTGCTAGTCATTCATCCTGAAGATGGGAGAGATGTACACTCCCGAAACGTCGATGTCTTTTCATCACTACACCTGGCTCGAAGCCCGAGAGCATCTTGAATATGTTCGTCGCCAGGAAAGCTTCAAATCATATTTTATTCAATTAATGTTCTCCTTAAAATTAAAAAATAAAACACTTTAATAACCTATATCATTATACAATTATTTGTATTAAAGCGCATCGCAGTTTTATTCCGAAATATGTTTACGAAGAGAGAGAAAGAGAGAGAGAGTAAAACAGCTGTATTATTAAAGTATACTTGCGTATCTCCCGTTATCCTTTTTACAAAAAATATTTATTATTACTATAGATGATTGGTTCAGTATGAAAACAATTTATTTCAATAATTAAAAATGTCCATTATGCATGGTCAAATTAGCTAACGATCAAGCATCCTTTTTCTATTTCTCAAAACGTGTGTTTCAGTTTCTAACGTCCCAGAGTTTACAATTTTAAACATAATTGTCTGAAACTATGGTTGAACCTCAGATCAGATTACAGTAGTAAAAACGTGTTTACGATTAATACTTTTTACCCTAAAAGAGAGATCCGTTTTAACATTACTTTTATATAAACATAATTCACTTCTAGAAATAATTTTGTAAAAGTTACTATAATGGAGAACCTACGAGTAAAAATTAATAATTTTCGAATGTTATAGCCTAAGTAATACGCTTAACCTTATGTTAAATTAGCAGCAACGACATTATTCCTTTGTTAAACACTTCATCAGAGGTTATGAAATACAGCTGTTACTCTGGCAGCTGTAGTGAAGATGTTTGGAATTGTTTCAAAGTAACTTTGACAACTCGTATTGTAACAGCTCAATTTTTGGAAAACATTTCTCTATATGTATACAACACTATCAGCCCGCCATATTTAGGCTAAGGCTAAAGGGACCCGGAATCTTGACGGCAACATTAAATTTTTTTTTCATGTGCTCAAATTTCAACATTTCTGTAAAACAGCTTTCAATCCTATCAACAGCTTCAGTTGGTGACTAGCAATGCAAGTCTAAGTGGTCGTAATAATTTTATAATTTTAATCTTATGGTACGTTTTACTTGTTTATCAGTAGTGGAGAACCTGTAATAAAATCTTTAAAACTGCAATTATTATAGTTTGTATGTTTGATTTTGTATGTATGTATAATCAAAAATAGCAATGTGCTTAATGTGTTTTCTTCACAAATATATCTGCTACTCGTTTTATTATTTCTTAAGAATTTTCTTCTATCTTTTTATTTCCCACTAAGTTTTGTATATTTATTAACGTGCAAAATTAAGGAAGGGGGAGTGCCATCTTTTCTTGGGTCCATGGGCGCATTTTAGTTGAATACGGCTCGGTCACCACAGAAATAAGTATCTACATGTCAACAAACACAAACCGATGAAAGTACTAAAGTGAGTGAAGCAGCAAAACCAACGCCCTCCTTGGTCCAAAGCTCGAACCCTGGCGCGTGAAGCCCGCCTGCTAGCAGCGAATGAAGACAGCGGTGCCATCTGTTGGAGAATCCTGCAGACTCCGCTACCTGCTGTGCGCTCCTCGTCTCCCATAGTTTATAAATATGGTAATTCACACCGTTGCGGCCGGGGCAGGAAACTTGAAACATATAGGCTTCCTCTCCTTTTCTCTCTGCCTCTCCCCTCCTCCAACTTCTTCATTCTCATCCTTTCCTTTCCCGCGTTTTTTGTACTTTTCTTGTGATGTCAGCTTTTCCAGGAAACGAAGACAAATGCCGGTCATACCGCGTACCGAGTGAGCACTGCACCTAACTTTGAGCAACAGTGGCCCAAATATTCGTGTTTATTAGTTTATAGCGAAACTGTTGGCTAAAAACTTTTGTTGGAAGTTAAAGTAGTTAATATTTCATGCGTAAATCACTTTGTGGATTTTTTTATCTACATTCCTGAACAGTAAACCCTTTAAATTTACAGAAAACAAATAGACTGAGTTTACACGCTCTTAGGTTTTCTATAGTTTCATGACGTTTATTAAATGATTCCTTTCTGATACCAACATTTACTTCTAACCCACTATACAAAATGTTTTCAGTTATAATGATTAAACCTTTCAAAATTGTCAGTGAGTAGGCAACTATTCATAAGATGTTTCAAATTGTATTAAAGAAAATTAGCCTTAAAGAGCGAACTTTTTGTCCAAAAAAAATTTGGTTAACAATAATTTGTTCCTATGTCCTATTTTTAAATGTGGTAAAAGTTTAGTTATTTTGAATTAGTATCAGAAATTCAATATTTAATTAAGTTAAAGGAATTTTAAAATCCAAGTTATTTTTGCAAAACTGGTCATTTAGAGCATATGATTTTACTAATATCCTGTGTATAGTAAACGTGAATAATGAGGAATATCGTGCATCAATTGGTTAGAAGATACCTGAGAAATTTAAAATTATATGGCGAGAAGATTGTAAGTAAAGAAAAAACTACTAAGGCACTTACACAATATAATTATTCATCACCTTTGTTGCGAAGTACTTCACCTGAATAATTACTGTTTTGCTTACTTGCAGGAAGACTTAAAAAAAAAAAAAAAAAAAAAAAAACCATTAACTTACTGAAAAGTCAGATGGGCTCCGGCGCATGCGCAGTATTGACAGGCTTTTGGAGGCACATTCGAGAGTCAACTTTCATCCATTATCATTACAACTGTAATTGTAATTTAAATATTCTATGTCAATTTATTATTATTATTATCATTGTTATCATCATCATCATCATCATCATTATTATTATTATTATTATTATTATTATTATTATTATTATTATTATTATTATTATTATTATTATTATTATTATTATTATTATTAAAAATCCTAAAAGGTTAACATTTCATTGCTAAATAACATGTATAGAGTTTACTTTAACAACCATCTATAACGTATAAGAGGAATGAGCTATCCTAATAAATTCACTAAAAGCTTTCTCAGTATACCTTCTTATTTGACCCGCTTTCGCTTAATCCAATTTATTTTATTAGACATTGAGATTTGCATAGTACTTCAGTAGAAGAATATTTAGCAACTACGTATTTAATAGTTGCCCTTTGTGCCTATTTTGTCGGAACTGATCCATCTTGTTACGCGAGAACTTGCAGTAAAGAAACACCACTTTCAAGTGCCGCTCACATCTAAGGCGTTTTCCTGCGGTCGAGGTTTAAATTCCCACCTGTAATGCTAAGTCTTCTCCAGTATTCCAGCCTGGAATTTCTTAAATATAAAACAAACACAAGTCTAGAGAGAGGGGGGGGGGACCTGAGGCTGGTAGATATTATACTTAGTCTATTATATATCTATAATAAAGTATATAAAATAGACATAATACATTTCAGTAGTAAAAATAATTCATTAACAACAATTTAGAAAAATTAAATATTTTTATCTCCATTTATATAACTAGTACGCTTTGATTAAAACAAATCTTAATAATTTTATTCTACGTTGCTCTATAAAACGACACAAACATAGTTGGCTTTTAAACTCATTGGAGAATAAAATAAATAGGTAATATTTTTGTACTTACAACAAAGAAACATTGGCTAGTCGAAGAAAACTTCCACTTGCTAAAACCATTATTTGCAGCCAAAACTGTTATAGAAACTTTTAGGGTAGTCGACTTTGATAATGCTTTTGAACAGCTGACGATGACTAACTTGCATTTGTATTATACACTATCGGAAAAAGTACGCGTCCTAGACTTCGTCTGCTATTTTTGAACTTCTTCCTCGTTCTACAAAGATGCACTTGCCACACTTGAGTCACAATATTGTCACCCATCGCATTATTGTCGGCACTACCGCAAAGGAGCCGAAGGAAAGAGACAGAGAATGGCCGCATTGTTGGGGCGCTTGCCGAAAGAGAGAAAAGGATAGAGGCTTCTGGAATCTTCTGCTTTGTATTTCACCGCAATAACTGAACTTTCCAGAATAGTGCCTGGAAGATATAAATAGCGGTAAAGTGCGACAGACAGGGACAGACGTATGTGAAGCGTTGGGTAGTCGTGCCGACGGAAAGAAGAGACGTATGCGAAGCGTTGAGGAGTCGTGCCGACGGAGAAGGGACAGTCTTGCGACGAATTTGGAGCCGCGCTGTGAGTGAATCGGAAAAGACTTTCTTGCTGTTGCAACGAGTGTAAAAAGTTACTGTTTACGGAAATAAAAGTGTATCTTTATCCCGACTACATCTGTCTTCTTTACTTTACACCCACACAAAAGTCACAATACACTGTTGTGTTTGATTCATGCTGTATTACTTGGTGCATATATTCCACATTATTAACTATGAAACTCACTCCTCTAGACAGCTGTCCGATGTAATATGCAACGATGATGGTGTCACAACGTCTGTATATTTAAATTCTGACTTCATCCAAAGACCGAGTTCTGATAAAAACAGAATACCAATGCTGTAAAGTGTTGGGATGTAAAGATATTCATCACCTACACACCAGACCTGACATGATGGGTTCATCATATGCTGAGCTTGGGAGATTAATGATAGCCCTTCAATATCAAACTTCGGGGCTGATGCATGCATAAAATGTAGAATTATGAGCGTCGCTGATTCACGGGTCTGGACCTGGATGTTTAAAATAATCAGATAGGGTTTTCGATAACCCGTCCCACTGGCCATTATAGAAATAGCGTTTGGTACAAGGGCAACAATTAGAGACGGACAAAAACCATTCTGAATCAGAGCAGGGCAAGTCAGACATCCGGAATCACTAGGAGAAGTACTTAAAGGAAATTACAAATCACTGTTTTAGCATATTAATTCAAACTTCGATAGTGAACAGAGATAAAAATGTTATTTCTACAGCAGAAAATAGGCGCTTCGAGCTTCTGTTTTACCGTGGGCTACATTAGGATGACAGAATGTGTCTTCCGTATGAACACCAACTGATTTCAGGGCAGACCAGGGTAAGGTTTGAGTTGGGCTTTAAAATCCATTTAGGTAAATACCTTTAAAAAAAACTTTAGTTCTACGAAACTAAAAGCATGAAAGGAAGTAGAAATGAAATCCATCTTTTAAGAGCAAATTTTAAAACTATTTTAGATATAGTGTTACGAAAATATGTACTTGCTATCCATTTCATGAAATGTTATTAAAATGTATTTTCGTTCACACTTATGCTTGAATTCCATACACACTTGTGTTTAAATTCCATTTCGAAATTGTAGAAACTAAATGTTTGAACATGGTTAGTTGCAGGATATTTCTCCGTCTATTACAACTTTAAATGATTCTATAATTTTTCTAACATTGCATATTTAAGTATTTTTGAAGCATGCCTTCGGGGTTTTAGCTACTTCATTAATTTAATGATTGATTTCTGTAAGTTAGATTCAGGTTTAGGCAGTATCTAAAAATTAAATTTAAATCTATCTGGCACGAGACGTGTGAGCTTCATAGCACTGGCTGGACAAAGTAACTCAAATAATAGAGCATAGACGCGACAAATCAAAACCAGTCTTCTGTTTCAGTCAAAAAAGTCAGCTCCTTCAAACTAATTAACTTTTCCGGATTACTGTGTTTAGAACTATGGGTAAATTAGCTTATACATAGGTATATGAACTTTTAAGATATACCTATTTCTCAATATCTTCAATGCACACGTAACAAATTATGTTGGTCTCAACGAACTTTAGGACCAAGTCTTAAGATGTTAGCCAGGTCGATAGAGTGGTAGTAAGGTTTATCTTGCTCCACCTTCACACACTTTAACATTTCACTCGCGTTGATACAGTCTCACCCCCTCTCCGCCCTCCCACCCTCCCACGCACACCCCGAGCGACGCTAAAAGATTAAATTTCCTTCGTCTTACTTCACCCCTACTTCTGCTGTCGACTGCAGCCCGCCTTACAGAGAAAGACGGGCATTTTACTCCCTTCTTCGTTGTCTACCTCCTTCCGTCGGCTGCTACGTGCATCCTGGATCATTAGCCATGGAGGTTAGGTCAGCTTCCAACTAGTTTTCTTATTAGTGGATTTATACGGCGCATTCGCTGTCACAATAATAATAATAATAATAATAATAATAATAATAATAATAATAATAATAATAATAATAATAATAATAATAATAATAATAATAATAATAATAATAATAATAATAATAATAATAATAATAATAATAATAATAATAATAATAATAATAATAATAATAATAATAATAATAATAATAATAATAATAATAATAATAATAATAATAATAATAATAATAATAATAATAATAATAATAATAGTAATAATAATAATAATAGTAATAGTAATAATAATAGTAATAGTAATAATAATAGTAATAGTAATAATAATAGTAATAATAATAATAGTAATAATAATAATAATAATAATAATAATAATAATAATAATAATAAATATAATAATAATAAATATAATAATAATAAATAAAAATAATAATAAATAAAAATAATAATAAATAAAAATAATAATAATTAATAATAATAATAATAATAATAATAATAATAATAATAATAATAATAATAATAATAATAATAATAATAATAATAATAATAATAATAATAATAATAATAATAATAATAATAATAATAATAATAATAATAATAATAAAAAGACAACCATTACTGTATTGCAAAGACTTATAGCCAAAAAAATCCAAAATATACATCTCATTTGATAAAAATATCTTAAATATATGGTATTTTAATCAAAATCGCTAGAGACTTTTGGAGAAAACCAAATTTTCGAAAATTTTTCCATGTGAAGGGTACTTTAGGGAGAAGGAATTTTCTTTAAAATCTTCGTGTGGCATTCTTGAAATATATTATACCTAAATACCAACTTTGGTTTTTAACCGAATTTTTGTTTTTGAGTTACGCTGTTTACAGACCCACACACACACACACGCACACACACACACACGCACACACACACACACGCACACACACACACTCTCTCTCTCTCTCTCTCTCTCTCTCTCTCTCTCTCTCTCTCACAGAGCCGTTATCTGTAAGTGTTTTTTGGATTCAGGGGGCCACAAAACATGTATTTCCGGTGAAATCTTGACATGGAATTTTTGGATCGAATAAAATACTTCCCCTATTACTATACGCAGTAGGTGTAACCAAACATAAATAACACGTAATTGAATTCGAAATTTTCTAGAATGGCTAAACTCGAAATACTGACCTTAAAGTTGGAGGTGGGTCAGGTAAACTGGTGTAGCTGACCCTTGCTTGGATCTGCCTGCTTTATTTTTTTCTGTCTCTTCTTTCTTTTCTTTTTAGTGTCTTTCCTCCTTGTGAAGATTAAAACAGAAGACATTTCTGGCATTTATGGCGGCAAACGAGCGGTGAGACGTTGTGTGACTCGCTTTTATGAAAGGTTTCTGTCTCCAGTTTTTGTCTATATTTGGGCGCCTCACCTTTTCAACCTTACCTGGGCGAACACTTCCATTTTCGATTAGTTCTTTTGTAAATGACCATCCTAAAGTGGCGTGTTTTGTTTGGTTGGTAGCCGAGTAGTACTTAGTGCGGCCTGGATCACACAATAGTATCATTTAACTCTGACAAACAAAACGGAACACCAAGTCGTGTAGCTGTTGTGATCTTTCTAAAAGCCAAAGAGAGAAAAGGTTGAAACCAAAGACTTCTACACAGAAATACATAGATGCTCCTTATTCCACCAGTTCAAGAGCTACTCAGAGAATTTGGGAAAGGATTGTGGGACTATAGGAGGAGGAAAAAGAAGTCAGAAAAGTAAGCTTTATTGGCAAAAAACAGAAAAAAAAAGTAAAATCTCCACTAATCTTGTTCTAACTATTCTTAGAAACTCTTATTCCTGTATCTTCATGTTAGTCGAGATAAACATTTGCAAAAATTATCTTATTGCTGATTTACTTAGGTAAATTGAGCGATGGTCAAATCCTTTGAAGCTTTGAAATTACGTTCTCTTTGCACGCCAAAAGATAAAATAAATGAATAACGACTTTCCATTTGAGAAAAGTTGTATTGCACAAAATTGCATTGGGACATAACTGGTGTTTTAACGAGACCTGCATTTTTTGTATATTAAGATTTGACCTGTTACGTTTACCAATGATGTATCGTAAAGGTCATCAAAAGTAAACAGAGGTGCTTAGGCTATAGCCAGAAAATTCAAAATATACATTTAATTTGCCATAAAAATATCTTCAACAAATGGAATTTTAATCAAAATCGTTGGAACCATTTTTGAGAAAATCAAAATTTTCTAACAATTTTCAATGTAAAGGGTAGTTTAGGATGGTGGAATTTTCTTCAAAATCTTCGTGTCGTATCCTTAAAAGATATTAAACCTACATACCAACTTAGGTTTCTAACCGACTTTTCTCTTTGAGTTATGCTATTTACAGACACACACACATACACACGCACACACTCACTCTCACACACACACCCACACCTGCGCGTGCGGACCTCTTCCTTAAGTCCTTTTTTGGTTCAGGGGGCCTCAAAACATATATTTCTGGTGAAATCTCGACATTGAAATTTTGGTCGAATACAATACTTAGTATACGTACATAGAGAAAGTAAAATGTGCTACATTCAAATGCTTTTTTTTTTTTTTTTTTTTTTTTTTTTTACTTTTTTTTATTTATTATGTATATCCTCTCTAGAGTGATGTTACAAAAGCCTATTTTTCTATTTACTTCATATTAACTAAGGGAAAGTTTTAAAATAATGCATAGCGGACACAGGAGACTTTAGCTGGTCACTGTGTGCTAGTTTTGACATTCCAAACTTAACTTGGATCAAGATATAAATTAAGTATTGGAAAATCCAAAGTAATACAATCGAATATCTTGGAAATTATTAATCTCGTACAACAAAGTATATATGCATTTCAATCTGTGTTAGATCTGCTTATACGAGTAGCAAATCTGTCTCTTGTGATTTCTTGGTTACATCGAATTATCAAAGTTCATGCATAAGTAGGGAGTTTCTTTGTAACTTCACTTTGCATCTTTATAGCTTGCTGGGAATGACTACAAGATGTTTATGTGTGACTTTAGTTTTTGAGTATGCTTTTAAAACACATATCTACGTTCCAAACTTTGATTTTCCAAAAAACGACTGAAACCGTGGATTAATAACCATATGTTCAAGATATGAAAATTATCTGAGAACAATTCACTTCATTCTAGTGCTTTTGCATAAACGGTAAACCGTAAGAGAGACAGAATCCTGCCGTGTACAAGCAATCTCTTAAAGCACAATTTATGTCGAATAATTTATTTTGTGAGGTTAACCGATTCCGAAATATTCCTTTTTGTTGGTTTTAATTTTGAAATACCAACACTTTTCCCAAATGGGAAGTCCTATTCTCTTTTTTTCCTCCTGGTCATGCAAAGAGAATGGAATTTCAAGGCCATCATATAGCAACCAACTCTAAAAATATTTGAGTATCGCAATTTTGCCACTCCCATTGGAAACATGTAATAAAACAATTTCTACAGATGTTATATCTATAAAGTAGATAAAATAGTAGCATCTGTAAGAATGATAGTGCAACACAGCATTTCTAACTTAAAAAGCTTTAGAAATTCATATTAGTTTGGGCACAGTAATTTAAGCATTCTGGGCTCTGCATATTCTGTGCACCATCCTACAAATTAAGCCCTTTTGCTTGTAGCCGTTATTTACTTTACTAACTTTACACGCCCCGTATAATTCCTTGCTAGTGAGCCAGTCTGTACATAACACTATATACTCACTATCTATTTTTATTTATTTATGTTTTCCCCCTTAGCACTTTTGTCCGAAATAACGACGTGCGCTCCTCATTATTAACACTTTACACAGGAACTACTTTTTTTTCCTGTTCTCAAGACGATACTCCAGTAGTTGTTTTCTTATTTCTCGTGCCTTTGCTTTCCTTGTTATTTAGTAATTATCTTGTTTGGATGAAGTCTGGCAGTCCGTCAAAATGCTGTTAGCCTGCAGGCGCAGGAGAGATGTAAGGTGTGATAAATGGGGTGAAGGAGGACGAGGAGGTGGTTCACTTTCTTTACCATAGTCTTCTGTCTTCGTCTTAGGCTTCCTACGTAATTATTGCTGCTTCGTGTAAACAAGCCAGCGTTGTTCTACAAGAATTAAAATAATGTTCTCAAAGTGTACCTATAGATAATGGTTTGGTCCGAGAAGAAGACCCTTACGGGAACTGTTTTATCACCTCAGAAGGGGCTTTCCAATTTAACCAGCAAATAATGACAGTGATATCAAGTTCTTGCCTCATGAATTTATCTGCGTAATTGCAGACACGATGGGTGCGAAGACATAACTGCATTTTTCAGCATGAAAACTGCTGCATGGTAAGAATGCAGAAACATCTTTGACAATGGAGAATGCTGCAAGAAGAAACACATCAGCAGGCGTAGAAATATTAAAGTATTTAAGACAGAACAAAAATAAATGAGGTTGAACTGTTAACGGACATTATGTTGTGATGTTGAAGATAATAAACTACCCCATCCCTCGTACAGTCTGTTGGCGTGCACAGATCAATCAGAGACAACGTTTTATCTGACGTCAGTGAGTCATGATTACTGTTTTACATGTTCTATATGTTTATGATGGCTTGAGTGTTTCTAACTTGCTTAAGGTTTTCTTTATTTGGTTATCACAAAACATGAAGTTAAACAGATACAGAATCATATCACAATAAGAATAAATTGAAGAAAGGATAAACCAAGAAAATATAATTGGGAAGCATTAAGGAAATAACTCATACAAAAGATTACTCGTATTTGAGTGTATTATTCAGCATATATTTAATAATGACTTAATAAGAAACGTGATAAAATCTACGTATTTAAGTAGGAGCGAGTCAGGCAAGTAAACTTTCTATTCAAACTTAATCCGAAGTGAACCCTTTGCTCCGAAAATTGTTTTGATATATCATACTATGTATTTTGTTTTATCATTTGCACAAACTGCAGGGCATACATACTTTGGTTTGGTAACAATAGATATATCATAAAAAACTTTGATTCCAAAAGTCATCATTTATCACCCTTTCAAAATATGACATTTTTATTCTTTTTGTTACGATGCAAATACGAAACGTTTCATTACGCAACTTTTTTTCTTTTTTTAAGCTGGCTAATTTATTTGTTCAACCGTCGATATGTGCTTGCGTTTGAAATCTACCGTAAAATTAGGTTGCAAATTTATGTTAAAAATTCATACAAGCGTTTAATGCCAGTGATATTAATTTTCATGCAATTATTTTTCCATACTCTAGAATATATCTGCTTTGTAAACATATCTCTAATTCCATACAATGTTAAGCAGATTAGCTGGAAATTGTTGATGTAAAATTACATTCTTAAAAGAAAGTATTTTGAACTGAGTTATCTCAGATGATGTTCCATAACAAACTGAAATTAATTGCCACATAGTACTTTACAATCACAATATACAAGATTTGAAAGACTTGCATGGGCTTCTGATTATAGGTATAAAAGAAATCACGTCTCAGTAAAATTGTATCCCATTGCTCGCGAGGCTAAATTATTGCCAATGAGACTCGTTGATTTTCCATGTAATTTCTTTAAGATTATTTAATGTTATATAATTTTGGAGAGCATTAATGGTCTAGCATTGAGTTTTTGAACGGCTTTCTTTAGAGAGCACATTATTGTGACAAACAACAAAAATCCACTTCGGTTACTTTTCTATCACTTTATTGTCTTCTAAAATATTTCCACAAGTATAGTTTTCTTCTCGTCGTTAACAGTCTACAGTCCATCGGGCTGCAACTCACAGTTTTTCCCATAACCTTGCTCATTCCTTTTACTATCTTCACTTGCTCTGTCTCTCTTGCGCTAATTACGACATTACAGTCACGACGTACAACACGATGACACACACACTGACAGACTCATGTCCATAACTCAGCTCTAAAATTCACTGATCTGTTCTTCTCTGGCCTCTTTATATGCTGAGGATGACGTCATAGGCCCTTTCTCGATTTATACACACACGTACTGTAAATGACTCAGCTAGAAATCTCGCGAACGTTCTCGACGCCTCTTTTGTTTCTGCCGCCTCGATTGTTAATAGTCTTGCACACACAGCCGTCCCGCTTGCCAGCTCGGCATGTAGTGTGAGGCAGCCCGGCTCCTTCGTCCCCCATTGTGCCCCGAGCCCGATGTCATAGTATGATGAAAATCACACAAAGCATATTGTTTACGCTCTGTACATTTAAATCTATTGAATCTGCAAACCCCTGTAGATTTTCAATTATTTACAATACAAAGAGAAGTATATGTTTATATAATTTTCACTGTATCGAATGAGGAATTTGCATTCCTCCAGTAGTAATGCTAATAGAATATTTTAAAACTAAATAATCTGTTGTAGCAGGCGTTTGTACCTTTGCCAAATCTCACGTAAATTAAACCATCAGGAAAACGTTTCTATCAGCCGGAACTCGAAGCCATGTCTCCCGGTTGATAGGCTTAACAACTGCCACTTAATTTTATTTTGAAACCCATAATTTGGTGCAGTATACTTGGTGCTCAGGAAATCTGCTGGGACTCCGTATCTTCCCATCTCCCAGGAAGTGTGGAAATTGGGTTTACCCTCGGAACAAGCAGATTTATGTTGGGCTCCACACCACGCCCATTTCTGTCCCGCCCTACCATTTCTTTAAAACAATGCTCACCCCCTTCCCCACGATGCATGGTTCTGGATGGATGGTCTAACTTGGAACGTCGAGGAAACAAAGTTAGAATTCGTTTCTCTACTCTGCCAAATTGGCGTACCACTTTCTCCAAGTTGCGGAATTGGCCACTCGTTCCGGAAAAACACCAGAAAAAGGAACATAAAAGCAGTAGTGTATCGATATTGTGGTATAAATTCAAACCAAAATGTTTATTTGTATCTCACTTTTGGCTGCAAATAGCGATTAGAAATTGTGAAAGTAACAAAAATCTGCAAACAAACTATCACAGCTTTCTCTACGCATTATCACGTTTCCATAGGTATACATTATTTTTCTTTATAGTCCCTGTTAATACTGGTAAAGCTTTATGGAAAATATATTAATTTAATACATATTTTTTCGTAGTTACATAGAAGCACACAGAACGCTTAGGCGACAGTCAACTCTTTGGAGAGCAGAAAGATCCTCTGTGGTACATAAGCCAATTATGAGAAGTTCGATGAGAATGAAAAATTAGTCATGTCAGTATATCAAATCAAAATATTAAATCTCTTTATGATAAAATAAAGATTAAGAGGAAAATTGTATTTAAAGGGTAGCTTTCCCTGTCCCACTTACTCAAACACACAATTATTTAAAAATTTCTTCTTTTGATTTCATTTATTTCTGATAAAATGTCAATTCCAAAATGTTGGATGGAATTTAATGCTTCCATAGATGTAAACTAAAAACGGTTGCTCAAAATAATTTCACCTTTTTAACACAGGCAAGTTCAAAACTTCAGTGAAAATGATGACAAAAGGACACGTTACAGTGATCACAGTATACTGGGTCCAACTGAATTAAAACTCTTTAAACCAATGATACTTGACATCATTTTGAAAAAGTTTTGTTAGTAATATTTTCACCTGTCTTTAAAACTTGGTTACATTAGTAAAAAAAATAATGCGTTTTCTAATTGAGTAACGGAACTAAGTAACTTGTTTCGTGGATAGCAGCTGTCTCCGTATTGCTACCTTCAATTATTTCGTCATGTAAATAAGTTAATAACCCCGAAGAATGTGTACGCTTGCTTACACGATGATATAATTCAAGGTAATAAGCTCAAGAAAATTGTAATCCGCAGAAAGACTTAACATCAGTTCTAAGTATTCAACCTGGAAAAAAGGAACTTTCTTTATATTGGTTTCCATTTAAATACAGACAAAAACTTTATTTATAAAAGTTTCTCAGAACGGTATTGATTATAAAAATAGTTACATGAAGCTGAAAATGTTTAGTGGTGAACAGAAACCAAAATGGTGTCATTGTTGTTGTGTACAATACATTAATTTAAATTAACTATTAAATACTTACTAACTACTGCGTTGTTAAATAATAGCTCTGGGTTGTAGAATTTATTAATATCGAATAAGAGTATTTTGTTATATAAATTAATGGTTCTATTTATTGGCAAGTTATTGTGAATAAAGAACTGCTTCGCCAAAAAAATAATTTGCGTAAAATATTTGGAGCCAATGTTTGTCAAACATTTGACACTTCTTTTTTTTTTTTTTTCTTACTGACAATAATTATTGTGTTGGACATACTCTTTACACTCATGTAGAGTTCCTGCTTAACCTTTGACCGAAGCAATACCTTCCACCCGGTATACTGCTATACGTAAAAGCCTTCGGCAATATTTTGCAAATGTTTGCATCCTCGATTTTCGTTTCAGAAACAGATGTCGTTACTTAGCGTCAGTTTCTCAATGAACCAGAGTGAGAGAAACTTACAGTCTTTGAAATTTGAGCTCATTATGTTTTCATTACAATTTCACTAACAGGCCCCTCTATATTTATGCAGAGTATCAGAACATAAATTATACAACGCTTTAATTAAAACGCTTCTTTCTTGTTTTTTCTAGTGGCATTTGATTAGTTCTGTCTTAATAACATTGTTGCCGCTGACCTTTTATGAATCAGCAGTCGTTATCTGTGTGAGAAGAGGAGCAGAAAAGTGATGAAACTGTTCTTTTGATAGCTGGCATCTCTGTCTTTCAGTTACACTAGAGAAAGCTTAAAACGCCTAAGAGATTAGTTTCGGAATAAATCATTTGTTATATGTTGAGAAATTTAATAGTGGCAAAGAAAGAATGTAGAAAAGTACCTTTTAGTTACAATGAAAATAAAAATAAGTGCAATTCTACCTGACGATCGTTTGAATTGCTTTCATAACTGTATTGTGATTGTACTGTAATGCGCCCATAGTATAATACAATTTTAAAAAAGACGAAAGCATAAGAGTGAAAAAGTAAAGCTCGACAAAGGCTACATTTCGTATTTTGATTTTTCTTAATACTACGACAGAATCTTACAACTGCTATTTGAGTTTCCAAAACTGAAAGTATTATGAAACATTGGCTGTTTTGTACGAGGCACAAAATAGTATAAAATACAGATCATTTGTCTCGCTAAATATCATATAAAAGTAACGGTACTCGAGTATTCTTTCTCTAGTATTATTTCAAATAATCTGTATATTGTAGGTTTACTGTGCCTACCATCCCCACGAAGAAGGGATGAAGGGGCAGACAGCTAGATCACACAGTCGCACGGAAGTCCCTTACAGTTCCAGGCATGGCAATCATCCCACTGATAGAGCTGCTCAGAGAGGGGATGAATGAACCGTCCAACTAAGAAGCCCTCTAGTGACCATGGGGTGTACCTTTTCCTTGAAGCAAGCATCCGTGCTGCCTGTCCGGCACCGCTATACGTCACCAAACCTATAGACACACCTGAAAGGTGAGCAGGAAACAGAATGAAAGGGAAAAGATGGAACGGAAATCATGGTAGATGAGAAACCACCGCAGAATTGACCTATCGACCAGGGATAACCAAGAAAAACTCAAGACCAGAGTTGGCGGTCGAATTGAGACCTTCCAAATGCAAGTATCTCGCTCGATAGATATATGTATTGGAAGCAACAAATAAAATGTATAAACTAATATAGTATGATTTAAAACTTATTTCATTACAGTTACTGAATCATTTGTTATAGTACTTATTTTGTACATTAAAACGTTGTTAATAACACAATGGGTGCACACGTTAGACGATATATGGAGCTTTCTTTTATGCTACTTAACTGACAATTATGGCTTCCGGTTCGCATAAAGTCGCACTCAGTTTAATGTCACTCAGTGTGATTTGTTTGTTTTTGTTATTGATCTTTTTGGGTTAAAGTGCATCGTTATGGTGTAGCAGTTATTAGGGACAGTATTTTGAATAAACATGTCACCAAAAATGTCATCCATTACTAGTCAGAGATAGGCAAGTAGCATAATTAATTACTTCCACTTATCTGTAGCACAGAGGACAGATCAGCCTCCTTGACCCCTTCTGATAAAGCGTATTTGTCATAGCATCACGCGTTTCCTCTGCCCTACCCACTGCTAGAAGTCCTAGAACATTAACAATTGCAGCGCTGTTTCACGCATTTCATAGCGCTCGTATTTTATTTACTAGTGCTCTGTCTTTTGGCTTGAGGTAAATAGCAACAATAGCAGACACACATATACACAGACTCACACTCGGACCTTTTTCTAAAACTGCTATTTTTAATTCAGGAGGTCCCAAAATATATATTTCCGGTGAAATCTTGACATCTAATTTTTGGGCCTATACAATTCTTCCCTTGCTATACATAGAGAAAGTAAAAAAACAATGTTTATTACCATTATGTTTCAAGTTCCTACATTGAAAGCGTTTGTACTGTAAGAAAGCTGACTGTTAGTGTTATACAGATTAATTTTGCTCATAAATGGTTCGTATTCATAAAACTGTAATTTTAGCTCTACTAAAACTTCGTATTATTGTATACGAACACAAAAAAATAAAAGTATATTTTAACAAAGGTTTTGACAGTTGAAAATAATTTGCTTCGCTCACATTATAAAATACACAACACCGTGCTAATTGATTTTGTTTCTAACGGTCATCATATTTGATATTCAAACACTAAAGGGCTAAAAATAGTAATTTTTCCTTTTTCAGCGCTAGTACAAAAGCATTCCGACGACAGCACTGTAAATCATAATTGCGTTCCCCACATTGCTCAGAATAAATGGTCAAATAACTAATGCAATTAGTAAATCATGAAATAATACGCTAATTAATAAATAAATCCAGTTGCAATGTGAATCCAAATGCGGCAGGACTGCCTCAGTTTGCTGCGAGGATTAAATCCTGATCCGCTAATCAATTCCCCGACTAATTAAAATGGAACGTTGGGGAAACAAGGTAAATGAAGTTCGGCTATGTTGACTCTCACTTGAACAATAGCCGAGGTAGTGCGTGCGACATCAACAAAGGTTGTTTAGATGGCAGTGTAAGCCAGATTTACTGGCCGCGTGGATTGTTTTCGTCGACTGTTCTGCTGTTCCATCGGACAATAATATACCTATCTAGTTCTCTACTGAGCAGAGCAGTAAAAGCTGCACTGTAATAATAAACAGGAGTAACACCAACAGTAATGGCATCACCAAGACACACAATATTGCAAGGGTTGTTATGTTCACATGACGCGGAGGACCCGGGTTCGATCCCGGTACCGGCGTGGGGATTTGTCCTCCTCTGGGAGGGCTGAAACGGGATGTACTCAGCCTCCTTAGGTCCCCGAGGAGCTAATTGATTAAAGAGTAGCGGTCCTTGGTCGAGAAGACCGCATAACCGACCGGCCCGCTGACCACGTCCCATCTCCAGTACTGCACCCCACTCATGACGCCTAAGGTGGGCAGAGTTGCGGGAGGCAGCGGTCGGGCGGTAGGCCTTGGCCCTGATGGGCTGTTGTGCCACGGGTTTAGGTTAAGTTTCATTTACAGGACTTTATCTACCCACTCTTTATGGCACCATAATAAACAGACCAATGCTTACTCAGCACTTAATTACATGGAGGGTTAAATTATCATCTACAAATTATTTCCTGGCCATTCCTTTGTTTTGAGTAAATTATCACCAAGTATTCCCATATCCCATAAATAGCTTTAAAATAATTTATTACTCACTACAGTTTATTAATAAACAAAATACCCCTCCATTTCGATTTCAGAACTGGGGTTTTAACAATTGCTTTTTTAATAGTTAATGTATTTTTCCAGAAGAAAGGTTAATTTTAAAAATAACGTGGGATTTATTTGAGATTGATTTCATGTTATAACTGCAAGAGAAGAACGAAATACATGTAATTCTTGGATTTTGTTTCCCTCAGTTTTCAGTGCTGTGATTTTAGATTAGTTTTATAGAATTTTCTGGCCAAATCTTTGCGATATAGTATTTAAATTCACACTTTATTTATGAAATAGTCCAGATAAATACTGCACTCGAGAATTTATAGATTAGGTCAGACGCCTTATGATATTTCCTGTGAAAATGTATGCCAAATTCAAAACAAATGCAACAAATTTCCTGGAAAATTGTTAATGTCCTACAGATATATCAAGTAAATTTTGTGTTTCAACGAGATTACATGTTTTACTTTCTCTGCTACGTTCTTACAAACAATAGAGGAAGTATTGTATTTCACTCGAAAATTCGAAACCCAGATTTCACCTGAAACAAGGCTCTCTGAATCAAGAAAAGAAAAGAAATTAGAAACAGGTATATTGTCTGTGAACAGCGTAATCCAAAAACGAAAAGTCGATTTAATGCCAAACTGGATATTTAAGTTCAGCATCTTTTAAAGTTTTTAAAAAAAGGATCCGTCTTCCAAAAATACTCTTTACATGTAAAATATTTCGAAAATATTGATTTTTTTTTTTTTCAATAATGACTTAACAATTTTGAATAAAGTACCATATGTTTGAGATATTTTCAAAGCAAATAAATTTCATATCTTGAATTTGCTGTGTGTCGGTCTGGGTGGCTCAGTTGGTTAGACGCTGGCCTACTGTTCCCAAGGTCGCGGGTTCAAACCCGGCCCAGGCCGATGGTTTTTAAGTGTACTTAAAAACGACAGCTCCATGTCAGTAGATTTACTGGCATGTAAAAGAACTCCTGCGGGACAAAATTCCGGCACACCGGCGACGCTCATGTGATCCTGGCAATCGACAGCGTCGTTAAACAACAAAATACTTAAAATATTTTTGAATTTGCTGTGAATAGTCTCTGAAATTCTATTTGCTTTGAATGATTTTTACACATGTCAATATCATTAAACCTCAGGATTAGTGAAAAATATTTTTGTGAAGTAAACCATTTTCGAGATATTCTTGTTATTGGTTTGAACTTTCCACTACTTATAGTTTATCTCAAATGAGAAGTCGTTATAATTTTTATGTTCCCCTCCTGTTATGTGGGTAGCATAATATACAGAAGCTCGACGATGTTTTAATAAATTGCTGTTTATGCATTGTTGATCAGGAAGGGAATACCGAAAAGTCGCAATAGTTTTATCTAAACATGTTGCAAGTCTCTCAGAAAATCAAATAAATTTGTGTTGCTTTCCCATTAATGTCAGTTCATGTATTAAACATTAGCGATTTGTTGACAATATATTATTATAAGCAATACCATGATTATATTCAACGAAACGAACGTAAAAAGTTACAAAAGCTCGGCAGAAAGTAAAATAGTAGCTACGTAGCTAATATGAGGTTCCGGTTGAATCCACCAAGTTGGCAGCACTGATCACAGGAAAGCACTACTCGTGGTTATAGATAAAAATAAAGTCCCACAAATAATTGAGCTCTGAAATTTAATGGCAGAAGATATCCATCGGACTTCGAGTCATATCGAAAACATTTAGTAATCAGTTCTGAGAAACGTTAAGTTTAATCTTAGCTAGAATTTGCATCGTAATTGCATGCTTAAAATCCTGTTAATTACGTGCAAAGCTTAACCCAAAAGATGGCAACTTATCAGAAAATTTTCCGGTTATGAAACAGCGGCAACAAAATAAAGAGATCACAACTCGACAGAGCATAAATCTGTTTACTGCCACACACAAGCATAGTTTGCCCCTGACCTTTCGCATTCTGGAAGAGAAACTAACTTCTATTCAAGTAAAATATTCCAGATGGTATAAATATTGTGATTATTAATGATGAAAAGTCATTAAGTGTGAGAGCGTGTCATGAGCGATAGTCCTACTGCGGAATCGGACCACACAAGTCGCACATCGCTCCTCCTTTGTTTTCCCCTCTAGCGCTACTTCCAGAAACGCAATAAGCACATGCTTTACACAACTGCGTCGCAAGTAACAGATGCTGTAATATAAGGACTGTAATTTCTTGAATAAGCAACATATTAATTATAAAATCAAACAGCTTGTTAAATTCTTATTGAATGATTTGTTATGCCTATAATAACTTAAAGAAAAATCTAGAAAAATGTATATAGTGATCGCGCTTCACTTGATTATGTTAACATAGATGCAGCCTAAGTTTATAAAAGTTCAGTTTCCACTTTGTTTCCACCAATTCTTCTACACATCATATGGAATTTAATGTTTTATTGTCTACATAATATTTTCATATACATATTACTATAACCATCACCATCTTCATCATAATTGTGGGTCATTATCAAACGAGAAATATTTCCGGGGCTCGTATGGAATCCCCTGATAAATTATCACTGTGGGTTCATTTTCATCCTTTAGGAAATTATGTAAGGAATAAAATTATGACGTAAATAAATAAAAAGTTGAATTAACAGCGAATTGATGCAGCTACAGTGCGAACATTTATAATTTCAAATTTTCGTTACTTCGAAGATTTTTCTAGGTCCCTTTAATTTTGTATTAAAACAATGTAAGCCGCACTTGCACGTCGAGTGCAAAACTAACTTTTGCGGAAAGTCACCATCATTCGAAAAGTTGAAAAGAATTTGGAGAAAAAATCTGAAATCGCGAAAGATACCACCGAACACAACTTATCTGAAGAGTAAGGAGAAAATTCTAAGTAGTGTCTCGATTCAAAATGTATCACTGAGTTGTTTACTTTACTGTACTTGTAAAACTAAACAGAATTTCTTACAAATATACAGTTTCTTTACTTTATAGCCTTAATTAGGATTGGATACATGTACCTGCATTGCTAAACTGTCATTTTTAGACGTAAATTTTGTGATTCGAATTTTTGCATATTTCTAATTTTTTTCTTGTCCCTTCAGCTTCGAATTATCAGTTTTACTGTATCATATTTCCAGCTAAGCGGAGCCAGATAAGAATAGGGTTAAGATACAAATGAATATGGGCAATCCAAATGTGTTTTGCATGTTTGCAGTTGGTGCTGTATTTTCTCTGAAGTACCAGGGAGGTATAGGTCTGTTCCCTGTAAAAGCAACCGGTGTACCCGTCATTTGTCGCATGATAAGATGACCTCGTGCTAATTCAACCGACGAGGTTGTCCCCGTTCCCAGAATCCATTCGATAAGGAGTATGTTTTAGCGCTGACCCCCAGGGAGTTGAAATAGATGCCCATACAAGGTACAGATCATCAGAAGCAACATTAAGCAGGGCGTTATCAGTCTCCGCGCTCCATCTCAAACGCCTGTCTCTTCCACCATGACGGAAAAACGGCTCAAGAAACATAGTCCCTTCATCTTAGCTTCCTTACAACAAAAGAAGATCAGAGGACAGTTTCACCAATTCACTTCTTTACATTTGTAATACCTCTTTCTAGTTCACCATTGCTACTTGCTATTCAAGTGGAAATTGCAAATGAAAACCTAAAGAATACAATGTTTTTCAAATAAGTCCACAAGAAATAGGAAAAATCTTACGTTAAAAATGTAGATCTCATTAAAGCACTCCATTTATGTCATAAATGTGAATGTATGGTCGTCCCCTTAGCACGGTGATACCGCTTCTGCTTACCAAGTGGAAGACCTGGGTTCAGTTCCCGGTACCGGCGTGGAGATTTTCTCTCGCTAGGAGACCTCGTCCGGGGTGCACTCAGTCTCGTTAAGTCTCTGAGAGACAAATTCAGGAGCTACTTGATTGAGAAGTAGTGATCCGTAGTCGAAAAGACTGCGTTACTGGCCGGAAGGCACCGGAGTACTGACCACGTCCCATCTCCAGTACTGCACCCACTCTTGACGCATGTAGTGGGCCGAGGTGGGGGACGCAGCGGTCGGACAGTAAGTCTTGACCCAAAAAGGGCTGTTGCGCCTTGGGATCATACGAGGATATACTTATAGGTATGTGGAGTTAACTATTTACGAGATATTTATTGTTATTGGTTAAATTTTCACACTGAACTGGTAAGTAGATATTCTCTCTCTGGTGGTCATGCAAAGAGCATGGGATTTTAAAGCCATCAAGAAGTGAGGTAGTCTTGAAAAATCTTACTCAATTCACATTTACACACTTCGTTGTAGGGTACAGTACAACAATGTAAAATTATAAAGAATATCTAGCTTAACAAAAATTAGGTACGTATAATAACAAGCATTTGTAGAAGAGTGAGTAGGGCAAATTATATGAATGCAAAACCTAACGTTTTACTTGAGAAATCTTAAAGCATAAAAGAGTTATGATCTTGTCAAGATTCCTTCCTTAACATTTCTTTAAATATATCCAGTAAAGCGTTGGTATACAGCCTTTTATTGCTACGATTTCCTTAAGTAGATAAGAAAATCTGTCAAGGAATCCTTTACAATCTTTCTTTACGGTAAATTAAATTCAAAAGCCATGGTTGATATCCAGCTTCTTTTTCTTTACACCTGACTTCATTAATTCGTAAATATCCTTCAGTTTCAATCAGCCTCCTGGCAGCCAGTTATTTCCCGTTTGATCTGCTTCAAGTTAATGCATTTTTGATGAATCCAGCAGTCACTTCCAGATAACAACACATCAAACTCTTCTTTTATGTAGAAGACTGTAACCTTATGTCCTTGTTACTCCCAGACGGTGCCCCATCACATGCTCTGACGCATTCATCGCCGAGCCACTGTACTCTGCCCAGCTTGTGTGATTTATTCCCTTTTAATTATAAAGCAGGGTCGAGGGCACTTATCTCGAGTCAAAAGGATATCATCTTTCTACATTAAGATTTTGTATTTCTCTTTCCTTTCTCTGTTCATCTCCTTCCCCTTTTTATGATGGACATTAAAACTGGAAGTCAGCATGTATTTTTCATTCCAATAGAGGAAAAATTCCAGAAAGTACGATGAGAATAAGACGTTATTAAGGACAGATGCAATTTCTGTTTCCAGATTTTGAGATTACAATCTAATCTTCACCGCATGCATATTTAAATACTATTAGCGGAGTTAAAAGGCGTAACACCCTAGAAGTACAGTTCTTGGAAGTTAAATAGCTTCCCTAAGACATCCGCTTTCAACATCTTAATGCGCCTTGTAGTGGCGCCGGCGCTTTTCGAGAAATTCAGGCCACTTTTTGACCTTTAGGCCAAACGGAATTCGGTATTTCATAGAATTTTAAATGGTTATCACTTCCTTAGAAGTCAATGTTCTCTAGCCAAAGGGTTGTAACTGAGTACCAGGCCCATGTCTTCTATATTATTTAATAACTCCGTGAAAAGTATTTGGTTTATAGCAAAATCTAATTATGTGGTAAGTATTTTGTTACTGTTATATCAATTAGGTATGCACAATCATAGTTAACTAAAATGGCAATTAAACTTAATAAAGGGAATAAATATAAGTGTGCTTCCTTCTATATCTTACACTTTTTCATTGAAATAAATCTTTTTCTTGAAATGCATGGCAAAGCACTACCCATTTTTAGCGAAGGGAAGAGAAAAATTCAATTAATTTTTAACACTAATGTTATTACTTCCCCTAAATTCAGCGATATAAAGTGTAACTTTATTAACTAAAATGATTTATCATAAAAACTGTAAGTATATTAAACCCAAAATACTTTCACTTGCAAAAAATTAACATTAACATTATTATTTCTGCCTTTAAATAACTATAATATTAATAATTGCTGGGCATTATCTCAAAAGAGACAAAATATATAAGATACAATTTTTACTTTCTCTACAACGTATACTAAGTAATTTTAATGTATTGTAATACTCCCCTTGCACCTACAAGGAAATAAGCAATAAGATAATTTCTGCAAATGTTTATCTCAACTGACAGAAGAAGATATAAGTATAAGATTTTGTAAGAATGCTTAGTACAACAGTAGAGAAAGTCGTGTAAGTGCACCACATCAGATTTTTCCCCTTGAAATCGCAATATTCTCCAGTGCATTTGAACATACTGGCACAAAGATTAAAATTCAATTGGATATTTGTTTCAGTAACAAGTAATATAAGCGTAAAATTTCTCAAAAACTTATTGATAGGTTTCGGTTTGTAAGTATATATTCAAATGGTGGTTTATACAGAATGTCTCAAATTAATACACTTACTTGGAAGATATGTCCAAGTTTATCTCAGTATAAAGCAGAAATGTATATAATGTATGTAATAAACCAAAGGATAGCAAAGTTGCTTACTGCCTTCTGGATTATTTACAATAACAAATTAGGTACTTACAAACACTTAAGCTACCAGGGCATCTGTACATTGAGGTGCTCTGTATAGTGCAAGTATTGTTTTATTTTAGGAACATAAACCTACATAATCACATAAATAATTCATTTAATAATTTACTCAGGTGTGGAATTCATTTTTACAAGTGTACATTTTCTATTAAAATTATTTTTCTTAAATAACTACAGATTTGTATATTAAATTAGTTTCTGATTAGTGTATATTTTCTCTGCTAAAGCAGCTTTTTAATTTGTAACACTGGAAATTTATGATTTTTAAATGCATTAGAAACACCGTGTAGCTACCTATTATATACTATTTTGTGTCACTTTGCCGGTATACTTTGTGCATTCCAGCTGCATTTGTCATATTTATAGTATAGGAGTGTTTCACTAGTTTTGTGATAATGAAATCAAACTAAGGATATAGAAATGCTTTATAGAAAGTAAATACACGTCTTAGAAAGGTTAAATATGGAGTCAGGCATTTTTATCGCTTCCGAAAGCATTAAAGAATTCTCACAATTTGTACACATCCATCTGGTATAATGACTAGTGTTAAGAAATGCAGACTGCAATCTGTTTATAAAGAATATTTAATTGGCATGCTCATCAGGCCACTTATTCCTGGAGGATGGGGAATCGCTGTATAAAGCTCTGCATGAATGAACAGAACAAAAGAAAGGGGGTTAAAGGAAAGAACATAAGACTGCCAGCTTTCCTTTCGTTCTCCGAGAGCACAAAGAAATGCGGAACTGTTTACAAGAGGGTTTCGAGTGCCAAAAAATTTAACAAAACGGTCTTTGAATCCAAGAAAAAGGAAATAAAACAAATATCCTACTTGTGTTTAATGTTGGAGGAACTTTCTAAGGAGAAACATTTTGCTTTATCGCTGTGTAACTGAACAACTGCAAAGCTCGGGGGAGATGTAACTTTATATGCCTTATTTTTTGCGTTTACACTCTTTAAAATTACATAGAAACAAAACTATGTTGTTTATTAACGCTTACTTGCAACAGCTCGCAATTTCTTAGTGTTAATTCAGTTTTCTTGAGATCAAGTTGAAATACCTATCACTTAAGTACCTATCATTCAGTTTTCTTCTTCTTCTTCTTCTTCTTCTTCTTCTTCTTCATCTTCATCATCATCATCATCATCATCATCACCATCACCATCACCATCGTCGTCGTCGTCATCGTCATCGTCATCGTCATCGTCATCTTCATCTTCATCTTCATCTTCTTCTTCTTCTTCTTCTTCTTCTTCTTCTTCTTCTTCTACCACTACCAGAAGCAGGCACTTTGGCCTTTTATCATTCAAGAGAAGTCATCTAACCCTCACCGAAGAGCTTTGCTAATACTTTTTGTCCTTGAATTAACAGGGCTTTTGAGAATCGGTGGTTTTCCATTCTTTGTCTGTTCCAGCTATTCCTTCTTGACCTATCAATTTCTTCTGTTAAATTACATATTTAGAACTCTTTTGTTATGTCTTCATTTCTGCGGAGGTCCATCAGAGAGTAGTCAGTCAAGGATCTGAGGAATTTCATATCAACCGATTCAATTCCTCTTGTTTAGTATATTCAAGGTCCATTTTCCCAACTGTAAATCAGCATTGGTACCTATAACCATTACTTTATAGAATTTTATCTATGTTTTCCTTAAACTTTCTGTTTAGATGCCCTGTTTATTGTTCCATAAATGTTCTGAATTTGTTTACTTTAATGTCTATTTCTTCACTATGGCAGTAAGAGACATCAAGCCCTAGGTAGTTGTTATTTCATTTCTTACAACTATTTTGTATCTCGTATGACTCCTACATGAAAAGCCGTTATTTTCTCTTTTTTGTAGAAATTCCTAAATTTAATTCCTTCGTCATCTTCTAAGCTTTATTCTTAATCACCAAAATTGCTTGATCATCCAAAAATATAGAAATAGTTGAGTGGTTTATGAGATTATCTTACACACAAACACACGTGCACATTTTCTTTCTTTGTACCTAGTTATAGAATGAAGAAGGGGATGATATGAAATGTAGGCGAAATAGATGGTTGGAAAGCTGATGATGGAGCAGTTGGTGGATGGAGTGGCGGGGGAAACCGAAGAAAATCCCCCCGGCGCCGCTTCGTCCACCACAAATAACACATGGGGGTTCCTGGGATCGAACCCGAGTCACCTCTGTGATAGGTTTCGGTTTTGGTGAGTTACCTCGATAAGGTTATTTTTTTTTCGGGGTTTTCCTTATCCTGAAAGATGAATGTTGACTAATTATTGTCACCTCTGTGGACCACGGGTTCATTTGTGTATCATTTGATCCATCTAATTCATCGGCTGATAGGACCTAAGTAGTTAAAAGACGTTAAAACTTAAAAAAAATAATTACCTAGTTTTGACCTCTACTAGTCTTCACATTATATATTGCTTCGTCCCGTAAGTGGAGCAGCTTGCTTGGTAAGAAGTCTCTCTGTCGTCTCAATTGGTACATACAGACAGTATCGATGTTTTCCATATGTTTGTGGTTTTCCATGCAACACCACTCTCTTCACACCGTGACGAATGTTTGAGTTGTATTACATCTGCTTGATTCATTTCTTTGTGTGTGACGCAAACGTTGCGGTTACAGTTGTCATATTAAATTTAAGCAGTACCTCACGCCATCGTTTTAAAAGGATCTGTAATTTTGTAATACACAAAAGAACATTGATCTGCTCGTCATAGCATAACTTTGACTGGGCAGTAAGCTAATTGAATTTTACGCTGGAAATATGTAAACATGGCTTTGGAAATGTGACACGCATGGATTTTTCAACGCGCTTGTCTTTTATCCTTATTCTATTTACGATTTTTCTGTCTTGTAATTTCCTTATGAAGTTGTTAATTAAAACAACGGTAGTTCATTGCTGCTATTTAGGATTATGGCATTTCAATGCATCTGCATATTTTAATCAAATTATTTACCACTACGTGCTTCGCTCCAAAACTGGTTCGAATGCTTCCATGCTATACGTTCTCTGAACTTCAACAGAGCCCTTTGATTCACATTTATTTTGCGATTCTAAGTTTTCATTCTTTTTATCATTATAGTCTTCCTTTCACAAATCCCTTCTGTCCAAATCTTCTTTCTGGTATCCACTCCATTGTCCTCGCGCTGCATGTGGTCTCCTTTCTTCAATTGTTTCAAAAACAATTTCATTTAGTTTTTAGGGTTATCTTTATTTTTGCATTTCTAATATATAATTGAATACATTACACCTCCTCCTCTTCCTCCTCGCCCAATTATCCATCTCTTTCGCTACTAATAGAGTTTATCAATATGAAATTTGTTAACGTATTTACTTATTAGACTCCTATACTAAAGTTAAGATGCAACGTTAGAAAAATGGTTTACATTAGAATAGTGAAATGCACTTTATTGGCGAAACCAAGGAATTCGTTTTAATTAGATGAGTTCCTTCTGCTTATATTATTCCCAACTTTTGTATAGTAATCTAAGATGTAAATAAATAAAGAGAACTTATAATGTATACATGTTCCTGTTTTCAGAATAGGCTACTCAATTCACACAGCAAGAAACAGGTCATATTACAGGTTTATTGATCTTTGAGTGCTCACAGTTACGCAGTAAAATAAAGTATTGTCAAATGTTTCCAATACCACACGCCAGGCGTGCAAAGGAATCTGGAAATGTAACTTAGAAATGGACTTTAATTCGGAACATAGGGTATATGTAGACTAAAAATAAATACGGAGCGGTAACCCTGTACTTATTAGTAGAGGTGAGAATTTAAAAGGCGCTATAAAATCCCAAAATATGCATCAAACAATGAAAGTTACACGATTGAGTAAAAAATGCATTAAATACGCACTTTGATTTTTATTCATGTTTGTAGCAATGTTTGTTACAATGTGGTGTGCTGCTCGATTTTAAGTTGTACTAAATTGGAGCTATGTACAATGTTCCTGTTAAAACATTTATTCTCATAATACTCGCGGAATGTAGCAGAATTCTGTGGCATAAAGTAAATTTCATGTTTACAGACCACTGTCGTCAAATGTTAAGAGTGACGCAGAGGTGACATTTATGTGGAGGAAAAAGCGAGAGTGATAAGAGTTATCCGTTAAGAACAGGCCATTAGCTGACTAACAAGACTTGAATCAGGAACAGGTTGCCGATGGCGCTAACAACGCCAGCCGAAGTAATCGCCTTATCGAGGGATTATTGCTACACTCCCTTGCTGTGATGTCACTCCTCAGAACTGGAAGGCTTAGAATGTATCACCTGGTGTATATGTGTCACTCTGACAGCCTACATCTGATGGAGATAATGAGAAAGGGATAATTAGGGAATTTGCCCTAGGGATTAGGATAGCCTAAGTTTGTTCCATCGACAAAGGTGATAAAATGCCTTTCAAATGCAAGAAATTTCCAGTTGCTTATTGTAATACCTCTTCGAGAAGAAAGATAAAGAATTAACATAAGCTTGAAATGAGATTCATCTCTTAACTGAATTATTATTTACACAGAAAACAAAACTGAAAAATGTTTTTGAAGGCAGACAAGAATAGCGTTGCCAACTTTCAGAAATAAAACTAAGGGATAGTGCTCTAATGCTTTGTGATAAGACATTCACCAAGTATTTACTACGTCATATTACTGTAAATATGTTGCATTATGTTCTTCCAAATTAATACCAATACATCAGAGAGTATAAACCAGGAATGTCCAACCTTCTCTTTTTGGAGAACCTTACTTAATGAGCTGCTATAACCCACTCCACTCCTTCAATCGGAGTGATGGCATCCAATGTCGGACACAAACAGGCCGGTTCTAAGTCGTAACTTGAATTTTCTGGTAATGTCCTCAGAAGATTTCTTCATTCACAATTCACGATAGAACTCGGAAAATTTGAATCGTATCTATAACGCTTTAAAATACTCAAAACAATATTGTCTAAAGGATATGCAGAGTTGAAAGCGCAAACACTGGTTCTCCATAACTTCCAATGCTTACTTCTCTTGAGAAATCATTATTTCAAGATCGTAAACATGCCTGGACATTCATAATTTTATTATGACTGCAAAATTGAGTCACATTTTCTGTGAAATGTCAATGTAAATAAATAATTGAAGTGATATAAAATACTAACCTTTATTAATGTTGTATCTGAAGTATTTAAATAACGTGCGTTCAAAAATAGATATTTTCTTATAAGTTTAGAATGTCCTTTCAAATAATCAAAATGTTCTAGCTCTTAGGTTTTCTAGAACTGAATCTGAAGATGTAACTAAACCGTGTGACTTAGATCGTTTTCGTATTCTTGTAGACCATGAGCATTTAAATGCTGTAGGGAGAAGCCTAATAATGCAATAATTACAAACAGACGTGTGACGGTGAGGATTAACCTACTAATTTGGCTCATACATAAACAACAACAGTGCAGAAAAAAGGAGGCCTGTTCCGCTCTGGTGCGAGTCCTAGAGAGGAACATTTCTTAATTAGTCCAGTCGACATCGTCTTCCTCGTGCAGATGTCCCTCAGACTGACAGCTTCCCTCCCCTGACGCCAGGGGTGACCGTCCCTGTCACCACGGATTTCCTCACGCTTTTCCGAGAATCTACACTGTAATGCAAACATGAATAAACTCAGTAGGCATTTCACCAGTGCATGTTAAATAGTGTTTGAAAAAATAAACAAATAAAAATAAAACTTTAATTCAATGAGCGTCTTTCAAAGAGCAGCATGGTTACTTATGTCGAGAAAAATAAAAAATTGCTTTATTCATCACGAATCCCATAAATTATCGCGTTGTATTAAAGTAATGAAAACTAATACATTCTTTAAATTTTGTTCTGATATTATATTCCCCTAATACGCAATTTTGTGACGAGGCCTTGGACCGCACTATATTTAGTAATATAAAATGTGCAATATAAATTGCGTTTTGTAAAAGTCTCTCAGTAATTATAGCCCAACGAAAATTTTATCCTCAGATACACCAAAGTGGTAGAATTATTCTGATGTGTTTGCCCAGTTTAGTCTAAAAATAATTCGTTGAAGTGAAAACTGAACTGTGTCTATATTGAAATTAACTAAGGAGTCGATAACAGATTTACAATGAAGTATAATTATTTTTATTGTATCGGAAGTCTTTTCGTTTCAGTGTTCAAGTAATATTAATTTCTAGTTTAAAATATAATAACATTAAAGCTACTGTAATTTCATACTCCATTAAAAGGGTAACGGGTAAAGGTTAAAAGCAAAGGGGAACACCACGCGCATCGAAGCTCCCACACAAATCAACTGCGGCCAACCCCACCACGGGCTGCCACAGGGTCGCAGCAGACAGGCCACAGAGAAGCGCGGAAGTCCCTAACAAGTGCTGAGATATATTTATGCTGGCGCCAGGCCCTGTGTCGTACAAGCGTTTTCACTCACGAAAGGACAGTGAACAGCGCTACCTAGCGCAGAGAATAGCAGGTACAATGCGCATGCATCCGCGCCATCTGTCAAGTGCCTGAAAGCATCTAAGTGACATGAGGAAACAATGGGGAAAAAACCCAGTCAGAGTTTGCGGTTGCCGAGGATCGAATCCGGATTTCCCAAGGCGAGTCGTTCACGTTACGGCGGGGCCACCTCGCTGGTAATGCACTCCATTATCTTACCTGTCTTAAAACAAGAAGAACACATCATATTTTTGTACTGGAATTTAATATCAGCATTGCTCTTAAATACTTTATTATAATTCCTTTTTATTTTAGTCGTCATTTATAAGTGCTTTGTCTAGATGACACTCTTGTATGGGAAAACCGAAGGTCTTATTTCTGAATAATAACAATGGATTATCGCTGGTTTCTAGGAAAGAATAAATGTGTGCTAATAACAGTACAGTTAAGGTCAAAAGCGAACTGATAATTTACTACTTTTGAATCTTCTCTTTGATAACCAGTATGATGCATGTTTACAACCAAAATTTCAAATGAGATCAACTTGCTTTCTATTTTTTTCCCCTCAGGAGAGTTGTCTGTGTTATATAATTATTAACATAAAAATGCTTTAAATAATTTTAAATTCTATAAATGGCCGATTCAGTTAGTGCTGTGTATTGAAAAAAGTGAATTGTGTTTACCTCTCTTTGGATATGGCTTTCTATGCCATTTGATTTCGATTCGTATTGGCATATAAAGAGATAAGAGAGGAACTATAAGGTAAACAAATTTGTAATGTTATAAGGACAAAAAAAGACTTTTTAGTTATGAATGAAATGGCCATAAGATATCGTGTGGAATGTGATAGATGGTAAAAGAAAAAAGACCAATAAAAATTACCAGAGCAAGGAATAGACAACAACCCAAGACAACCGCCGATGAGGGAAAATGTAAATGATATACGGGAAGATCTACTTTTGCACGAGACAGGAGTAGAAGATAATGGAGAATCTTATTGATTGTAATATTTTATTTGTATAAAGTCTGAAAAGTGCCATGTGTGAATTAACTGTTTAAAGAATTATAATGGTTTACTTTGTAGGTGTTTAGTTTTCTGTTTTACTGAAATTGTGTTTGGAGTGTCAATATAGCAGTAAATGCAGTTGGCAACTAATATCCTGACTTAGGCAATTAGTTGTCAGACTATCTATCTATTCGAATCACCAGATCTGAAATGAGTGTCGCCTAGCTTTTTTGTGACTTAAAAGCCGCCTTCTGTTACAGCAAAGGATTTTGCACCCCTGTCGGCCTCCTTGAGTTGTAACCCCATAACCAAGAGAGGTCAGACATTGCAGTATCGTTATTCAATGATCCTCCTTGGTTCCCGGAAGGTCACGCCTGGTGTAAATGCCAAGAGCCCCCGTTGTTGTCTCTGCCACTTCCTCGGCAGGCGACGACTGGGGGTTGCTTTGGTACCGATTATGACCTGCCTTCTCTCTTCGGATCACGGATCGGCCGGCCGGCGTTTCCTTGAACAAACAATGTTAAAGGCACAGGCGCCGACCACAAAAACATACTGGGTCCCGAAATTTGAGCTGTTATCCGTAACTCTTTGAGCATTTCAAAAGCATCGTTCTTCACAGCTAGTGAAGGGAGTCTTTCTGTGCGGAAAATTCAAATGAACAGCAGCTGCCCTTTGTCTTAAATATAAACACTCATTCATGCATCTGATATGAATTTTATTTAGTTAACCATAAACCAACGGCTATTTCAAAGTGAATTATACATATTTTCGCACAAAGCCTATCCTTTGTTCTTTTGCACATCTGAGTTGCACACCAGTGAAAGAGAATAGGCTGTCGTAAGTGGCTATTTAATTTGTTTTGCGTTAAAGAATCTCTAATTAGTTTGAAATTCTTAGAAACGTACTGACGGAACCTGTATACCTATTAATTCTCTTGCAAGGTACTCTCAGTTTTGATTAAACACTTATTACAGTGGAGCTTGAACAATTCGAACCTGAAGTGATAAAATTTAGGTCTAACATTGAAATTTTAGCAATACGGTTACACACATCCATCAGGATTTTCCGGTTGTCTCACTATTTTTCGACCCTTTACATTTCCACTCGGGGCACTGCTTAAAATTTTCCCCTTATTCTTCAGATAAATTGACAAAGTGTTTGGTGGTGTCCCGTATTTGACGGCGGCTTTTTCCGAAAAGTTAAAGTCTTGTACTGGAGAAATGATTTACTAAGAGATATAGTAGCATTGATTTGCAATATAGTGAACAGTAGGAAGCTCAGGGCTCACATGTTTTAAACAAGCGGATGTGAGAGCAGGTATAGAAGCTCAAGGCCGGCAGCTAGAGAAGCTATTGCACTCCACAAACAGAATTTCAACTGCATTCTGACAAAACAAACAACCCTGGAGCGATTACCTCTTTTGCAAAAACACATGAACCAAGTAATCATATCAAATTTTCGATTGACATTTCTGAGCAAAAGCTTCGAATTAAGGATAATGAAATTCGAATTACATTTGAGCTTTTTACATTGCTTCAATGAAAAATTCAAATGACCAAGAAAAATCCTCGAATTAACGAATATAAACGTCCGAAATATCCAAGACCCGTTCTCACATAATTTGGTAGTTATACGAGAGAAAAAAATAAATAGAATATAACCAACAAACCAAGGCAAATATTTCTGTAGAAAAACTATTTAAATATATTAATAAATGCAGAGAACTTCACTGAAATGTAGAAAATAGATTATCCTCAGAAAATTCAAAGATTGCCCCAGAAAGCTAGAAATTTCAATAGTGCAAAATTTACCATCTAGTTGATCCCTCATTTTGTATACATCAGAGAAAAGAAGTTGTTAAGTACACATAGCTTTAACCATACAGATCTGGAATTTTATTTCTGTAAATTTATTTTTCGTTCCAAAACATGCTTATATTTTCCTCCAACTGAAGCGATACTACTTGCGACATCTAGCCTATGTACATAATTGAGTAATAAAGTTAGATGTTCACTTGTTAAACATAATTGTGCTCCTGCTTTTGTGATTTTATGTAAATATATGAAAATTATTTTAAAAAGACTTTTCTCATGTGCGACTTTTTGTGTAATTTATGTGAATATCTAAAAATATTTTTTGCGTTAAAAATCAGAAAATATGCTTTTTTATGTCAATAAAACTTTATTTGCTCCGTTGTGAATATCCAGAACATTAAATTCAGTTTCAAGTTTGCCTTGCGACACAAACAAAATTTATTTACCTAAGAATCCAAGCATTAATAATGGTTCTTCGCAGCATTGTATGGCCTAGGTTTAAAATTCTTTGACGCCAGTAGATGGATATGAAGAGGTATTATCTCCGAGAGAATCAAACTGCTACTTGTTACGGTGTATTCGTCCCACATTCCTGTTTCCGAATGCTTTGACGCTGATGTAAAGGAAAGCAGTGTGATGTTTGAGCCACACCTTGTCTAGAATGGCCGCCAGCTACTGTGCAGTGCAAACATAAAGGAAGCTGTTGTAGACCTGAGGCGGCGTCTTCAGAAGCTGTCTCAGCATTCCGCCCGTCGTGTGGCACAAATTATCACTTGCAGAAGGCACTTTGTGTTCCCAGGAACGACACACTGCCGCTATGCTAAATCACGTTTTACTCTTAATGAATCCATGTCATCCAGAAATTAATCCGAGAGCTTCTGCTTCAGTTTCGAGGCATTTTAAACGTAAACAGGAAGGGATGCAGCTGTGCAATGTCCCTTTATTTTTTCGGCGATCTTGGTATCCTTGAACAGTTTCCTCTGCATACAAAATCATCACTGCACTAAAAAGTCTTAATTTTACATTCACTTGACTTCCTTTACCCATGTCTTCTTCAAAGGAATCTTACAAAAACTTAAATTTTTTCCCTTTTTTTGTTAACTGAGATAAACAAATGCAAGGGACGCCTTGAAGTTTAACCCCCTTTAACGTAATAGATCACGTCGAACCATGAAGGAGTGAAATGTGTGAGATCATCTCCAAACGAGTCCAGGCCCTTAACCGACATTCATCCACCCAGGATAATGGAAAACCTTATTCAGATAATGCACCCTAAACTCAGATTCCAACTAGGGACCTCTCGAGTGTGAGGCAGACGCGCTACCCCCACGCCACGGATGTGGGCAGAAATTGTTTTACTACACATTTCGTTGAGGTACAAGGAGAGTAAAATAGCTTAATCCAGCTCTAAATGATAGCTTGGAAATTTAATTCTCTTTGCAAAACTATCACAAAAAAGGAATGACTTATCACTTGAAAAAACTGCAAGTATTTGAAAATTCAAATCAATAACAAAGAATATCTTAGAAATGGTTAATGCTACAAAAATGATAGTGACAAAAATTGTACAGTTTTAAGAGATCTACAATTCTGTGTAGAGAGATTTTATCTATCTCTTACGATTACTAACTATAGGTACAAAAGTCACACAGAATGCAGAATCCTTCACAGACTATTTCGAGAAAATTTAAGATATACATTTTATCATGAAAATAAGAAACACGGTATTTTATTCAAAATTGTTATGGCTAACTTTGAGAAGTATGTTGAATAAAGTATAAAGTTCCTCCTTTCCGCAGACATGTGCTGACCGCTTCACTGATTTTTTCTGTTACTCTGTTATAGAAAATGCTTCTTTTCGGTTAAAATAGCTTGGATATTTTGGATAAATTATTTTGTTTAAGACAGTATATTTGTGAAATATAGCAACAATGTAAATACTTTCGATTGTTTGCTTTTTCCATTTTTATTACACTACTTGTAACTTTTACTTACATCATTGTGTTTGTAATATCCACTATTTGAAACACACAAATGGTTATTTAATGGTTCTGTACCGTGCGAGTAAAGCACCACGTTGAATTTTAAATACCATTTTGTCAATTCTTCTTTTTTCGTACAATTTTCACTACAAATATTAAGTTTTTCAGCTGAAATTAATTTTTTGCACTGAAAAAGTTGAAATATGTTGTAACATTATACACTTTTTTCCCTCTTCAACTGCTTAAACTGACTGCATTTGTTCATTTGTTATACAAAGTTCAAATCAAACTTTTGGAATTAACACGATAAACCTTAACGAATGTTTCATTGTCACATAACAGGGAAATTCTGAATAAAAATTAACATCTTAAAACCAGTTTGACATAGATTAGTAGGTACATTTTTGTGTGGACTATTTGTTTGGTGCTCTGAGTAGATACAGATATAGATACTCATGTTCATACATCTGTGGTTGAAGGTTAAACTAAAAATAATTTGAGTTATATTAATGAAATTATTTAGTTAAGTAATCTTCCATACTCAACGTGAAATCCCAATATTAAATCTGATTCGCCTTTAATGGAATGCAAAGGGCTTCGATTAGTTTCAGCAAGACAAGATACGAACCAAATATATGAAGTTAAAGTCAAAGGTAAAAATAAACATTAAACTCTTGTTGACAATCAAAAAATCCTATTTTTGCGTTTAATTCAGTGAATGTTTTAACTTATTTCAACACTGTGGAAGGTTAAAGAAGTTCGATGCAGCAGTATCATTAAGAAAAGAGTGTCTCAAAATTAAGAAAGAATGACCAAATATCAGAGCGGATCTGAGTCGCCGACATTTAGATATATACCGGAAGGAGAGTTTTGGTAATCACATTATTTCGCAGTTGGAGACAGAAAAAGCGATACATCATGGGCGGACGCTTTGAGTCGGTGTGACTGTTGACAGAGTCGCTGGCGCCCGGACGGCCACGCTTGGGCTAGCACCCCGACCAAACGGAACAAGAGAATGCCTTCTTGTCCTACTGAGCGGCTGGGGAAAAAGTGGCGCTATCTACCACCCTTATCGTACTGACCGATCGCTCGCGCACGGGTTCGTCTAACGACAAACAGGCGCACTGACGTCACACCTTGCAAAGACCTGCCGCCTTTCCGGTAATTATTCTCTGGAGAGCGAAATCTCCCAGCTTCCTGGAGCATTGGTGACGTCCTTCGCCTCTTCTTTGTATTCTTCACTTCCACTTTCTTGTTTCTGAGATTAGCATCTTTATATCTATTGATTTGTGTGCCACCTAAGCAGCATACTATTTTATCCCCTGTAGCAATGCATTACTCTGTTAGTCGTCTATGCCAGCTTTCCGGCCTATTGAAATTCCTCAACCAAACCTCTTTCTTGTAGGCGTGTTATTCATACTTCCACGTGAGAAATTCTTCCGAGAATGGGAAGTAACGGATTTCTGATGACAAGACATGTCGATTTTTCCTGCATTTTTAATGTTATCTAGTAGCGCTCATATTATTTACTTCATAGATTAGCTAATCTTCCCTTTATGCCCTCATATTAGTTATTACTGTCTTCCTAAATTCTTTTTTTCATTAATTAATACTTACATTAGTTGCTTACGTGTTTTGTGTACGTGTTAACATCCATTTTCTTTCACATTCGCTGATTTCATGATTCAAGCTTCATTAGTTATCTAGTTTAATCTAGTTCTGCACTTGTATTCTATTTTGTAATTTTTTATCCAAATTTCACTTTCATTACGTGGCACCGTTGTACTGTAGAATTTATTTTTGATAAGCTTTATTGTTTTGTTTCATAAAGTTTGTGAGTTGTTTCCCACACGTTTGGAATTAAACAATTTCATGTCCTTCTGTTTTACGTTTATTGATATTACATACGTAACATTTCCTCAACATTCTCAATATACAATGCAAGCTGTACATGGAAATCTAAAATGAAACCTTCACTTGCTTTATTCCTAATCTCACAGCTAACTTCGTGTTCCAAAGTACAAATTAGAACTGAGCGAAAGCCAATCTTTTGTGTCTGCACCCCTAATGGGATACCCCCCGGGAGGACGGATGAGGCGAGTGTATCTTAAGGGCGACTGGAACGTTGCCACGACAGAGCAAGTGGCAGAGTTCCTACATTTTCTCAGTTAGAAGCATCCCGGCGTAGGCTGGCTTAGTTCCCCTCTCCCCCTTGGTCTTGCAATATCCCATGGAAGGTCCGGAAATCAGTGGCTGGTTTTCCAATCCGAAGGGGCGATATTTTCAGAGGGTATTCGTTCTCCCTGTCGTGCTGTTGCAGCGAAACTCGCCGACGCTTCCAACCCTGAAAGAAACTTAACAGGATAAAGAGTGAAATGAAATGATTTATGAAGCAAAATGGAGGGACAGGAAATTCGGAGGATATGGAAATCCTTCCCAGCATTCACCTGGTGAACCGGGGAACCTGCAAAAACCCATGCGTCAGCAGGTCGGCCACAGAGTTCGAACCCGCGATCAGTTGTCACAGCAAATAGACCCAAAGAAGCTGAAATGAAATGTGGTAACATTTGGATATTGATTATGTTAACATCCGGGCTCAATTCATATAGCAACATGAAAGTGCCTAATGGAGTTAATAATTTTCCAAACAAACATGTTAGGCATGCTCCTGCATTTCCCTTCTTCAGCATTTTTCTCTTCCTTTTGAGATTCCTTCTTGAATTCAGGAAGTTCATGAGAACCAACGTGTATTCCGTATTAAAGAGAGATCGCCGTATAGATTGCATACACAATTACATAGAAAGTGTTTTCGGAACACTCACTTTAACACAATACTGCTTCGCCCAGACTTTGTTTAGCCCAACGGGCAAGAACAATACAATAGTTTTCCAGGCTGCAGAGCCAATGGTTTCTAACATAAAAACATATTTTGTAGAAAGAAGAAACATTGTGAATCAGACCGGCGTATAACGAAATGAAGAGAACTGGAGGTTACCTAAGCACTTCTCCATTCCTACCAATACTGCAGACAAGCACAATAATAGCAAATTGTGCAATACCTTTGTTTTCTCCTTCTTCTGCCTCCCAGATAGCTGCATTCTATATTTTAATTTATACAGGTCACTATCACTAGACTATATAAATTAAACGAAATATCTAAAAATATAATATGGAAATATCTGAAAGAAACAACAAACTCATCCAGTTCGATCACATTGTTAAATACACTTAACTATATACAAGAGAAATGCCTACACGTGTGTCAGCTCATTGCGTGGCAGCGGCGAGTTGGGACACATGGAAGGATATTTAATATTAGCAGTTAGTTGACGAGTGTGGGTTTCTCATATAATATTCGTGTTCCATATTAATGAAAGTTAACTACGAAAGCTACACCTCAGTGGTGCTGGCCTTGATGGAGCTTAATTCACGCATCTGGAAGGACAAATCTCCTATCAGATTATACGAAGTGACCTAGTATGGCAAAATAAATATGGAACTGCACATGAAACGGGCTAGTTGGGAATCTTCAATACAAGAAGAATATATGAAAACAATTGCCACACTGGAATCTGGAAGCATTAATTTAGCTACCCTACAGTGGAACAAAGTTGCTAACCTCTTGATGTCACATTGTTTCCCCTTGCGGTCGTCATCTCGGAGACATTTGTATTCAGGACAGGCGACCTTTAACTACCTCTACCCCGTCCACGAATTGCGGGTAATGGTACATGATGTGGCCTCTTTTTAGCGTTTCCTTTCATTTCCTGGCAAAAGGACAGTTGGGTCCCCTCCCACAAAACTAACCTCATTGTCCACCGCTTTGCTTCTCCTTGTAATTTTCCTTGGGGGAGCTTTCTCAACCGTTTGAATTTGCTTATCTACGATCAGGGCAAAATCAAGACCTAAAAATGGACCTGTATTCCTTGGGTAGAAATTTAGCGACTTTTCCCTACGGAATACTAGGTACATTTTTCTGGGTCTCAACAGGACAATTGACATTCAACCTTGCATTTTTTATAATAAACTTAAATTATTTACTTTCACTACAGCTTACATACCTAAACAAAACGAAACATTGCTTTCAGCCTAAAATAATACCGGAAATGTAGTTTCTGTATCACCTGAATAAAACGAAAAGGAAAGAAAACATATTTTTGGAAAAGGGGAGACATGATAATAAAACGGAAAAGTATCAAATTAAAAAAAAAATTACCATTAGTAATCCTTTTCATTATTCCTTATTTTTTCAACAAACTATTTCGATATTAGGAAGATAAAAAACAATACTTAGACTTTTCTTAAGTTCCTCTTCCACCTCAGTGAGATTTATATAGTTAAAAACCGTTGAAAACAAGCAAAATGTCGCTTCGGAAAACTATAGAAATTGATATCACTTATGTTAAATGCATTTCTATGGGTTTAATAATTTACGAAACATTCGTTCTTTTTTTTTAATTTTCCATGTTTTAAACAATTTACCTTGAAACGTTTTATGGTCTTTTTGTTTTTGATCAGT
The DNA here is from genome assembly GCA_030765045.1 of Tenodera sinensis. Lineage (NCBI taxonomy): Eukaryota > Metazoa > Arthropoda > Insecta > Mantodea > Mantidae > Tenodera > Tenodera sinensis. The sequence continues at coordinate 78,282,743 of CM060965.1, read as the reverse complement.
TCATGGAAAGAATACTTAGTATTTCAGTTTTTCCTTAACAAGGATTGCCTTTATATCCCATTTCAAAAGTCACTTAAGTGTTTCTACACTTCTTTTCTTGATCTGGCATTCGAATATTTACCTGAATTTGTCGTTTTAGTCAACAGTGGCATCCTACCGCCTCTGTAGCTTGGTGGTAGCGTGTTTACCTCACGTCCATGAGGTCATTTGAACATCATTTCATCCATTTTATTCATTCAGCGTCGATATGACGTTACGTTGGAGGACGTTAACAACAAAAAAGAAGAATAAAGTAGCATGCTACGTGTACATATATGGTTGTGTCATTGCTTCTGTCAAAGATAATATGTCAATTTTCCTGTTCCTAATAGACTTGTCCTTTGTTGGTTGGCATTGGAATACGTAATATCTTAGCCAACTCTGAATATTGCCTCAGACTTTTATCGCCTAATGGAAGTTAGCAAGAATATTTATCATAATTAATGTGCAGCTATGTTATGTAGCATTTTTTGCCTTCCTATTCCGTGGAATTGAAGTCAGGTGCACTAAAAGGTAGCCAGAGAAAATACATAAGTTTATAACAAAATTGTAATGCGTAGATTTTTGCAGTGCTGCTGTTGATGTCGTATCTTCAAGTAGACATGGAACTTCCCTTTTATTTTCATTATTGAAACATGCTGAGTCTTACAACAATTATTTATTGCATGTCATTTATTAATATGAAGGGGCATACAATTATTTGTATTTACCTGTATTTGATGTTCGGTATACGAGGTGTGTATTACTAAAATGAGATTATACAAGATTTCTGGTACAATAAACTTGTTTTCCAAGTAAGTTAAACTGTTATCTTCTCTCCCCAGAAAATTTCAACAGTGCATCTATGCGTAACTATTTTCTGACATCAACCCAAATGTATTTGATGAGAATTCGAAAACCTTATATGGCAACTGTTTATAAGATATGCTCTAGGAGAGTGAAGTACATAAGTAGAATCAGCATAAATGGTTTAGCAAAGCATATTTTGCTACTATGTACCATAAACTAAAATCATTCTGAATTTTCAACAGTTAAAACCAGTGAGTGGAATGGATATGCGTGGACTATGTGTAGTCTTTATCTACACATTTTTTCATCCACGTAAAAACCAATCTGTGGCTCCTGTTACATTGGGAACAATCTCTCTCCTGAAATGTATTATGTTTCAGTTGTATCAGGATGCCCGGATTTGTTTTCTACCTGAGATAGTTGGAGGAGTAGATGATCCATAATAGTTCCAGAACGGATGACTAGAAACACAATAATTGTATTTTCGAGTTCGCTGTATACATTATTAATGAAACAAGCTTCTAGTTGTGTGACATATTTATTACTTTCTCTTCTACGTAACGGTAAGTAGAGGAAGTATTACATTCCAACTCGAAAATTTCATACCGAGATTTCACTGGACAACGCGTTTTAAAACTTTCTATGATAAAGAGAGCATAGCCCGTGCGTGTCTATCTGTGTATCTGTGAACAATATATCCAAAAACGAAAAATAGTTAAATACCAACCTTTGTGTTTATGTGTTCTAAAGGAGCGACAAATAAAAAAAAAATACCCATCCCAAACAACTCTTTACATGTAACACTTTTCAAGGATTTTGACTTTCTCAAAAGTGACTCTAATAATTTTGATTACTTCCCATGTGTTTAAAATATTTTATTGATAAATGAAAAGTATATATTGAAATTTCGGAAATAGTCTCTGAAATCCTCTTCATTCTGGATGAGTTTTGCGTACCTGGTAAACTATAGACGAAATCTTACTACACAAAAATGTAGATCTCATTAAAATACATAGTTTGTCTGCTTTTGTCGAGTTGACAGTTTGAGACAGTTTTTGTTAATGGTTTGGACTTAAAAGTACTTGTCCCAAATGGGAAGTCATTCATTCTTTCCTTCTTTCCATGTAAAAAGATGAAAAATGAAGCCATCACATATCGACGAGCTCTTAGAAGATTTGATTATTGCGTAAGCCTACTGAATGCCCCTACTCCCATTGTACCTACAAGTAAATATGTAATAAAAGCTCTCCCACACGTGTTTATATCAATTAGCTTCAAGTACGTAGAATAATAACCCTTTGCCATATTCCGACTTCATTATTTTCAGACTTCCATAGTCCTCTTCATCAACATTTTTCTTATGTGTTCCGTTTTTGTCCTTCCTGAGAAAGAATAATACAAAGTAGGAAAGATACTAAAACATTTTAAGAAATATGGTAATTTTGCTTTCCTTCGAAGCTTTTTTGTACGTCCAATAGAAAGACGCGGTTGGCAAAGGGTAAAAGTTGGGGAGGGGGTGGTTGTTGAAGTATTTATCTTAGGAAACCTTGGGGTCGGAAGTTGTCCTTCCCTGGAGAAACTTCGTTAAGTATTAACGCAGGAAGGAGGTTCGGCGTTGAAGAATCGTCGGAGATGACTGGTTATGGCGCCTATAAAACTTTCTACTTTAGCCTGGCACCAGGAAATATCTACCATATAGCCAGTTATAAAGTCAGCTGAGAAGATCATTATACCGTCAGTTTGGTCAGGTTCATCGATTTTATGTGAAGATGAAGCGGAAAGCGGTTTGGGGAGAAGTACACGCTGCTCTTTTGGAAGTTTCACCAAGGCACCTTTGGTTCCTCTTATACAGTCATTTGTCTAAGTGAAAATGTCTAGCTAACAACAATTCATTGATAGTAAAAGCACAGCAAGAAAATTAACGTGAAATATGCATCGAAAGGTATATAAAGAAGGGATTTTTATATTGAGGTATAGAAGTTAAAACTTTCAGCTGAAAGCTAAACTTTCGATCTCTGTCTGCTTTACCTGGCATTTCTATTGTCAATTTAATTCAGAACGCGTTTTTCTGATTCAGGAACCATTGCAATGCAGGATAATGCAAAATCACAAGCGTTAAGAGTGCTTGTATAGTGTCTAGAAACTATTTGATACCTTTGGATATTGAAAATATCAATATTGAAAATTGAGATCCAAGGTGGTGAATTAAAATATGAAAGAATAGTAAAACATAAATTCTACACTTCATACCTTGATAATTGACATTGAATATCCTATTTCCGTTTCGTTCTCTCTTCATTCAATGCATTAGGTGAACCACTCTTCAGGCCTCCAATTTCCCTTCTTTTAATATTTCTTGAGGAATAAAAAGTTCAAGGAAGGTATATTTAAACTTAATTTCTCATCTATTTCTTCTTTTATTACTTGTTTTATTATTTTCTTTCGCATAACACCTACATTTTTTAATTTTACTAAATAAGAAGACAAAGCGAATTATTATTTTTTTTTTTCAAATTAATCATGCCACAGTTTCGAAAATAGCTAAACTTTCTAAGACTTCAATACCCTTGGCTCCGCGTTGATTTTCTTGAGAACACTTCCCAGAAATTCTTGCTCAGTTTATTTATGCTGTATAGAGTCTAACATAATAAAATTAGCCAGTATTACACCAATGATTTAAATTTATTCCTTTTTATATCACTTTTACCCTACTTTTCAGTTTTTAGTATTACCTGCTTTTAATTTTCGTAAATTAATATAATTAGAGAGGGTTAGGACTAAAATGATGGTTGTGTCCTTGTTGCATTAAGAGTCACAGGAAGAAGTGGCTCCACCAAGTGGCAGCAGCTCCAGGCTCGTGGTATTGATCAGGCCCTCTTCCTCTTGGGGTCAGCCGCCAGGTACACTCGCCCTCCTCTATATTGTTGGACCTTTTACTAAGACCTCATCTTCACGTGGTCTGCCTAGTACCTTGAACTTACCGGATGATGGCTATGAAGGCTTCTGGGTTTATCTCCCTAGTTACTCAAGTTAGGATAACTTCCTAATACTTGGGAGAAAGATTAAGGAAAATGCATATTGTCTTTAAGACAAACATATAAAAACTACAAATTCATCTTTGTGAGCCTTCATAGTGCTTCTTGTTGTTAAAAGGTTCCACACTGCTTAGTGACCAAAGCAGGTAGAGTATTTATATTCTTATTTGGAAATTCTGGAGAAATTTAATGAGTTAGAAGAGAGAAGGGAGATTAAAATAAGATAATAATACACCAAAGGGAAGTAGCATAGGTAGAGGCGTCAGTCTGTGCACCAGCTCATGGCCCCTGGCAAGAATGGAACGAACCGACACATCAGTAAATAATTCTAGGTACACAATGATATCTGTAGTGGGACTGTTGCACGTAATGTAAGTGCAACTAGAAGCACAAGTCCAGCTTCAGACGTCGCTGTGTACCTAGAATTATTTACTGATGTACTGACTCGTTGCATTCATGCCAGAGCTCATGAGCTGGTGGACAGACTTTATGTCTCTTAACAATCTCATTGTTGAACAATTTCTTGGAAAATTGGACGGAGAAATGTGTGAAGAGTGCAATTATTTTAGAAAGAATACAATTTATAAGTTAAAATATGTACAATGGAAGTAAATAATGCTGAAATTGTTTTAGATAGAATGGGTCAAAGACAGTAAATTTTTAGTATATTGGATAAGAGTAAAATTATCCTGGAAAAAGAAGAAATTAAATAATGCAAAATAAATACAGAGACAAAGAAGAAAGTGAAAAAGGGGGAAGAATAGAGGAGACCGGTTTTGTAGTGAAGGGCTTTATTGCACAGAAAACTTATACTTTTAAAATTGTATTTAGAGTGTTTATTTTTAATTTTTTTTTTCTTTTTGTTATGTATGTTATGCAATATATATAATAGCTTACAGTGAAAAAATTTGTAAATTAACATAGAACGCACTAATACAACAATACTTCTATGAGTATGCAGTATTATACTGCTGCTCCCCCAATAAAGACTACAAAATCCCTATATTTCGTATAAATCTGGTGATTTAATTTCGAGAGTGTTGTATTTTTTTTTTCTTTGGGAACACACAATCAATTTTACTCGAATACTTTTTACTCTAGAAGAGGTCAAATAGTTTCATCGATATAGATGGTATTGGAAGGCCACTATGCAACTAGGGCCGTTTATCAATAATTGGCTTAAGCAGTTGGTGTAGGAAACCACCAGCTGTCTGACACAGACACAGACTATGTAATATAGAACAAAAACTACTATGGTATCTTTTAACAGTATTAGATAAGCAGAGAAATGTATTATATAATAGTAATAGTAATAATAATAATAATAATAATAATAATAATAATAATAATAATAATAATAATAATAATAATAATAATAATAATAATAATAATAATAATAATAATAATAATAATAATAATAATAATAATACAGTAATAATAGTAATAATAGTAATAATAGTAATAATAATAATAATAATAATAATAATAATAATAATAATAATAATAATAATACAAGTAACTCCTATATTAATATCGGAAGAAAACATTATCTTAGGCCCTGTGAATGTGAAATACCAAATTAGTGTTTTGGGGCATTTAATTAGTATTATGTTATTTAAATAATACTAAAGTACTCGTTTCTTTTGTTCAACATATTGCAAACTTTGAAAACTTAATCCGCCTTGTCTCAGGAAAGAAACGTCTAGGTCTGCCATCTGCCGTTTCTAAAGCCAACTACGCTCGAGCGAAGCGTTACAGTTTAACAAGTTGAACAAACTAATTACATAAATTCCCACAACAGAGTCGTATTAGTCACGCACAATCGTGACCAAGCAAAACCTTCTGCTTGCTTCCACCCTTTTTTGTTTTCTTCTTCCCAAGTAGGTGCTCTTGTTCGTGTCAAGCGGGTCAAGTTTAGTAACTCACTCATTGAGCACTATCCACAAGTCCCACGTTAAATATAATTCCTTACCACGCAATTATCTTTCTTATTGCTTGCTTTGCAAAGACTAGTGTCTCTCGTTTGTATGTTTTGCTTTGTAATGCAACAAAAACATTATGGGGATATTTGGATAGCTTTCGTGGAGCAATCAGATGTCAGTTCTCCTAATATTTGAGGTTCAAATTTATATTTCACAAGCAAGAATCTTTTTCTAAGTCTTTATATCCCTCATATTCTTCTTCCATCTTTTTTTTTTTTCCCCTTCTTCAGTAAGGTTACTTTACCCCTAGTTTTCCAATGATACAAGCGTATACAATCAATACTGTAGTTCACATACTCTGCACAATTTCGTAGGTTCATGAACTTCAGATATTCCCATTTTAAAACTGCCTAACTGTCCATTTTATTTGCTTTCTCTCCACTTATTCATATAAAATATTTTGAAAAACACGTAATATTATTTTTGTTTCATTCAAAGTCTTTCGTCTGACTGCAATTCAGTGCCAGTTTTGTATTCTTCAATAATCTTTTTGTGTTAATTAAAAAAAATGTAGCATTTATAATGTTCAAAAATCAAGATTTTGTTTCAAATGTTTATTCCTCAATAAGGAGTGGCATTACTTGACGATTTGAGAGGTCAAAGTGTGATAAAGGAATGGAAGCTTGGACGAAATAACTCGCTGACTTGATAGAAATTTCAAAGAAAAGAGCTATAGTAGGATATTTTTTAACAATCTACAACCTATATCACATAAAGAGACTGGTATTTTTTGGATCACTTGGTACCATTTTAAAAGTGATAAGCGCTTACAGGCTAACTTTGCAATCTGCATTATCTGTTCAAAATGTTCAATTTAGTAGTCGTTTAAAGAATGAACAACTGTTGTATACTTCTTATATTCTGGTTTATGGACCTATTTTAAATATCACTATTGGTAATAATCTGATGTGGGTAATTTGTATGTGTTGACATCATTTACTTCTTTAGAGTACAGTGTTCTAGGACTGCAAAAAATGTAGATTGGACAACAGTTGCTGCAGACTCTAAAGTTAAAAGTACGATTCGGTATACTAATTAGCAGAGTTAATAAGGTTAATATTATTGCTCTTCCAGTATTACAATATTAAATTAACCCAAAAATTAATGGTAAAAAGATAATTGTGGAAATAAATTTTGTTGAAATAAAAAGATATTTCATACGGGGCTAATCTAGTCACATATACATGAAAATAAGACGAACATCCCTCCCCAGTAAATTAAAAATACACATTATAGCGTCTTTCTTGTCTTTGCGTCAAATCCATGTAGAACAGACCATTAAATAAATAAATCAAAATAAAGATAAAAATGAAGATAACATTTCTAGAGATTAGGAGGAACAATGAAGAGAAATTGAGCTCGAAAGAGGTTGACATAGTCATAGGATCAGGTAGAAGAAGAAGAAGAAGAAGAAGAAGAAGAAGAAGAAGAAGAAGAAGAAGAAGACGAAGACGAAGACGAAGACGAAGACGAAGACGAAGACGAAGACGAAGACGAAGACGAAGACGAAGACGAAGACGAAGACGAAGACGAAGACGAAGACGAGATGCTCATCTTTCATGTACTCGTAGTCGGATTAAACCACTTCCTTAAAAATAGGAAAACAAAGAAAAGGGACAAGAGAGAAGAAAATTGATCAGATATTCTTCAAATTTATCAGTTACAGTATTACCTAGTGCACGTATGAAGGACTTCGGATCCAGAAAGCCCATGATAAGACTTCATCGCCTCCTTTAGACTGCTCAGACGTTCAACTTGGAAGGGAAGAATTGGGGATCTCTCTGATTTTGATATTGCACCACAGAAATGGACCGAATAAAGTCAATTCGGAATGCCTCTCTCCTGTTAAGGAAGATAGAGACGGCTTTTCCAACATCGGCTGTAAATTTTTAGCGGAGATGCAGCCGGGTGGAAGCTCCATGGCACCGAAATTCCGCAATGTCAGGACAAATCTCGATTACATCGATACGATAACGATACGTCGGGACCAAACGTGTAAAAGCCTATCCCCCCACCCCCACCTTCTGCTGACGACAGAAGAAATCGAGAGCGGAGAGGAAGAGAAGACGAAATCGTTCGGTGATGGTAGCAGTTGCAAAAGTTGTTCCGGCTGGATGAACGAAACAATTCCTTGCCCCGCGTTGTGATCAAGACACCATTGTCCATGTGAAGTGGTGCCGAAGTAAAAACCCCCACCCTTATCCCTTTACCCCACTTTTTTTATTCCTGCACCACCCTGCGGCATCTAGATGACAAACCGACCCCCCCCACACTTGTAATGAAAAGTTCACCCCATGCTCTAAACCTTAACAAACTGATGGATCGTGAGTTGGGGTTAGTAGTGCATCATGTTGCTGTAGGTCGTCGTGGCACGCATTCTTCCCTGCGTGACCTTAAACCATAAGGAAAAATCGATTACAATGTTCAGCTACACAGAATATTTAATTGCTTTACCCTCCAGAGTATTTTTAAACGCTTCTGTACATTTAGATACTATTTCACAAACTGGTATCACTTTAATACGGTACACAATTTCAAGGAAATGAAAACACCTTCGTATTACAGGCAACACGAAGAAATTGCTACTATGTGATTGACTTAAAAACGTAACCCCGTGGCACAACAGCCCATCCAAGCCAAGGGCTACCGTCCGACCGCTGCGTTCCCCACCTCTATCCACCACAGACGTCATTAATGGGGTGTAGTACTGGAGGTGGAACGTGGTCAACGCCCGCGTTGCCCCAGGCCGGATAAGCGATCTTCTCAACCAGGGATTGACAATCTCTTAGAACAAATAAAAAGTGAAGATAAAGATAATTTAAAGCCGTAATAAATTTAAACTATTTTTTAGTAGAGAATAAACGTAAGGCTATACTTTGGAGAAACTTTTAATTATTATTAAACGTGTGCCAAAACCGCATGGTTTTGTTCATTACAAATTAATGTTACTTCGTTTTCTCTATGTTTGCTTCTAACAGCATTATCAGCATCCATGGCATTCTCTGCTATAAATTAGACGTATTCAAAAGCTATTGAAGCTAAAACATCCAATTTTAGGACGATAAGAAACTCTTATTGCTGTTGTGTATCTGTTTTTGGTTATTTTTAAACAAATAATTGAAAAAAAAACCTATCTTCACTAATAAAGAGCCTACTTGGATAATATGGTCCAAATGACTTAGTTGTCGAAGAATCCTTAAACTCCATTCACACATCTTGTAACATTTTCAGTCCCATAACTTAAATAGTTTGAATTTTTGTGGTGTTTAACGTCCATTTTTACTGCATATGGCACCACAGGTGGTGACAAGGATGATAGGTGAAATGAAATGCAGTTGGGAAAGGAAGTTTGAAAGAAAACGTTCCGGCATTTGTTAATCACTGAGGGTAAAAAAGGAAGAAATCTCATACAGGGAGGAAAAGTCTGTGTGGATTTGAACCATGAACCTCCCGCTCATGAGTCCGTGTTTTAACGAGCTCGGCCACCGTTAATATAATGGGTAGGATATTTAGCATTGGTGATACAGCAATGTTGATCTCCCCTAAATAACTAACATAAGCAGTGTTCAAATACTTCGGCCACTGTGCTTTGTGCAGTTACCCACCTTTTCACCGGAAGATTGTTTGACGCGCAGCCAGAATTGAAGTCCGTTCACATGGGCGGAAGAGTTGCGTGATGTTGCAAGTCCAGCGAAATCGCGTTCCGTTTTTCGCGTAGAAAAATAAAAATAGTTGGGGAGAAGTTGTTGGGGAAGTTAGGAATTGTGCTGATACCGCTGGTTGATTAGGAGTGTGGGGGGGGGGGGGGGGGGGGGCTGACATGGCAAGGGAGAGGATGCTCGTAGCAGCAGTAGCACCAATCAGCCCCAGAGACATCGTTAGCTGCCTTCTGACTACCGCTCACTCGCTCTCTCTTCCTTTTTGTTCTAGTCTGCTTAACGACTCAGCTACAACAATGGGCTAGCTATGCAGCCAGTTGATTGTGACAGGGAAATCGACCTCCGTTGCGGCTTGCGGAAGATATGGGACAGGTCCTATGGTGAAGGCAAATAATGCTGTATTTTGAAACTTTTACGTTTTTGGAGAAGGCTTTTCTTGGTCAAACATCTTCATGGCACTTAACGATAGCCATTTCTGCAAAAGGGCAAAACATTGCCAAAACTCGTGAAGATTCATTTAGTTCTATTGAATATCCAAAACCTTAGTTACCCATCGAGATGGCTCCACGGTAACGTATGAGGCTCGTATTCATGTGGTCGCGGGTTCCATTCCTGCGGTGACTGCCACTTGACCTGGTTTTTTCTCGTGGTTTATTAAGGCCAAGGCCGAATAACTTCCCTTCTACCTGTCTTGCATTTCCTGTCGCCGTCATTTTCCTTTCATGTGCTTCACCTCAGCCTTTTTCAGGGTTGTAGGGTTTGCGGTTGGTGTGTTGCGGCAAGACGGTAAAACTTGTGCTATCTTGCTCACATTTAGAGGAACTGCTGGGGTTCCCTTGCTTTTTCAGAGTGTCTCATCTATTCCTGGAACCCCTAGATTTCGGATGGCTTAGGCAGGGTTAGCCGGCGCTCGGGTATCCCCTTCATTTCTCCTTCACAGGAGTCACGTTGGGAGCTCCAAGGACTCACTATGGCCTACGTGAGGTGCTGAGAGTCCCCAGTTTTACTTTGATGTATAGGAATATCTGTAACAACACTAAGTCGCAAACAATGTTAGTTTAATGTTATAATTTTCTTCAAAGTCTTCGCGTCGGTCTGAGTGGCTCAGTTGGTTAGACGCTGGCCTAGTGATCCCAAGGTCGCGGGTTCAAACCCGGCCCAGGTCGATGGTTTTTAAGTGTGCTTAAAAACGACAGCTCCATGTCAGATTTACTGGCATGTAAAAGAACTCCTGCGGGACGAAATTCCGGTACACCGGCGACGCTGATGTGATCCTGGCAATTGACAGCGTCGTTAAACAACAAAATAATTTTTTTTTTCAAAGTCTTCGCGACACGTCTTTGGGAAGACACTAGTTTAGGTACCAAGTTTTCATTTTTGAGTTTTGCTAGGCGGATAACTATGTTAAATTATCGGAACAAATTCTTACTTGTTTGTTAAATCTATAAAACCTTTGAAATTGCATGGTCTTAAATAACAGGACAGCAACTTTCACCATTGGAACTCTGCGGATTTGATGTCACAAACCTTCTCATTTTTCTAGTTGATGAATTTATTTCCCATCATGTATGGATTCCTGAATCTTTATGAATATTTCAATGTTTTGGTGGTCTAGTGAATCATAGCAGTTAGGACATTCCCGATGTTGTTGTTTCCGTTACAACTTTAAAAGTCAGAAAAACGAAAAGTTAGATTTGAGTTACTGGGAGGAACCTCTGCCTTTCCCTTTGATTTCACTTCTATTTTATACTCCACAGAAAAAGAACTGCGTTGTTAAGGAAGAAGAGCAAAATGTATACAGAATTTCTCCCTTTTTTTCTCTTCTCTCTGTCTTGTACTTTTTAACGTTTTAATTTGTAAAGAACTTGGCGGGTACTTTGCTCGTTTCTCCCCTCTTGCCAACTTCCCTTCACTGATCGTGACCGAGTAGTAGTGGCAAGACGTTGCTTCCAGCGCCCTCTCTACGGCGGTACGTTAACTAACTCGGGACAATACCGGAAGTGTGTGTTATCGATCTTTCTCTTCCGGTGGGTTTAGAGCTCCATGGATGGACCAAAGAAGATGAAAGGGACTTTTTGTTAAAGAATAGAAAAGAACTTCGCCTTACGTTTGTTTGAGAAACAGAAAATTATAGGAAGTTTAAGATCCTATTCAAGAACTAAGACTTTCAGTAAAATAGATCCAGGAACAAAGTTCTCAGATTTTGGTCTCATATTGACTTTAGACGCTAGATACGTGATCTAAGAATATTTTTAAGTTAGTAGAAAATATTGATCATATACAATAATCGATAACAACTACAACTTAGGAAAAGAAAAATGATAGTAATAGCTCTCTGTGAGGAAATTCTGCTGATTTACATTACGTCAACTTTTATCTTGAGCAGAATTGGATTCAGTTTGAAGCATCAGTACTTTCCAAATAAGGGAACTGCAAACTATTGAAAGGACTTCCAGATGATACAGTGATACATCGAGGTGTCTGTTTAGGTGGTCAAACAACTATCTCAACTATTCTTCCAAAGTATCCTCAATGAAGTTATGTCTTCGTTTAGAATGTACAGCAGGATCATCTTCCTATATCTTTATTCCAATCTTGGTTGCTTGTGGAAAACGGACCATTTCACTTTCCATTCCATGATTGTATTGCTTCCTTGTAGCAATGAATAGCTAGAGGTCAATGCTGAACAGTTTATTTCTGTTTTATGAATCTCAATCAGACGAGATGAGTGACAAAAGGGAATTTTATTTTGCTATGATGAACATGAAATTCATCAGAGGAATGTAAGTGTTGGACATGAACTCTGAAGGTATCAAACGTTTTATAATATACTTATGCAAAAAAGTCATCTCATGAATACTGTGCTTCATTAATGCCATATATAGGGAAAATAGGTATAAGATATATTTTGGAGATAATAGGAGCTAATGATTCTTCGTAGATATGAAATGATACTCTGAACAATTGTACAATTCTGAAGTAAACCTTAAAAGTGGATGTAGTGGAAACGAAGTTATTTGTGAGAGATGTTGAATACCCAAAAATGATACAAAGAGGAGCAAAGGTTTTATAGAGACACTAGGTAAATAATCCGTGTGGGAAAGCAAACGAGCAATAAATTCAATATCACCAGCATATAAGGAGAATGCCACTATCTAGGCTACCACGAAAATTAATAGATTATTGCCATAAAGGGGGGAAAAGAGAACGACCAACAAGGCTGTTGAAGGAGCAACTTCTGAAATTGGGTATTAAGGCTAATCCTTGTAACTGATGACTATGATGACAGCGTCTACTAAAGAAACGGAAAACTCTGGCAGAGATGGTGGTCGCGGTCAGGGTCTTCTCGCGCTCAGCTGTTGAAGGTCCCTGTCCTTCAGACGAGCTGGTCGTGCCGTCTGGTCCGACATACACAATAGGACATGACCTTCGCGAATCTGCAGGCAGGGTGATTGATTTGGCATGCGATGCGCGGGCGGTCGGCCGGCACCCAGGCAAAGTGTGCGCTGCTCATGGACCGCCACTCGCCTCCAGGAACCCGCCGACGTGGCTTCCGGTTCGTGCTCCCGGCAGGACATTCAAAAATACCGCATCCCATTAAGGGCATATAAATACGTACGTCCAAACTTATATGCAAAAAAGAAACTGGGGTTGTTGACCCACCACCACGTTAAGAGAGAGATTTCCTCCAAAGATGGCGCCTGTTGGAGGAATGCGAGAATAACCTAATTGGAAATATCTACCTGACCTCGCCAGTTTGCTTTTTCAAGAGACTGATGCTCGAAACCAGTTTTGGATGAAGCTGGCTGTAGATATCAAGGCAAAACTTTGAGTGCTTAAATCCCAAAGCAGTTTTCCAAAGCATCGTCATAGGATTGTGCAGGGTTATTACTCAGACTACAAGTAAATATATATGTTGCGTTTCTCTCTCGTATGTTGTGACTTTCCTAACATTTAGGTCCAAAGACATGAACGAAGTGACGATTATTGAATGCCAAATTAGCTGAGATTCTACACGTGATATGTATGTGTAGAATGTCCTCTGTTACATTAAATTAACAGTTTAATTAGTTTTCCTTTTCCTTCTCCTCGGCCCCTTTGAATTAACACCACTAAGATTAGTGAGTGAGAGGAATTAGTCGAAGTATTTGCAAATCAAAACAAAGAAAGAAGAAAAGAGACGGTAAAAGAAAATAATACTCTGGAATACGGTTAAAGATTCTTTTATTTATTTATTTATTTTTTTCAAACTAAGGTAATGTACTTCTGTTATATTTGATAACATAGGCACTAGGATTACGCGTCAAAATACATTAGAAGGCTATAATTCCAAAACTTTATTACTTTTGATATTATGGATATTTGCCTTTTTATGCAACAAAGTGACATACAATTAAAAGTATTTTCATTTAAAATTCCTTTGCTCATTCAAAAGTTTTATACAAGGTGTTTCATTTCTTCTAACCTTTTTCTGCAAACTTCTACATGTTTTTGTGTCAGTGAGTTTTTAAGCAAAATTGACTTGTAAAAGTGAAAATTTAAAAACAAAAATGTTGCTCTAAAAACTAGCCAGTAAATTATGTGAGAGTTCTCTGCATTGTGATCGATAAATGACAGATAAATTGAATATTACTTTTGAAGCTTCCTCTGTGGAAACTCAAACAATTGCTTTTATTTTTGAAACTCAATAATTTGATACTGAAAAAGATATCGAAACGAAATTTCTTGAAATGTTTCCTTTAAAATGACGCAAGATTAAATTTTCAACCAATATTGTCTTAGAAAGCAGTAGTATGGTATATTCTCATAGGGTTTTGTTTTACGAGCTAGAGTTCTTTAAGATATACACAAATTGTTTTAAACTTCCACACAACACTGAACTGGTAATGCACTCCTTACCTATGACAATTGGTGGATTCGGAAATTGATTAATACCGATAATATTAGAGATTCTAGATATAGCTTTTCCTTGAATAAATAGTTGAACTGTGACTTTTCCATTCCTCAAACCTGCCAATATTAGTAATTAGAACCACTGTAGAAAAACCTGCACAAAGTGAAAATGTCTTGTATAGGTATACGAACCAGGGCAAAGAAATAAACGAAATGCAATAATAACAGTAACTCTCCAGTAGTAAACACACGCTAAGTGGCCTTATTAGTGGCTATGCGTATCCTTAATTTCCGTGTGCGCAGCTGAGTTGTCAGCTTTTGGATTAGGTACATGTGCAGGAAAAAATGGATCGTCTCCTTAGCGCGGTGGTAGCGGTGCTACTTATCAAGTGGACGACCCGGGTTTGATTCCCGGTACAGACGTAGAGATTTTCTTCCGCTGGGAGACCTGTTCCGGGGTGCACTCAACCTTGTTAGGCGCCTGAGGGGCCAATTAATGAGCTACTTGATTGAGAAGTAGTGCCTCCTGGTTGCGAAGACCGCGTAACCAACTGGGAGGGACTGGGGCGCTGACCACGTCCCACCTCCAGTATTACACTCCACTCATAACGCCTGTCGGGCGGTAGGCCTTGATCCGGATGGGCTGTTGTGCCACGGGGTTGTGTTTTTTGCAGGGGGGGGGGGGAGGGAAAAGGACGACGACCCGTAGTGTCTCTAAAAATAGGAAGGGGAGAGTCTTCCGGAGAGTGTTTGAAGACGATACCTACTGTTAATAAAATAACACATTGTCTGCTTGAAGATGAAAAACAAGTTACAAGAAGATTAAATGCGTTGCAGCCCGCACAAAATGGCTCCACGATGACGCATTTGGAAGGTCCTAGGTTCAATTCCGTTGACCGTCTACTCTGCCAGTGAGGTTTTCTGGTTTCCCGAGGTTGGTAGGTGACTATTGGAATGGTTTCTGATCTACTATGATTTCTTTTCCCTCATTTCCCTTTCACTCTGTTCCCTTCCATATTTCAGATGTGCCTCAAGGGTTTCTTGTCGGACAGAGGTGCGAATGCTTGTCCATCAACTCTAAAAAGCTACCTGGTTGACCAGCTACAGTAGTGGAACAGTCTTCCAGCTAGAAATTAATACCGAGTTCCGCACGTCTCGTGTCTGTGCCCTGTTGCCTCCTGTGGTTCCTTCACTTCATCCCTTCCCTCTGAGGAGTGGTAGCCGAAATAGATATCATATATGTCTCAGTGCGCGAGATTTTCCCTCCATTGTGTACCCCATAACCTGTGCTGAATGTATTGCACGTTGTGACTAATAGCAACTACTTTCAGTAGCATCTTCTATTCCTGTGTGGAAGTCTAGTAAAAGCATTCTCTCGCGTGAGACATGAAAAAGGATGGTGGTCTCTTACTTTGTTTTGATACGTAATGCATACATTTCTCAATTGTTTCACAATCATAACAACAGAAGCATTTTTAGGTGACTGTACCTGAATCACCTTGCAGCTGTGAACAAGTAGGTGCCGCCACAACGTGTGTGGCTGCCTGGACCACGTAACGATCTGGTTTATCTTACCACTTCGGGCGCCATCTCTTTTCGTGATCCGACTTCGTCTTCATTTGTTTCGAACTATATCAGCATCTGGTCGTTTAAATGATAATGCAAATGAGAGTGCCAGCTGGCACTACTTCCTTCTTATGGACAATTGCACTGCAACACCCGTACTGGGTGTGTTCTATTAGAACACAAGGCAAAGGTTACTATTTCAAAACGTTACTGAGTGCTACAATATTTATTATAGTGGCCTTAAGCCATCGCAGCTTTAAAAGGAAAAGATTTTATGACTGGATTTCTGCAATGGGACTCTAAAAGGTAGAGAAAGATCTAACGATATGAACTTCGATAAAAACTTAACTTATTCCTATCTGGAGCAACACTTTGCTGCTAATCTTTGTACTTTATTTTAGAAAGTGATGGATGAAGTCAGGGGCAGTGAAAAGGGAATTCGCGATGAGTAGGTAAGGAGAGGGAGAGATACGGAGAATGCACAGGTGTAATTGTTTATTTCAAGTCCTGTTGCTCCGAAACAATTTATGGTTGAATAATTTATTCACACGCACTTGATAATACTCTTGCGGTTCGATCCTGACCAGCAAACATGTTCCTGTTCTAGTCTATGATTTTATTTCGCGGGCTGTTCGCGATGAATTTCCTCGTTAACTGGCATGTCTAAGCTTTATAAATTATGTCCCCGCCTTCACGAACTTCACAATTGTGAGTTATAGCTTCATGTTTCCTTACTTGCAAATTGCGAGTGTTCTTTCACGTGTGTATTAGATATAACTTTGGCTTTTCTTCTCTTCCATCACATCTTGGTTGATAGACTTTCCTTAAAATAAGTTCATTTTCTTATTGCTGGATAAATACTAGTGTGATATCCACTTGTAGCTTTCCTTACGAATATAAAGCCTAAATTTTCCAACGGAAACTGATATGTCAAGACACTTTTACCAGAATCTTAACTTTTGGCTATAATCTGAGGTTCTATTGCCCCATACGAAGGATTACTTATTTGTCAAGCTGGTAACTTTCCATTGTCTATAAAAGGTATGTTTCCCAGCGAAGATAGATTTTTGTTTATCCTCAAATACCATGTGTTATGAGAAGATATTTTGTTATTTATCACAATTATTGGATTCTTGCGTAATGTACCGACAGCTTCAGCGACCTAGGGCACCCAAGACCAGTTGAGCACTTATATTATACTGCTGGTATGTGGTGCCAAGCCTATTGTATATTTGGTGATTCGGCGAACGTAGGCATTTTTGCTGCTCCTGCTTAAAACCATTGTTTCCAACACAAGGTTGGAGAACATTTCTGTTGTGTTCCTGTGAATCATTTGGCGATTCGTCAACTTCAGTCTACTAATTTCCCACCTGACAACAGCTGCTACTCCTGAGTACAAATGAGTTGCACAATAAATGAAGGCTTAGATTGTGATGCAGGGTGAACTGAAGTTCCAGCGGTTTCTGTTGAACACACTGCAGCGCATTTCCGATACATATAAAATAATGTTCCTTTTCCTTTGAACGGAAAAGTCGTGTTCACTACGGAAGCGAAGCAGACTTTAAAACCGGCTCATACGTAAGCTCAAGACAAACACGTATCTCTGGTACATACACCTACACATGAGAAGCTTTTAGTGGAAACATCTGTTGTTTGCCCAAACGGTCTTAAGAGACGGTGCGGCAGAACCGGCAAACGTATGAAGAGGTCAGGAGTCGCATGCACACAAAGTCCAGGGTGGTGCTAGCTACTGGAATTATCATCAAGGGACAGACAAGTGAATGTGTTCGTCGGCTAAGTGAACAGTTGACATTGGTTTCACATTAGACCGGGTTCCCTTTAAGAAAAAGAGCCGACAGAGGTGTACAGTCACACCCAAACGTAGCGCAACTAACTTTCAGCGAGAAGTTTTAACGAGGTTACCACAAAATTATTGGTGGTATTTTTTGTTACCAAAAATATCAACTCTTCCACTTTCTTTGTGGATTACATAATCATCTTCATCTTCTTCTTTCGATGAAGAGCTTAAAATTTGAAGTATATTTACTTAAGGTCGTCCACAGTTGAAATTGCAGTTCTTATCTAAATGTCTTAAAATGTTTGTTGCAAGCCGATGAACCGTAATTATAATGTATATTAAATATAATTAAGGCATCTTTATTACTTTTTGAGAAAATAATCATATTTTAGTTATGCTAATTAACTGATGTAGAAATGTCAATTTTTTAAACATAAACATACCAGTACACAAAAGTGTGTTGTAGAATTTGTTTTCATTCCTCTGGTTGTTTCAGAAAAAAAAAAAAAAAAAAAAAATTAAAAGGTCCAAATGTAATAATTTTTATTATCATGTACCCGCGGTCAAATTATGTATAAACCTCGCACAACAGCCCTTCGCGGGGCAAGGCTTACCGTCCGGTCGCTGCATCCCCCACTTCCGCCCACTGCAGGCCTCATGAATGGGGTGTAGAACTGGAGGGTGGGTCTTGGTCAGAGCGCTCCAGAGGCGGTCTCAATTATGTCATACTATGACATCGTTTTGAAGCTTTAAAATGTTCTAAGATAAACAGGCATAGTGTATCTGAAGTTAAAGATTCAAAGTATTTCTGGGCATAAAAGCGAAGTTTTTATTTGATTGAAAATGACCAAGTTTTAACTGTGGATTTACTTAAAGGAAATGTTTGCAAAAAACAAGCATGAAATTCTCGAAACATAGAATTGACAGGTAATGTCTATCACAAGGGGGTTTGGATTTACCGAATAAGTGCATGAATGCGCAACCGTGGAATTCTTATGCTGATTAAGCTCAAAACCTGAAGTGATATTTATTACTACTTAATTCTTAAAATCTATAACAAATAATGCAGTTGATACAAAAGTAATTTGTTTTCAAGTTTTCTGTTAAATCATACATAAACATGAATTGTAGCATGTACATTATAAAACAATCTTAACCAAAGGCCCAAACTTAAGTGCAAAAATAATATGTTTTTTAACATAATAAAAGAACAAACCTAAAAAATGTTTATTTTTAAAGTTAACTGTTTAAATGCTAGTCCTTAGCTTATTTCAAAGCTGCTGTCTTGCTTTTTATCTGCTCTATACGACGGGCCCTTAAACCTTATCCATTCAGTCTGCTGTATACGAAGATAAATAACAGAGGAGAGGGCATTCGGACCCTAAATAAATATCTACGTATAAGTTTTAATAGTGGACATTTTTAACTAGTTGACACAGGCTTTTTTAAGGATAAAAGCCCTATTGGCATCACAGTATCAACGTAGGACATTTTGTTTTTGATAATCTTAATGCCTATCCTGGTCTTAAATGTCAAATGCGCGACCCAGTATGGTTCTTTAAATAATCACAAACATTAGTAAATAACTAAAGTTTTTAAGGTGTAATTTATCATATTCCAGTTAAAACAGCACTGTGAAGATTTCTTTTTTGCTCTTGTAATTCAATAAACACAAAACTTTGTTTTTCTTAATATTAATCTCATGACAGCTAACTTGTGTTAATGCTTCTCAGATAAAAGCAAGACCTAAGAGGCGCCCATAGCAGTGCCATGTTTAGCCGGGAGTGTATCTTTCTCAGGTATACTGGTGCAGCCACCACATTCTTTTAGATCGACTGATAATGCACAGGAACTAGTCGTATCCATATCAGTTGGCACTCAGCAGCAAAACCGTTTATATCAAGACCCCAGCTGCATCGAAATGGAGCACTCAGCATCTAAATGGGCTGGTGGAAAAATACTAGGTCGTTTGTTAGCTGACCTGCATTACTTACATCCAACATTCCCACAGAGACAGTGTTTTAATAAGATTTAATGTGAAATACTTGCCAACAACCCTCCGGAGTGGATTTTCCGCTGACCGCAGCAAATAGCTGTTAACAGTAAGAGAGATTCCATGAAGATATATTGCGGATGGCAAACGTCAAACTATCCAAAAACTATGACTTAAATACATCCACCACAACTTCAGTGACTAACACACCAGATCTGCTTATGCGTTAAGCAAACACGCCAAATTAGAACAGCCAGTAATTGTATTTATGAGTAGCACGCTGAAATGCCATTTTGCGTTCATTTGCCGACGTTCGGATACTAAATCTTATGTCTATAAGAGTAATTCAGGAAATAGCGACACATTCGCTCTGTGCAGTTTGCTATTGGGCTTCCATCAAAGATCGGGTGATTTCCTCAATATTGTGGAACAGTCGAAACCAGTTGTTATTGTGCGTTCTGTGATTGTTCAAAGTGAACCATGTAATTCAAAGTCTCACCGACTACGAGCTGGATTATTCGATTTTTCAATACTCGGAATTGAAACCTGAGACATTTTCCGTCAACTAAAAGAAGTGTGGGGTGATACAATTATAAAGAAAAGAATTTGAGAATTTGGTGTGAAATGTTTAACAACGGACGAACAAATGCGTATGAGAAACTCGACGACTGCCTGAGAAGCAGAGCACATATATCTACGTATAATCCGTTTTTAGCGAAGCCAACAATACTTGTAAAACAAGCTTTTGTTTCTTGTACAAGTATCTTGTACTTTGCCGGTACTTTCGTGCTCCTTAGTTATGCCTCTTCTTCATTATGATTAAGGACATTTTAATGATGTCACCCTTCTTCAGATTGCTCCGGCCGTAGCATTTATCTATTTGAAACCTCATTCCTTCTTTCGCTAAATTAAAACAGAATATTTTGCATCTTTGATATGATCCCTTCAACAACTGGAAATGGCCAGTGGTGTGCTACCTTTGTTGAGGACTAAGTTAATTGGACAACGTTTAATTTTACCACTAATTCAAAATCTATAGACACGATTAGTTTAAAGTAATTACAGTAGCACCATAGCATGGAGTATAATTTCAGTTTATCTCACCGTACTGAAGAAAATAATGATCCACATAGAGCTTGCAACTAAACTCGATTTACGTCGTTGTTGCGTGCATAGCTCTGTTGGAATAATGGCTTGAAGAAGCCTGGAAAGGATAATGCTACCGACTTACAAAATACTACATGGTGGGATCAATTAAGGTTCTCTGGTACGCAGTTGCCTTGCCACTTTTATCCTCTCTTGTGTCCGTAGCTCTTAAGGATTGGCTTCTAGATTCGGGACAGTGATGTAGCGACGTCCTCTTCATGCATCTGAAATCGTCTTCGTATCTACTTCATAAACAACAAAGTTGTTTCTGTGTACGTGCTTACTATGACGGTAAGGTGTATGGGTCATTATTTGGCCTTCAGTTCTTTTATATTGAGAAACCTAACTAGGCACGCATCCCTAATTGACTCATTTTGGTTCCTTAAGAAAGTCAGCTTGTCAGTTGGTATTCGATTTAATAAAGAAGAGTAGGAATATCGTCTTTGGGATTATTCGAAGGCTCTAGGTCCTGCCGTTTATTTGTCGTGCTTCATTACTGCTGAAAGACGGATTTTAATTTAAAAGTACATAATATGTTTTAGCTAATCGTTTAACGTCTTGATCTATGATTCTATGACAACGTGCTGAGGGGGACTTAGCACCTCGACCGAAAGGCGATCTTTCGTGCCTATGATACCCTAATGGCGCACCACCTGGGAGGATGGATGAGGCGAATGGATGTTAAGGGCGCCCAGAACGTTACCACGATAGAGCAGTTGGCAGAGTCCCTACATTTTCCAGTTAGAAGTTCCCCGGCAGAGGCTGGCTTAGCTCCGCTCCCCCCCCCCCCCCCTCGGACTTGTACCATCCTATGGAGAGCCTCCAAAACCAGTGGCTCGTCTTCCAATCCGTGGAATGAGATTTCCAGAGCGTATTTGTCCCTCTGCCGTGCTCTTGCCGCTACGCTTGCCGACGCTTTCAACCCTGAAAGAAACCTAACGGGACGAAGAGTCAAATGAAGTAATTAATGTAACGAAATGGAAGGACAGAAAATTCGGAAGATATGGAAATCCTTCCTAGTATTCTCCTGGCGACCCGGGAAAACCTCCAAAAAAAAAAAAAAAAAAAAAAAACACGGGGATCGAACCCGCGACCTCCCGAATGCGGGCAACAGACGTTACCACCTGAGTCATCTCGCTCGGTAACAAACATAACCATTTATAGTTTCCTGCCATATAGCTTAATTTCTGTTTTGTCATGTGTAAGCACGCCAAACTTATGTAAAAAAAATTTAAGGGGCGCTCCATCGGTGCAGTACCTATTTCAACGGACGCATGCGTAGTAAGATGTTCAGTTTAACACCCATCCATGTTTTGATTATTACAACCTTCTACTGTTGTTGATAGAAATGTTAGGTATTAGTGCCACCTTTAATGATACCATATGATATGGTGGATATAATTTGTTTAGATGCCACAATCATTTACATAATATTAACATGGAATGTTTCCAAGATGATTGGTGCTTATGACTTACCTTGATCTTAAAATACTGAACAAAGTTAAGTGTGCATGATCCTTTATCACTGTATTAAGCTGTAATAATAATGAACTGTAATGTTGTTTGTGTTCAACTATATTGTACGTTTATTACATGGTAATATTCTGTTGTTACAGACGATCCTAAACTCGATGCACAAGTACCAGCCGAGGTTTCACCTGGTGAGGGCAAACGATATCCTCAAACTGCCCTACAGCACCTTTCGTACCTACGTATTCAAAGAGACTGAATTCATCGCAGTCACGGCCTATCAGAATGAAAAGGTAAGTCTGAGTGATTTTTACCACCCAGCAAATCATGATAATACAATTGGACTGCGACTAACAACAATGATCCAAGTGCCACAACATAAATAGTGAAATATCGCTTTACTGGTTATAGTTTAGCAAAACAGATTCTAGAATAGCTCCAATGCGTTACCATCTAAGCAGTTTTAAAAACAGATATTATCCAGATTTTATAGTGAGAAGGTTCACAAAAACATATCCCAGTTTGTTATTTTGGAACTCGGATCACTATTGCTAATAGCAATCCAATTAATGCCCATATTTTAGGCAAACAATTGAAGATTGTGACATGGACTGTGGTTGAACGAGTACTTAGAGGTCAGCTGTTTAAGGTTCAGGAGAGGTCACAGTCGTGAACGACTTCAACTCAGAAAGCTAACCATTGCACTAATGGTATATACCTACATGCAAAAAAGAGGACATTCAATAATGGCTATCAGAGCACGAAAATTAGTGACTAGTGTGAGGCTAAAAGCTTGACTTGCTCAGTATGAATATAGTTCAGTAAACCATAACTAAACAAATATATACCAAATACTGCACATCAAATGTCGTGTTATAAGCTTACAACACTTACACAGATAACTTTGTTAAGAAAAGAACTAACTACAATTTAATAAGGGTAGAAGAAAAACTATGTACTATTATGTATGTGCTCACCATGAAAATATGTGGCATATATTTGAGATGTTAATTTTTTAAATTTAAAACAGAGTAGAGTATTTCTACATTTATAGTTTGCAGGTAACTAAATGGGCATTGAGCATTTTCGTGTCGTATTCTTGGAAGATGCTGAATTTAAATACCTGCTAAGCTTGGTATTTAAGGGTATAGGCTACTGTTATAAAGGTTACATATAAATGCAGCAATTTCATAGAATTAACTTCTGGCTTTATTCTACTCTTGAAAAAAATCCATTATCTTTGATTTTGAGCTAATAGTTTAATTTCTCAGCAATGTATATTTTTTCAGTTCAATTTTGTTTAAAAAGTACATTTTAAAAGTATCTCAATGAAATTTGACAGGTATATAAGACAACACACAAGTAATACATGGCTTAAAAAGTATTGAGAGCTGATTAATACAATATGAAGAACTTAAGACATTTCAGTAGGGCGTACCTTAATCAACTTTTCGTTTGTGGGTGGTATATTTCTAAATATGCTTAATAATAATAATAATAATAATAATAATAATAATAATAATAATAATAATAATAATTAATAATAATAATAATAATAATAATAATAATAATAATAATAATAATAATAATAATAATAATAATAATAATAATAATAATAATAATAATAATAATAATAATAATAATAATAATAAAACATAATTATAATAATACAAAATAATTATAGCAAAACATAACATAAACACAAAATAGAAATTTGGTAAGGTTAATGTTGTGTAACATGGCAAACTAATCGGTTTTCAAATAGGTACCCCTGTTCGAAAATGCACAGTTTGGGCTCTGGAGAGCGTCGAAGTTTGTGAACGAACGGTTGTGACAATTTGGTAATGTGCGTTCTGGTATGTTAATACGAACGTATGCAACCTTTAGCCATCTGTGTACTGGGATGAACGATCTGAGCATAACTTTCCTGCGCATGCGCTAAACTCCTCCATAGAGTTCTTGGTGTGCATCCTACTGCGTTACTTATGTGGTTTCCAGTACAGTAACGTCTTTTAACAGGGCGCGCATGTACCAATACACAACTGCTGAAATGGCCGACATGAGCTCCAGCATACTTTTGATGTAAATGTTCGGAATCACTTCAACGTCGCATATTCAAATCGATGGAGTGGTAGAGGTGGACCAGTTCTATGGGCAGCACGGTCACCAGATTTGAAACTTCTCAACTATTTTCTGTGAAATTGTATGAAGTGTATGGCGTATGACATTCCTGTAACGTCTGCGGAGGACCTTATTGCTCGAATATACGAACGATTTAAAATCTTCAAAGACAACCGCAACTATTGGGCCATATGCACCGCAATGACCTAGGAGGTACACAATTCGAATGCCGTTTGTAATGTAGACAACTCGATGTGGGTTTATTAACGAAATATGAACGTACATCCATCTCACACCGATACGCTACACTACAGCCATGGCAGAACGCATGTTGTAATTACGATTGTAATAGTGGCCTTGAATTGGAATAGCGTGTGTTGTGTATCAAGAGCACATAATGACCTGATGTATTGGGATTTGCCCATCGCTGTCAAAACTGGAGCAGGGCTTCTATCTGAAAACCGATCAGTTTGCCATCCCCCACAACATACTAAGCGTTGTTGGTGTTTTTTGGGACACCCTGTGTATGTGTGTGTGTCTGTGTGTGTGTTTCAGTGAGCTTTTATCCTCAAAATTAGCCCATATGTCCTGTTTTCATGTCCTTAACTCGCTGCCTCCCTCCTTCCGAAATGCACTAGAATTTTTTTCATCCCATTACCCAATTTCTCCCATCCAAATTTCTTTCACCAAAATGTTCACCTTTCCAACCAACATTTTTTCTCATTATATCTCTTTCATATTTTACAAATTTTCTTCCTTCACCAATCATAGTTAAGTTCTAAAGAAAGGAATAAAAACCCTCAACTTCATGCGTCTTTTTACGTCGCAGCCTTCTTATAGACCGCCTCGCCACACTCGCAACAAAATATATTATTAGGTATTTTGATGAATGCGATTGCTAGTGTGTGTGTGTACGTGTGGTTGTGAAGCACAGGTGTCTGCAGCCAAGTAACCTGTTCTTTATGACCACCATCATTACTCGACATGAATGTGTGCAAACATCTATGTTGCAGATCACGCAGCTGAAGATCGACAACAACCCGTTCGCGAAAGGCTTCCGGGATACGGGCGCTGGAAAGAGAGAGAAAAAGTGAGTATCGTTGAAAAACTTCCTTTTATTATTGTAATATCCGCTATTCATTCCACTGTTTTGAACAAAGCATATCTTGTTGACACAACTTAACACAGATACAGAACATTCTCTCGGAAGCTACTGAAAGTCGAGAACTATGAATTAATCTTACAAATGAATGTGTTTATATAACTAAATTCCACCAAGGCCTACCATTCCCCGCCTCCGTCCACAACGGGCGTCATAAGTGGAGTGCAATAGGGACATGGGGACGTGGTTGACGCTGTGAAACCTTACCAGCCCCTAAATGTAGTCTATGCAATTTGGAACCGTTACCTTTCCCTTAAGTAACTTTTTAATTAGCCCAGCAAACACGACGAGGCCGAAAACACCCGTAGTAGGTCTCCCATTAGGAGAAAATCCCAAAGCAGGTACCGGGAAGCAAACCCGGGCCTCCTCTTGTAAGAAAACAATAACAAATATGATATATTCCCATGGCTTTTTCTGCCCAATCTTCAAGAACTGATGTTACAAAAGCTTATTTTTCTATCTATTGCATGTAAATTGAGATACATGTTTCTAGCAATGGTTTTATTATAGATCTCCTTCTAGATAGAATGAAAATATGAGAATACAGTAGGCTTAAGCGATAGTGAAATCTCTTAAGAGTTGGTCATTATGTAATGGTTTTGAAATTTCGTTCTCTTTGTGTGAACAGGAAAAACTTGAGTTGAGGAAAGCAAACTATTTAAAAAATCAATCCAATAAAAAGAATATCTCGGAAATGTTTAACTCCCCCCCCCCCCCAAAAAAAAAAAAAAAAAACAAAATGTAGTTAGCAATGGACTTGCGCTTTAACGAGATTTATATTTTTATGCAGTAAGATGTTTATCTATCTCTTAAGTTTACCTGTTGTGCAAAAGTTATTCTGAATGAAGAGGACCTCGCAGGCATTCTCATGAAAATATCTTAAACATATGGTATATTATGTAAGTCATTAGGATCATTTTTGAGAAATTAAAACATTTCCAAAAATGTCTCACCTAAACGGTAGTTTGAAGTAGACGGGTTTTCTTTAAAGTCTTCCCGTTGGAATTTTAGACGATACTGAACTTGAATGTCAAGTTTAGTTTTTATTCGTGTTTTAGTTTTTGAGACACACCCATACACACAACACAAAGGACATCTTTTATTTTTTATTGGAGTAACTCAAAACGTGTATTTTTTCGAAATATCGGCATGAAATGTTTTAGTAAAATATAGTATTTTGTCTGCTTATCATAAATATGTACTTAGCAGAGAAATTTTTTATCAAAATGTATAGCTGTGATTTGAAATTTCAGAGAAGGAATGGTTGGGAGTGAGAAGTGAAGGCTAAAATGTAAACAATCGTGTTTTCAATATTAACAACCTTAGTAACTTTAAGCTAAGTTGTATGCTCCTATACTTGAATTATACAATTATTTTCCTCGGGGAGTCAATTTTTCTTTTTAGTTGAATCAAAATAAATTATTAGTTATTTCGATTGGAAGATTATATGTGCTTCTGCAAGTTATACACAATATGCAGACCATGCTCTCTTTTTCAGAATGGTAACAAACGTAAACACAAATTCTTTTATTGTTAGAGTGCTTCATTTAACAAAAAGATAAAATATTGTTCTCCCTAATAGATGGTTGTAGTCAACAAAAGATGAGCGTGTTTTCTAAGGCAGTGTGTCACTAGGACTTTGTTATAAAGACATCGCGTGACGAAGAAGCCTCACTTATGTATGTTTCCATCACCTGCTCAAACAGACCAGCATCTTGGTGCTTGATTGTAAAAACAGAAAGACTCCGTTTCTTATAGCCACATCGCCTTTAAAACTTGTGCCGCTTCTAAGAAAACAGAAACCGTAGCAGTGGAGTGGCAGACGAAAATAATAACATATTATGTAGGTTCCTGTAGTTTGGACTCAAGACTTTTGACTCTCTTGTTGTCAGTTCGTTGCCACCAGCACACAGGCGACAACAAATGAACTCGCTTTCTACTCCCCCAGTTTCATATTTATAACGTTAGTTTGATACTAAGCATTCAAGTTTCTGTAGTTTCAAGTCCATATAATTTAACTGTAGACAAATTCAGAGCCTAAAATATATATTGCAGTACTTTCTATAGCATTCTTTAAAACTTGCTTATCTTCTCGAAAACATAACCTGCATAAGTAAGCTACGGGATTTGGTTTCTATGACATTTACTGAGTATTTATTGTGGACTAGTAACTGGTATATCATTCTTCATAAAATATTGATACATCTTGACTTACAACACAATTTGACATTAAAAAATGCAATTTAAACATAATTAGTGTACCAAAATCCAAGTTAATGAGCAAGTGATTATTTTATTAATTTATTTACTTTAAGTATTTCAGACATAGTGTTTCTCATCATAAAAGAAGCTAGTGTTCATCTACGATTATTGCAGTATAATAGCTTAAAGTTATTCATATCTATGGTGTGACGTATCACAGTCGAGTGACATAATACCGTTTCGGGGATTTAAGGGGGTGTGGAGCATAGAAAGAACAGGTTTTGAATCTTCCCCGCCCTCCTCCCTCATTTTCTTTCCTAACCTTAAATCCCCTTGTCCCACGTCAGAGTTCTTTTACCAGTGCTGGAAATAAAGTTCTTACATTTCTGACCTCAGTTGGATGGAAGTTTGCTTTGTGGAGCAAAATTTAGCTACACGTCAACACATTTAATTGAAAAATGGATTATTTTGTACTTATATATGTACACTTAGCTAAGATGAGACCACCTCCATAACGTAGTGGTAACAACCCTGGTCGAGAAGACCGCATAACCGACCGGGAGGGACCGGGGTGCTGACCATGTCCCACCTCCAATACTTCACCCTTCTCATGGCGCCTGTAGAGGGCAGAGATGGGGACGCAGCGGTCGGGCGATAAGCCTTGGCCCGGAGGGGCTGTCGTGCAACGGGGGTTAGCTTTGATGATAATGATGATGACGAAGAACTGATCAACGTTAAATCAATGTTTAAATTATCCTGCGTGTTATTCTTCTTTGCAATACACTCCAACTAAGACACAAACACGTTTTTCTACTGCAAAATGCACAATTTATCCAGTGCGTTGCTACTTCATGCTAATTTTAGGATCATAAATGTCTCTAAAACACATATTTTTGTCACGAAAACTCGACTTGACTTTGGGTGGAATACAATACTTCCTGTACTGACTTTTAAGCTTGTAGCAAAGAATATATAATACGTTGTACAACGAAGGGGACACCTAGTGTAATGCGACCTAGACAGGTCTATTGTGGTTACCATCCCCCAACAGGAAGGTATGAAGTGAAGGAACAGTAGAGGGCTACAGACCGCTAACAGTTCCAGGCTTGAAGATTCGTTCTATTTCTGATGCTGCCTAGAAAGTGATGAACGACCTCACAACCAAGCAGCCATCTCTGTCCACGCAGAGTACTCTTTCCTTTGAGCAAGTATTTGCATCATCTGTCGGCTCCACCATACGCCAGGAAACCTAGAGGCACACTTGAAAGATGAGAAAATGCAACATAAGGGAAATAATGGAAAGAATATCCCAGCGTTCGTCTAATGACCATGGAAAAACATGAAAAGCCTAAAAATGGCTGGCTGAAGCAAATCGAACCCGGGACCACGGAGCCATCTTGATACGCAGTAAGAAAAATAGCAAATGCTAATATTTTGCAAAAACTGAACGGAGAGCTGTGCACCTCTTAGTGTAAGTATTAGGAGCATGGGAATTATAAATAAAGCAGAAGTTTAATTCATTGCAGAATTCATATCAATGGAAGGTTGTCCATTTTAAGTTAAACATGGGAGTTCTCAAGCGTGTTATAAAACAAGCGGCCAGCGGAACCAAGTTATGCATACAAGGAAGTAAACAAAGAGTGGACATAGGCAGCTGTTGCACCCAATGTCGGACTCCACAAGTAGCAAAGGAAAGAGGATTACACGTGTTTTACTGTATGTGTAGCTGTCATGACCTCTCGGGGATTACAGTGCCAAATTGGTTTATGTCGGCGCCCCACTTTGTAACAAAAGATAATAGCTGTGAAAAAAGTTGCGTGTGCGAGGAATGTTAAGTTTTAGCTGGATGAGTAGACCCTTTTTTAATCCCTCTAGGTTATGTGAGAATACTAACGTTATCTACTAACAGTTTCAGCTGTTATTTTCACTTGTTTTTCTTTCAAGTTGAAGCTCAGTGTATTCATAGCTAATTCAGGAATTGGTTACTCTGAACCAGTGGAACTCATGGCCTAGCTCGGGTTTTCTGATCCTGGCTATTTTTCCATGTCTATCTCATTCTGTTGATAATGAATCAGTCCAGTGGTTGCTTCCAAATCAACAAAAATCCTTAGTTTTAAGTTACATATAAAAGTGTTCACTCGTGACACAGCTTATTCGTATAGAAGTCTATTTCTATATACCTATTTTCGCTTGTTCCAAGGAAACTTCAATTTTATGGGAATTGCCTCTGAAGCCCTTTTCATACTGAATGACTTTTGCATAACTTATAAACCTTAAAAGATAGATAACATGTTACTGCACGAGAAATATATGTCTAGATGAAGCTCACAACATTTTTCTCTTCTTTAGGTTAGTGATATGCAAGATATTTCTTGTCATTCCTTTGTTTTTAAATTCGTTATACATGTATTTTTTCATAGACACTTTTTATATCAATTTTAATATGCAACGTAATATAATTTTTCTGTACTCGCTTTTCTTTTACGAAACACAGTCACACTTCTTTCTCTACTCGCTCAAGATACAATTCATATAATTTTCTATATGGTTGAAGTAAAAATGCAACGTATTACATTCACACGATTTTCTCAACTCACTTTTATTTTATGTACTAACACATTCACCAGTTCTTCTCTACTCGCTATTCAACATACAATTCAGAAATCTATGCTATGAAGGAAGTTGATAAAACTCCAGCCCCAACTGACCCATCACCATGGGAATTGGTAGATGTAGATATTTTTTCACGGTGGTTTTTATCCTATTCATTTCACTACGCAACGTATTACTTTCACACGGTTTCCTCTAATCACTTTTCTTTTACGAAACACAGTCACATTTCTTCCTCTAGTCGCTCTGCAACGTGCAATTTTCTATGATAGAAGTATAAATGCAACGTACCACTTTTCCTTTAGGTAACACATTCATATGTTCTTCTCTACTCGCTCTGTAAAATACAATTCATATTATTGGTTGACTGATCATGAAAATTGGCGCTTTTAAGTGTTTTTCATGAAGGTTTTTATGCTATCCTATTTACTATGCTACGTAGTGCATTCACATGGTTTCCTCTACTCCTCTTTTACGCAACACATTCACATACCGTTCTCTATTTGCCCTTCAACATAAATTCATATAATTTTCTATGATTGAAATAGAAATGCAACGAATTACACTAACACGGTTTTCTCTACTCATTTTTCTTTTATGAAGCTCAATCAGACTTCTTTCTTTACTCGCTCTTCAACAAATAATTCATATATTTTTCTATATTATTGAAATAGAAATACAACGTCTTACATTCACACAGCTTTCTCTGCTTGTTTTTCTTCCTGTAGTACTTGGAGTTGTTCAACAATGCTTTTGCACAATGTTTTCCAGTGTTTTTATTTATTTTGTATATTTTTGTGTTATTCAAGAGTTTTAATTAACTCTTTTTTCAGGGTATTAAATAGTATTTTTAAATGTCTCCAAAGAAACACAAGATATTGGGCAAGGAAATGTGTAACAAAACCAATCTTACAAATGTTTGTCTCCGTTAATACAAGTAGATAGAACAACAAGCTTTTGCAGGAATAGTTTGTAGGAGAAGGGTAGAGAAGGTGATGTGAATGTAGCACAGATTTTACTTATATATAATATAATATAATATAATATTTCGCTGCAAAATGCTCCGCATTTGGTTCTAGAAAGGGACACCGTTCTTCATTTTTAGTGGAAATGTGGCTTACAAATTAAATAAGAGAAATAAGAAAATCTCCTTAAATATATATGCCACAAGGCCTTGGTTTGTACACCTAAAGTGTAGCGATAACAAGAAAACACGAAACAGCTTTCCTTTCCAATCTAATCACGAACACAAATACACGTCACTCGCTGGTGATTAAATGGAGATTCAACCTGAGTCACGATCATATGATTCGATGTGACATGTGACAGGCACTTAACTGGCTTTTTATATAACGCAATGCTTCTCAGTGGCGTATCGTCCAAAGCTTTTCTTTATGCAAGGACAAACAAACCACGACGAAACAGCTGACCAGAGCTTTTTACGAGTTTAAAGGGCTTATGCTAAGAAGAATTAATTATTAGAAATTCCTCGAAAGCTAGAGTAGGAAGTGTTTTATTCTTAATTGAAGCACACTAAACCAAAGGATGTTTTATAATGTTACTGTAATTTTTTGTACATGGGATTAATAATTTTATAAGGTGATACGTAATAGTAATAAATAATATCTGCATGATAAAATTAACGCATAGTGTAAAGAAGCAAAGGTTACATTTTGTCAGATATTTAGGTCATCAGCCAACTTTCGTATTAAAGATAAGCAATTAGTAAGCCAGGTAGCTAATATAATTGAGGTTCTGGTGAAATCGTTAGCTCAAGGTGTACCTAGAAGTTAGTTACGTTCAGAAGTACAAGGTGCAGAATCTCACGTGGACGAACAGTCTGAAAATTAGAACGGAAGAAGATTCTTAGAATTTAGCAATTCATTAAGTAAAAAATTGAACTTAAAGGGCTAATGGAAAGATTTGATAGTTGCTAATAAGTGGTTAGTGGGAGTACTATCGTGGCAAAAGGGACTTAAGTTGGCAAAAAAGCTTGTACTTCTAAATTTTGTGTCTTTTTCTTGCGTGTTTTACAGAAGTGTTTACTGATTATCACCTGTTATGTACTGCCTATAGACCACGCTCGGGTTATACCCATACATACTCAGCGGTCACTGAAGGGCATTTCTGCAATTCACGGCAATTCATTCCTCTCATTATTCCGAAAAAAAAAAAAAACTATTTCAAAGCGTAAAGTATTGATACAACAGAAATTAGAAAGTTTAATATTCAATGCATACATGCTACTTGGATATCAATCACAGTTGATTCAATCATCATGTTGGGTTGTAGTGTTCAACCCAGTCCTACTGCAGATGGCACCACAGGCAGCGGACCTTATTGATACATGAAATGAAAATTGGGAAAAAAAATTGTGAAGGAAAGGAGTGGGAGATATTCGGTATTAAAGCCAGGTTTAGTGTACCAATTCCCCCAAGGGGGCACCTCGGGAGGAAGGATGAGGTCAGAGGAGACACCGGGCGGCCGGATCCAGATTAACGGTACAGACATTGACAGAGGTCCCTAAGGTTTCCAAAGTTTAACGACACCTCGAAATCTTTAGGTCTTCCGCGGTCCTCCTAGGGGGCTTCGTCTCAGGGTCCAACCCCCATATACCGCTTCCTTAACGGGCTCCCACGAACGAAAGACGGATGCAAAAGTTCTTGTGCGCATATCATCCCTGCCAAGCTGCACCTAACGCCTTCGTAACACTGCGACCCTGAAAGCACCAATGGGGTGAATAAATTAAATGATTAATGAAGCGAAATGCAAGAACAGGAAATTCGGGGGCTGTAGTTATCCGGCCCAGCACTCGCTAGCGACCGAAGTAAACCCCGAAAAAACTCCTGGGTCAGGAATCGAACCCAGGACCTACCGAAAGCGAGCTTTACACGTTACCGCGGAGCCATTTGGCTCGGTTTGGGAAGGAGACGCTCCGGCGTGTGGCAGTTATGAGAACGAGGAAAAGCTAGGGGAAAGCTGTTAGAATGGTCCTGGCAGAAATTAAACCACAAATCTCTCGTTTAGGAGTCCATTCCTTGACAACCTCGACTAGTCGTGCCTTTATGTTATTGGGTTACTTGTAAATGAAGAGTATTGAAGTTACTCTAATAACACCAGTAAGGTAGGATTTATCTTGATGTCCATATGACCGCAAACTTGTGTCACGATTGAGATGTTGACATGTACAATACTCGAGAGCAGCATTGGACATACGGATGAGGTAATTCTAAGAGCAGCTGTCGCCTTTCTGGTTATACTCCCCCCGTTAATATGTAATTAAAACCTACAGCTGATCGTTATCATAGGCGCTATTGTTATCAAATAATTTAATGGTTTTCTTTAAACAATGTGCAACAGTTTCCTGCCTGCCTGCTTGCCTTTATAAGAAAGTGAGAAAACTGCGGTGTTAATGAAGGGAGTTAAACGGCTTCCCTGCGTTTAT
This sequence comes from Tenodera sinensis, assembly GCA_030765045.1. Lineage (NCBI taxonomy): Eukaryota > Metazoa > Arthropoda > Insecta > Mantodea > Mantidae > Tenodera > Tenodera sinensis. Next base: position 78,248,833 of record CM060965.1, on the reverse strand, counting down.
TACACGCGGACTAATGGCTGCACTTCAGACAAAGGAAGCGACGCCCATTTTAGTTCAGGAAGTGGTACAAACACCTGGAGGGTAGCGGCTGTCGTTATACACAACTATTACGTATATATGGAGCCACAGAATCGAATACTTCAATCAGAGACACATTTCCGACAGTGTGAGAAATGTTTCACTTATAAGTGGAATTTCTAAATACTTCATCAGAATGAAAAATAAAGTTGAACTGGTACTGAACTTTACGTGGTGACGTCACAGGTTAAAACACCCCGTCTCTCGTACTGTGTGTTGGCAGTTTTAGACAGCATTAGCCAGACCGTGTTTACTTGCCCGTTCGTGATTCATGTGCTCATGCCTGGTATTCTTTACATTCTTTGTAATGGTAATGTATGAGTGTAGAATTCCTATGTCTGCTTGTAAGATATTGTATTCTTAGCAACTCTACTAAAACTTTACAAAGTGATGGCAATCCCTGCTGTATGACTGAAAACTGGGTAGTAACGCAGTCCCGAAGAATAAGTGTCTGACATGACATTTCTACGACAGATTGTGGGCTATAAACTTACAGAAAAAAATAAAAATATCTGAAAATAGCCGAGGATAGAAATCCTAAGGTATAGCCACTGCCTGCTCTTTCAGGGGTCATGACATCGATTCCGGGTTGGAGGGTGGGAACTTTATCTCTAGAAAGATTATTCCCTATGTTTCCCAGAGTTTAAAAACATGAATTAAAGTGTTAATGTATACATGGTTTCGGTATAAAACCTAAAGAAAAACCAGAAAACCAATGACAACTGTACAGATTTACACCATTGTCGATATGGCAATATGTTCCAAAGATAAAAGGCTGCAGACACGATACTCACAGTTAAAGGTAGAACATAAATGTAACAAATAGGATATAGCCATATAAATATGCAATATGTTCAAAGAATTGTCTGATATTGCAACAAGAGTTGGGATAACCTAGAATAAATGTTCCTAAAAGCGTATGTCCGAAAACAAATAGCTGTTGAGATATGAGCTATTTTACTTGTGTTGAGTATTTACATCAGAAAATGGACTTCATCCAACAGATTGGTCAAAGAGATCCAGTAGCATGGAGCATCTCCTGTAATAGTATCGACATAACGTGCAGATGTTAACAGAGGACAGAATGACAGGAATCACAAATCCTGTTTGGTGTTTATGAATGTTAACCCAACAATTGTTGTGTTAACCATTTGTGACGGTAAAGTGTTCCATATAATGCGGTCATTGGATGAACTCCATTGTCTGCTGTAAATACTCTATACAATTAGCTCATACCTCAACAAGTATTTGTATTCCGACATTGTTTATGGGAACATTTATTCTACTCTTGACTAATCCCAACTCCTGTTGCAGTATCAGACACTTGTGTAGGTGGTAGCCGTGGGAAAAAACATAGAAGGACTCCAGGATTAAAGAGCTTACATCTACTATTGTTCATGATATTAAGTTACACTGATAATATAATGATTGGATTGTAGAAGGCAATTTAATGTTTTTTATCCAAATCAGTTGCAAAGTTAGTCGTTATATTACTAACCACCATATATTGTGTTTCTTTTTTCGCCAAAGTATTACAACATTGTGTTGCCTTAACACGAAAATGGAAACATTTAATACCAAACAAGATTTTTTTCAAAAAATATCACCAATAAAAACCGCCGCTGCTCATAGAGATATCTCTATTATGCTGGAGGTTCATATTTCACACGTCAGAGATCATAAACCTCTATTATAGTAAAGCCATGTAGTGTGTAAATCGTGCTACCCTTTTCTTTCTGCCGCTCATAGAATTTCTTTAACCACAACAAAAAGAAAGGCGTAATTGAGTGTGAACTGTTTCCCATCCGAACAACCCTTTCTTTCATAAGCACTCGACACCCTGTACAGGCTGGTCACTACCAAGTGCGAACAGGGCTACCAAGAAAGAATTTCCTATTTCTGAGTGGCAGAAGCACTAAGAATTTTTATATACTTTAAATCACTTTACGTAATTTTCTTTGAGATTAAATATGATAATGTGATGTACCACTGCTAAAGATAATGGCGTTTTTTTTTTAAATAAAAGGTGTTGGAGAAATAGTGAAGGAAATGCTTTAGATTACAAAATGTTTAATTTAAGCTTTAAAACGTAAAATATAACACAGCATGCCTAGTTTAGTCTGCGTATTCTACCGACACGTATTCTACTGACGTAGCGAGAATGCTCCGCAAGAACATGAGGGGTTTGCTTTCGGGAGATCCCGGATTCGATTCCCACTCTGAGCTTGGGTATTTCGTGGTGTTACCTTATCGGTAGGTAAATGTTGGGGTAGCTTTTCATCTGCCACGACTTCCTTTCCATCCTTTCCCTTTCATTCTAGGTTTCGTGGCGCATGGCGTTGCCAAACAGATAATGCGGATGCTTGCTCAAAGGAAAGTGTATTCTCAGTGGATACTAGAGGGTTGTTCATTGCCTTCTCTAGGCAGCTCCAACAGAGGGGCGGGTCTTGGAGCCTCTAACTATCAGGGACGCCCATGTATCTCTGGGCCTGTGATTCCTTCACTTCATTCCTTCCTTCTGGGAAAGGATTTATGTACGCTCTAAGTGCGCCAGATCTCCTCATTAGTTGTATCACCTATATCCATAACTATTTGAGCCCTCCTGGGAAATCTACATATGATAAAATTTCCTTGCTGGTACATAATCAATTGATTTTTGGCTGAAATAAGCATAGGCACTTGCATTTGAAACTTAAATTACCATTAGGCTTGCTTCTAACTTCCTATCCTGGCTGAGTACTGTTATTTGGCTCAAATACCTTTCAGGGGTAATTTGTTTTCATAACCAACAGATCTCGAAAGACGTTCGTCGCTTGACATAACATGTCCTGTTAAATAGAATTAACTAATAATAATATTAATTAATTATTATCATCAGCTAATAGTTATAAACAACTGTATAAAGAACTAAAGAAGAGATTTAGTGTGGCACTCTGTTCAAAACTGGAAGTTGCGATGGTATAATGACTAATGAGTCGTTTTTGAAAGAATGTGTGAAGGAAGAGTACATAATACTGAAATTAATTACGAAATAAGCTGAAAATAAGGATACGAAATTTCTTGTTGAGAGGTGCACAGCTGCACGTGAAATATTATATATATATATATATATATATAAGGTTGTAAGGGATATAATAATCAATATATTGATATTTGGAGTAGATATTAACGATTTTGGCAAAATATATAGGAGCCAAATGCAGGTAATAATGGAAAACTCTTCTTCTTCTTCTTCTTCTTCTTCTTCTTATTATTATTATTATTATTATTATTATTATTATTATTATTATTATTATTATTATTATTATTATTATTATTATTATTATTATTATTATTATTATTATTATTATTATTATTATTATTATTATTATTATTATTATTATTATTATTATTATTATTATTATATTACTACAGTTCGAATGATGTCCATCTGTATATGGCTATCCTTGCATACCAAAAATATACAAAGCAATTACGATCATTGCACGTTTTCGAAGGGCCCGAGATACAGACATAAGTTATGTTTCAAAGGTATTTAAATGTTTTGAAGGGTCCTGTACCGAGATAATGTAGGCGATCGGGTGTTTTAAATCGAGTGATTTGGAGAAAACCGCGTGAAGAAAGGACAAGAAAGGGAACAGAACAAATAAGCGGGGTGCAGCGGTATGAAAGGGTAAAAGGAAGCTGGAGTACTGACCTACTGTTTGGTGCCAATAGAGTGGAAAAACATCTCTAAAGTGAGGGGAGTGTAGTCGCATTGTGTTTCTAAAGTGCAGTGTTCCAGTTAGTTATGGTATAGTGACTGGCGCCTTCCTTTTATGCCGTCTGTCTCCGCGTCAGGCGCGTTGCATATGAAGATTTCTGACACAGCTTTAACGTGTAACATTTAACATGATATACACAAAGTTACATTGTATTTTCTTCTGTTAATCAAAACATACACATATTCACCTAGTAGCGCTTTTAAGTTAGGCAACACAGACGTGGTTACATTTAACTACTCAGTGACGAGTGAATACGTGCCAAAGGAAGATAACGAAGAAACACCTATGTTAAATACATGAAGCATCATACTAAACCTTTACTAAACATACAACAATGAATACCTCTAGAAGACTAGCGCTACTTATTGGTACAAATCGTATACATACTAAACCGCTTTGCGTTGTTAGTGACATAGATTGAATACAGAAATTTTAAGAAATGTTATTGACTCTCTTTCTTTTGACAATGGTGGTCTGTTGTGCTCTCAGATTTATGGTACCTCAATCTCATCTATGTCTGTTGTGCAATTTCATTTCAAATTCTCCAAATATCTCGCCACTTCACTAATACTTATGACTGAGATAGTTATTGAGCCCAATATGTAAATTTATATTTATATAGCAACGAATTGTGACTATATCTAACTCTTGTTCATTTTGATGGAACACATAACCTATTTTGCAATGTGTTCAGCTAGTGTTATCTTAAGAAGCCACCATGATAATTCAGTTTTTCTACGTGATTTGCATTCTGGATGACCTTTACAGAGATTTGAATACATACGAATAAAAAAGTTTGACGTGTTATGATTACGCGACCATTCTTCTACAAATTATTCATACAAAATCTTATTTTTCTATTTCATGTTAATCGAGATAGACATTTCTACAAATGTTCTCTTTTTCTCCATATTTACTTGGAGATGCAAGGGGATTAGAGGAAGCATTAGGCTTAAACAATGGTAAAGCTGTTCGCTATGTGATGGCTTTGAGACATTCCTCTCTAGTTCTATCAAAAATAGAGGAAAAAAGTGAAAAAGCATTTGAGAAAAGCATAAGATTGAAAAAATTCAAGACAATAACAAGGAATGTCTCGAAAATAGTTAACTCAAAAAATGTGTTTAACATAAATTATATCCTTTAATCAGATGTACATTTTTTGTAAAGCAATTATGTGAAAGTCATTCAGAATGAAAAGGAAGCTATTTATAGAAAATTCAAGATATGCATTTCATTTGTCACGAAAATGTCTTACACATAAGATATTTTAATCGAAATTGTTATTTATTTCTGAGAAATTCAAAATTTTCAAAAAAATTGGAAATCTTTGTACCATATCCTTGGAAGATGAACTTAACTACCAAGGTTAAAAATGGTTTTTCTCTCTTTTTTGGATTCAGGACAAGTAAAAGTGAAATCTCAATATGATGTTTTTGGGTGGAGTGCATACGCTCTGTATCTAAATAGTGATAAAAAGATTTGAACAATTTTTAAATCTGAACTACATAGGTTTCGGAAGCAAAATGCTACGCAAGAATACTACGTCACCAAGAGATCGAAACCGCAGACATTGTGCCCGAAGTAATTGCGTTAGAATGAGCCGGAAAAGTGCTTCTCGATATTTTAGACCTGATCAGAAATCTTAGCTTGTTCGTTAAATGTCATTACTTAGAATGGTATTGTTACGCACGTGTCTGAACTACAGAAAAAGAACGCTTCGGTAAAGTCTGCGTGCTACAGAAGAGAATGTGCTCTTGAACCTTTCCCCGTTGAGTACACTCACAGCCCTGAGCGACAAGATACTGCGGTTGCCTCCTTCTTCCTTTGTGCGCGCCAAATATTTAGCACGGTCCCCTTTAAAGACCTTCTGAGCCAGTGGCCATGTTGTTAATTGCTGTCATTCTCGCCTTCACGCAGCAGGTAAAGGCAAAGCCAAGAATTTCTTGGAGGTGCACTCTTCGACAGTTTATCAGCTGCAGCATGGCTTTCAAGTCCCTTCATACGCTTGGTTATTTTTGTTTCTTTATGTATTCAAGATATTACTTTAACAGTATTTATCTATTTAGGTAGGTATATATTTTGTAAATTGTGGACAACACCAGGAATTAAATCAAAATGAGACCCAAATTCCTTAGAAAGGCATAAGAAAAAGATAATCGATTCAAAGAATAATTAATGTTGAATATTTAGTTTATTACATCATACACCAACAGTAACGACTTATTTGAATAAAACCTAAAATAATAACATTAATATGACATTAAAGAAAGTATTTAAGAAGAAATACTAAGATTGAAACACATACATTAGAAAGAAATGGTACTTTTAAAATAGAAAATATGGTTGAAATATTCTCATTATAATCTTCGAAATAGACCTTTGAACAACACACCGCGCCCCCTCCAAAGAAAAGAAGAATCAATTATAGATATGCGCAGTTAAAAGAAAAAAGTAATATTTCTTGCAAAATATTTGGCTAAACACTACAAGATTTATTTTGAAATATGATGACTCGAAAGATAAAAACTAGCATTGCGAAATGAAATATAAAAGCACACATTCATTAGGCAAACTCCAGATTGAATTTTCCCCTAACAAAGTTGAGGAAGAAATTTGAAGGTATCATTTTCAGTGATGTATTTTCGCTAATGAAATCGTTTGGGAACTTGGTGTTTAAAAATTTAATAACTAATGCTAGAGGCAACAGGCAACAGAGACGATAGCTGATTTTTAATAGCGATTTTCGCCCGTTTTCCTACTACGTACGGCACCACAGGTGGCAGTCAATGGACACATGTCATGTAATGACATCTGGAAAAGGAATTTTGAAACAGAAATTTTCCAGGATTAATCTTAAAGCACGCCTCCGGCATCTGAAGTTATGGCTGAGAAGAACGCAGTAAAAGGCTCGATTAGGCTGAACGATCCTGGTGGGTTTTGAAACATGGACTTCCCGTTCTTGAGTACGCATCTTAACGGTACATCTACCCGTATACGTGTATAGTTATGAGGTGAAGCTAATAGTTACAGACTAATTAATAAGTATTACATAAAAGAAAGTAAGCAGAAATAAACAGTTAATATCATCATTCATACTGCTTAAAATCTAGAAGATTTTCTGTAAAATAGGAAACTAAAAGAGAAAAAAAATAAATAAACGGCATTCTTGTTATTTAAAACCACATTCCCAACAAACTGTATTTTCATTCAGCTTCAGGTATACGAGTCTGCTCCTACAACTTAGGCAGACTGTGAAGTAAAGGATGACAGCCCCAATAAGTGGGGTATGTTTCGACGGTCCTACAGCTGCCGATGTTTGTCCTGTGGACCCAGAGTGAGAGAGTAAACACTGCTTAATGTTGAGGTAGTCGTAAGACAATAGTCGTGGGATCTTGTTTCAAAGCCTCCCGCCTTCATTTATTGGTTTGTTTCCTTAAGGATACTCATGCGTGTACATCCCACTTCATCTAGAGGTTAACACAGATTAATGCAAGGCCAAGATGGCTAAAGGAAGCATTGATGATACAAACACAGGCTTATTTCTGATAACGAATGAACTAATTTGCCCCAAGGGCGACTTACAATCGTATCTTCTTTATGTCCTGGGTTATTAAATAAGGACATTCCTTAAGGCAGTTATATTCTCAGATGTGAGATTCCCTAGAAGTCTACGTACCGGGAAAAAATACAACTCGGTTGCTATGGTAGCTCAATGGTTAGAGCAGCCGCACTTGAAGCGCAAGGTCCATGCTTCAAATCCCGCCTGTCATTGAATTTTTCAGTCCTGATTCTACCTCTCAGATTTAATACATATTGATTTGTATAAAATTAGAAGTGTTTTATTACTTTTTATAAATTTTAAACAATTTAAACGTTGCTTGTAAGCAGCCATATTTGGAAGATGATACAAAAAATGTAGGCGTGTAAAATGTTCAAGCTAGAACTGTTCACTGGTCTCTTTCTTTCTCTCTGTAAAAGGCAGCTACTAAAGAGCACCTTCATTCCGAGTGTGAATTTGTAAAATTCTGAACTAGATACTAATTTACGTTTGGGCTTGTTCCTCTAGGGCCTTAACTCACAGGATCTTGGGTCGTTGTTGCTCTCAGAGCTGGCAAGCAATTCTCCCACAGTTTCGACTTCGTTTCCATGCAAATGTCTCGGCGTCTAACATCCCGTCAGTATAGTGGCTTAAATTTAATAAAATTTGCACATCCATGTAAAGCCAAAGAGGCTTTGTAAGCTAACCGAAACGAAGCGTCTCTCCGACCCCTTAACTGAAACCTAAATGTAATAATTTAACCTTTTAACTAGACGTTAAAACTAACACCCGTGCGGCCTGCTGTATAAGATTAGGTTGGGGCTGGCGAACGCCACGACCTCTTTGCAATTTCCTACCCTCTCCGCCCTCAGAGCACGCTTTTTTCTTTCTTTTTTATTCTCTTCCCGTTCATCTTCTCCTTTCCTTCCAGCAACATCCCTTAAAATTAACCGTCATGCGACGCGCAGCTTTTGTCACCCCATTTCTCTTTGTATGTGACATCTAACCCTCCTACACTCCCCCTCAGCCTTCCCGTTATCTAGATGGACAGTTGTTCCATGTATAATGAGCTGCACGGAACATCTCACTGCAGAGTATTTCAATTCTACGTGGTTGGCCAACCTGAAACGAGCTGGGAAAATTTGTGTATTCCATGCGGGTTTCCTAAAGCGTCTTTCGCCTTCAGTGTGGGTAGTTGAATAATAAAGGATGTTACTCTTCCTATTCTCGTATCATGAGAAGAATTCCAAGCAATTAGTACTATACTTTTAGCTTTTGGCAACACTGCATTCTTCATCAGTTTAACTCGTCCACGACAACTCCGAGGATGCGATTGACCAAGTTGTACGAGAAGGTGTCGCGATGTTGTGAAGGAACGCAACAGAAAAAGAATGGATGGAGGAATAGGTTACTAACATTGCATTAGCTATACTGTTATCAACGAGGTCAAGTCTTAGAACCAGTACATGTTCTGTACCTCCAGAAAACTCTGTGTGCTGTCTCTGTGGTCTTTATTCTCCTGTAGCTCCTTCAGTTCATCCTTTCCTCCTGGGGAGACGGTAAGTCGTAGTACGCATGGTGCCCCCCTCTGTTGTTTCCCCTATGCCCTAATACCAAAAGTTATACAGGGTGTTCAAAATTGTCTGATATTGCAACAGGAGTTGGGATTGGACAAGCCTAGAATATATGTTCCTATAAACATGTTTGAAGACAAATACTTGTTGAGATATGAGTCGTTTTATTTATGTTGAGTATTTACACCAGACAATGGACTTCGTCCTCTACAAAGGAATTAGTTCCTCAGTGAGTGCACTCTTGTACCTGCCCATCACGACAAGAGTGCATTTGGAGGAGGGAGCCTCTGTTCTGGTGATAATCTTAGCCTCGTAAGACTAGAGGTGGTGAGGGACAAGGTGATAATAGGAATCTACAGTTGATCAATGAAAACAATACTGCATTTTAGGCCCCAGCTCACCAGTTACTGCGGCTGTTTTCTGCACTTCCCATGACCTGAAACCGTTTAGTTCCTCTTCCCACCAAACACATTCGTATCATGACCAAGCAGTTGAACGATTGTCTTTGTACCAAAAAAGGTGCAAACTCGCCCATACATGTTTAAATAGGCTATCAACTTACAATAAGGGACTTACAATTTATGAAAAGAAAACAGCTTATGAAATCAGATCTTAGTGTCGCTCTTCACTCATTTAGTATATGAGTTTCCTTCAGTTTTCACCGAGAGACTATAATAGCTTCTAATATGCTAATGACTTCACATAGTTACTGAATAGAACTTCATTTTGACTGATGTCAATTGTATCTCTTGGTCCTTATAATCCAAATTTGACTTCTATTTAATAAAACTGATACATTTACTTTAAATGTGCCATGGTTCCTCTTCTTGACTTATTTTCAGGAACGGAGTTATTTTATTATATTTGCATATCGATTCATGAATTTTATGTTTTCTAACATATGCTAAAGTTACGACAGTTGCATTTTTCTGTTCTTATATATATATATAGCTCTTTATTTTTATACTTTATCCTGGGTTATTTTTTCAAGAGCTCCATACTTATATTATTTTGGAAATATTTTGTTTTACGTTCATATTATCTTCCACTAAGAGAATTCATTAGCTTAACCGACATTGATTAGGCGGTAACGTCTGTGACCCGCATTCAGGAGGTCTCGGGTTTGATCCCCGCAGCCGATCTTCATGATCCATTTTTTCAGAGCTTTCTGTCGGCCGTTAGGTGAATCCTGGGACGGATTTAGGGTTAGAAGCATCGGCGAGCGTCGCGACAGCCGCACGGAAGGGAAGACAAATGCGCTCTGGAAATCTCACCCTCGTATTGAAAGGTGAGCCACTGGTTTCCGGATCCCACAAGCATGGTACAAGCCCTTGGGGGAAGGGAAGAAAAGCCAGCCTCCGCCGGGGTGCTTCTAATTGGGGTAACGTAGTGATCCATCCTCGGGGGAGAGGGGGGGGGGGAGTGTCCCGTCAGGAACGTAGCACAAAAGATCGCCTTTCGGTCGAGGTTCTAAGCCCCAGTACGTAAGTTATCATTGAGTCATTAACAGACAGCGAGAAAAAGTGATTTACTGAAGGCATACAATAAATAACTGCGAATGTAGTTGGGGCATTTGGAGGTCAATGCTCTGAGAGTTTTAATGCGGTTTTGTTTTATGGGTTTTCCCTGGGAGATGTTGATCTCGATTACTGGGTGGTTGTTAATCCTTGAAGGAAAGTTGCTGTGGTGACTTGCCTCGGCGTGGCGGTACCATTGAGGACAAGTGACATTGCTCACACCTTGGAGCGTGACGCCGACAAAAGTCTGGGGATCACATGTATCTCGCTGGTATCCAATTACTTCTTCATTTGTCTTTTTGTCTACAAGTGTGTAACAAGCACTGCTCAAAACCTCAGCTACAGGTTGTACAAGTGTCATAATGCTTCCGATTTCCTACAATATATAATTACGTCATTCTGTAACGAAATGTTACTTTATGTCTCACGGGAGGGTAAAAAAACTGGCAGCAATAATTATTTCCAAGTGTATGAGTACGAGTGTTTGAGGACGATGAAGGTAATATCTGATGAGAATCGCAGTTTCCTGTTCAGGGATCATAGTGCTATATTCTCTGGGCTATTCGATTTAGTTTCTTGAAATCATTCGGCAATTCATTGGCTAGTACATTTTGCTTTTATTCCGTTAGCGTTGGTGATTACTTTTTACCCAAGTTGAACGGATTAGGATGTTCGCCACCACCGTATTATCTTTGCACTATTCTCAGCAACAGTAATAAAACTTCCAACTAAGGTAAATGGTTCATTGGAGCGTCTTTTATGAGCAAAGGAAAGGAAACTACCTGATGGTAAGAATACTTGGCTCCAATGCTGGGAGACCATAGTGGTCGCAATGCAGTCGGAAGCTCATCTTAAGGTTGATGAAGTAAATAAAAGCGACAGTAAGGAAACCGGGTGGTTTTCAGGACATTCACCTTCTTAGCTAAGGACAAATTTTCCAAAAGCTTTCTTGATCTTCTTGATGCCACCGATTTACTAAAAAAAGATAGACCTTTTTAAGTTAAATTGATGGTTCGTGTTTTCTATATTATTCGGAGCTTTCACCTCTAAATGTCACTATTAAAATATATTTGTTTAGAAAGTATTGGTGAATATCTAACTTACTAACACAGCTATAGTATATTAAATAACCGTAAGAACTCTCACATATTTTATTATCTTTGCTAAATTAGTGAATTGCTTAATGGGGGAGGAACAATAACTAGTTATCAATCAGCAAACAGGAACCAAGGACTTCGAGGTCGACTATGTCTGGAATAAAAATGTACTCAAATACGAATGCCTGTATATTGTCCTTATATACATTACTGTGCATGAGTTCTACACGTTAGGGACCCTCTCGCTGGCTCGTACTACTTGTCTAGTTTCCAGCACAGCTGTAGAGCGCTCTCATTTCATCCCTTCCTCCCCAATCTGACATACAATATTCTCAGTGTGGAATCCCCTCCGTCGATACTCTACCTAACCGCCACCTCTATATGCGTTAAAATTAAACCCCATGCACCTTACTTTCGAAAGAAAAAGCAAGAGCCCACAATTCATTTTAACACTATAGCTTTATTTTATCTTTACCCTTGTGATCCATAAATTTGAATCACTAGCCACAATGAGCAATCAATTGTCTGAAAGTGTCTAGAGAATATATCATTAACTTTTAATCTGTAAACTGAACAATTTCTCGGTGTATCTAAAGGGCGTTAATGTTGAATGAGATAGTTTCGGTAGCTGGTCTCTTGTGGATTTTATTTCAGGCTTAAGATAGAAGCTAACTTTACTCCCAATTTCATAACACGACAATGAACATTATTAAATTTCATTCTGACAATTACAGTGAAACTTTATATAGTAACGTTAAGGTATTTATGCATGTATTGCGAAACACAATAAAAAAAAAACGTTTTGTAAATTAGAGAAGAAATTATAACATGGTTGGTGTTAAACTAATTATAAAATATAATTTTCGAATAAACTTGAACTTATTTTTGTAATTTGCGACAAAAATCACAAACAATGTTTTAGCTTCTGAATATAAGTTCACGGTAATTTACAAAATTAAATTTATACGTTTTGATTATAAGTTAAATTGCACGCTTGAGCAATTTATTTATAACTTTAGTTAAGTGATGGAGAACGAACAGCAAAAATTTTATTTATGAACGTAAATGGTTTGCAAATAATTGTATTTAAAATGGGAAAAATATAAGTATATTGTTTAAAAGCTGAACAAATTTAGTTTTATTACGCTGAGACAAAGAAAGATATAATTTTACCAAAACTAGTACCTAGCTACTTGGTCTTTTAAACATGACACGTTTTATGCCTAAATTATACTTGTTATTTTTAATGAAAATTTATATTTATAAGACTATTTTATCTACAAAAGAGGGATTCACAATTTAGTAAACATTTCAGCTTTATACAGAGCCCACCCATAAAAACAGTAGCAGTTTAAAGTGTTGGGCACTATTTTCTCCGCAGTAATAGTCACTGTAAATTGCACCATTTTAAACGTTTGTCTTGGAGCTAAAAGGCTTTGTCTAAGTAACTGTCCTTAATATTAAACGTGTTTCTATATTAGTTTCGTACATAGTGTTAGTCATTAAGCTGTGAACTGCATGACAGTAAAGATGCGTCCTCAGGAACCCGCAAGTGCAGAGGCAGAGGTTGTATCCTTCCTTGTTAAAGAACGGCGAGATAAAACAAAAGAAAACTCTTTGAAGTCGGAGGTACACAAAGCACCTGATACTTGAAGGTGTAAGAAAAGAGGGGTAATACTAATAAGAACAAAAAAGAGATGAAGTAGCGAAGCGGTACAGGGCAGACGAAAAGAAATGAAAGACTGCTCGGGATAAAGGGGACATGTGGAAATGCATTTAGAAAGCAAAGTGATATTCCTAAAGATGCAGAGGTCTGAAATCATAATCTACTTTCATTTAAACCCAGAATTTAACTCCAAGAAACAAATAAGCGATAACGTTTAAGTTGGTACCTACTTTTGGCGAATAATATGACAACTAACGTTAAATCGCTTAATAGTTTTCGATGTTTTAGATCCTGAAGGAGCCCTTTTTACTTTCTCTACTGAGTATAGTAAACAGGGGAAGTATTGTATTCGACCCGAAAACTTGATGTCAATATTTCACCGGAAATATGTTTTGAGGCCCTCCGAATAAAAAAAAAAAAAAAAAAAAGCATTTTTAGAAAAACTCCGTGTGTGTGTCTATGTGTCTGTGAATAGCATAACTCAAAAACGAAAAGCCGGTTAAAAGCTAAAGTGGGCTTTTAAGTTTAAAATCCTTTAAGGATGCGACACAAAGATATTGAAGAAAATTCCTTTACTCTAAACTACCCTTTACAGGAAAATTTTTCGAAGATTTTGATATTCTACAAAATGCCTCTAAGATTTTGATTAAAATATCTATCTTCAAGAAATTTTTATGACAAATAAAATGCGTATTTTGAATTTTCTGGCTCTAGCCTGTTTACTGTTGATGACTTTTGCATAACTGGTAAGCCGTACGAGATAGACCAAATCTTACATTTCAAAAAATTAATATCTCGCTAAAACATTAAGTTATGTCCAAATACATTTTTTGTGGATTGAATCATTTCGGAGCTATTCCGTATTATTTGTGTGAGTTTTGCAATACTTAAACTTTTCTCAATACTATTCACTTTCTTATCTCTTGGCCGTGCAAAGAGAGCAGAGCTTAAAAAATATGGCTATCGCTTAAAGCGCACTGTATTCGCATATTCCCTTGTATCTACAAGAAAATCGCAATAAGTTAGGTACTATCTGCAGATGCTTATCTCCACTAACGTAGAGGAATAAAATTTTGTAGGAATGTTTTGTACAAGAGTACAGAAAGTCCTGTGAGTGGAACATATCAGAATTTTTTACTCATAACTTGGATAATCTTATGTATTATGTTGGTAATATGCAGAAATAAAAGAGGCTCATAACCTCTCGATAGTGCACTGTTCTGTATTTATGCCCAAATACTCAAATAATAGAGTTCCAAATAATATAGAAATAAAAACAGCTGTGACTGACTCACTGGGAGAACATGGTGCAGCGTTAATCCTCTTGGGTCTGAATTAGGTATATAATTAATTATTATACACGGTCAATCACCTAGAGAGTCGACTAACCACGTACCGTACCGAAAGGATGGAGGTTGGAAGGTCGAGCCAATATTGTTCCTGCACTGTAGTTCCTCTCGAGCCTGGATTTGGCCACCCGGCGTCTCCTCTCATCTCATCCTTCCTCCCGGAGGCGCCCCCTTGGGGGCATAGGTACAAGAAGCCAGCTTAAGTGGCAAACCCCCTCCCTGTCTCTCCTATTCCTATTCGTCTCAAGCAAATACGAATAGTGGATTAAAGTGTAAACTGTAAGCGGTTCCTACAACTTTAACTACCTGATACAGTGCACCTTGATTTGAGAAGAACAAGTTTATAACCTTCAAGGTGATGCTATAGATATTTATTGGCCCCCACTGCTAGGATAGTGTGAGTCTGTTTTCTCCTATTTTAGATCTGCGTAAAGGGTTTACAAATTAAAATGAAGCTTCTCCGTGTGACTTCCTGAAAGAAATTACTTCATGAGGATATGTGAAATTTCTCATTTTTTCATAAGGAAGATAAATTTTAATTTTCGGCAGTGGAAATGAGAATGTAGCAGATATGTTACGGTGACCCTTCCTTTCCTTGTAATTCAAGGAGTAATGTAATGCACCGGATGAAGGTGCGGTTCAAATCTCACCCAGAACGTCTTTCCTTCTGCGGGTGTTTCCCCGGCTTCTCCTTAGTCCTCATAACTAAAAATGGCTGGAACATTTTCTTCATAAAATTCTTCACCCAAACAAGCCAAATCAGTGTCCAATACCTGAGGAGATGCATGTAACAGAACGGGCGTTGGACATTCGTAAAAAAATCCAGATATTGTCAATTGTGAACTGATATTAGACTCCAGAGAAACAAACCCGAATTGTAGGAAACATGAATTATTGATAAAGAAAATGGGATATTCTGAAATAATTTAATCATACTCCGTAAATATTTTGACAGATGTAAAAACAATTATGTTTTGTGATTCTGTTGCTGCGTGTACGAGATACAACCTCCTGTATTCAACGTCGATTCTTTCTCTTGCTGCAAGGTCAGGAAAAGTGTCCACTCAGCCTCCAGATTTCCTCGAAGTTTTGCTTATGTGGTGCAGAAGTGGCACTCAGGATATAGGAAACCGTACGGCCCAGAAATACTAATTAACAATCTACTTGGTAGTTTATGTTCTGCGTGGATGGAGGTAGAGGTGCACTAGGTACATCTGGCTCCAGAAGATAACTTTAGATGTAGTAATGAAAATACATTATAAATGTTCCAAACACAACTCACTCTTCCAAACCCTCCTAATTATTTTTTTACTTTTGAAAGTAGATATATACTTATGGCAGACACATAATATAATGGCGGGTGGCAGCAGGAGCTGGTCTACACAACATCCAATCTGAGGCTGAGGCATCTTGCGGCGTTGTATAATTAAACATGCTGCGAAATCCGTGATATAAATATCGTTTGCGCTCTCAAAATTTATCTGTGCAACAGGAAGAAGAAGAATCTGATCATGAAATGGTAAACTATCAGCCGCGATTAAATTTTGTATCTGTCATAATTATTAAATTTTTATGTATAACATTACTAATAATCGTAACCCCGTGACACAACAGCCCATCCTCGCCAAGGTGTACCGCCCAACCGCTGCGTCCCCCAACTATGCCTACCATAGGGGGGTGCAGTACTGGAGGTGGAATGTGGTCACCGCCCCCCTCCCTCCCGGCCGGATATCCGATCTTCTCGACCAGGAGCGCTACTTTTCAATCCAGTAGCTCCTCAATTGGTCCTTCAGAGACCTAATCATGAGTGCACCCGGACCATGTCTCTCAGGAGGAGACAATCCCACACTGCAACCGGGAATCGAACATGGGTCCCCTGCTTGGTAAACCGCAGCGCTACACCACATAAGGAGACATAAGGAGACGACCAACATTAATAATAGCAAAGAGCAAAATTGTAGGTTTACGCTTTCCGAGCGAGTTTATGCTCTGTAGGAGAGAACCTATGTCGTGAAATACAACTAGTGGCTACTTATGTAGTGAAGAGTTATTTTGGACACTTTCTATGTTAACGTTCATTGGGTCTTTTAGAGATTCACATATACAATAGGTGGCGATATTGTGATATTATTTAACAAAAAGATGCTATTGTTTGTGGTGGTTTAATTCCCCCAACAGAGGATTCCCGCTACTGACCCAGTATACGAGGAGTCCTTGACCCCAAAACGGGTGAAGACTCTGACCTATGGAATTTACCACTAGGATGAAGAAAATGCTTTGACACTAGGGTGGGGGCATAGTTTCGCGAACTACGTATAGCACTTCACTTTTTCTCTGTCACACTTGAGCCTTCTCCTTGTTAACTCCTCCGTTCTCTCCTACTTCTCCTTCATTAGCTTTGCACAGCCGGCGAAAAACAGAGGGGAGCGCCGCGAGAAGGGGTTGGAAAAGACAAGAAGAACTAAAAAGAGGAATTTCAATGATTTTTTGAGAGCGTCGGTGTCGGCAACCTCCCTTTATCGCCTTCTGTAATTATAGGTGTGAAAATTACGGTGTGACGTCACTCAATACTTCACAGGCTCTTTTCTTCTCCACTTCTCTCGCTCTCTCCGCCCCGCGTCGACGCCTCTCAAACCCCTTTTCTTGCTTTTTTGACTAAGGAGTGGTAGTGAAAGGACACAGGACTCGGATACCCGCCAGCAGTGGCGTGTACGATGGGCTTTGTCAACTTCATGCTCTTCAAGGTGTCAGCTGAAGCGATATAATGAGAGTGAGTCAAGTAAGGAAACAACGTAAATGATGCCCGTTAAATATTTATAAGGATTTTTTTTCCCTTCACCAGAACATAACAACTCAACATGTTTGTATTTCCATTCTAGAATAGTATGTTTGCATCAGCCTTAGAGTGACATGTGCACTCGACAGTAAATAATCACTGTTTGTTGCTTGCATCCTACCCTATTTAACATCTCAGGCCATATCAGATTTTTTCTAACTTTTAAACAATTGCTCATCAGCAAGTACGTCCACTCGTTTTACACCTGGGTGACATTACTTTAGGTAATTGTACTGAATTCATACATTCACACCTACATTCATATTTCCAGACTCTAGTCTTCATTACTGTCTGATACAACGGCTTCAGAATCTATGCTTTCAGGTTTCTGATATAGCTAAACATTTGAATATTGTTTATACACCCTGTACAGAGATATTTTTGGACGTGCCGAATGGCCTTGCAGAGTGACGTCATGCAAATTGATGGTGGGGTTGACGTCTCTATTACCTACATGAAATAACACGAAATCCGAGACTAGCCTAACACCCTTAAGGTCTTACAAATACAAAGCTGAATTCCACCATAAACCACTGCACAACTTCCAGTCATTCGCCACGTCTAAAATATTTCTGTACGTTACTAAGCCCGTTAACCTGAAACCACTTTAGGGGAAGAACAAATGCGCAAAAATGTATTGTGAATAATGGAATGGAGTAAAAGAATGGCTACTAAGGATGTTTTAGTAGTGTATAGCGGTTCTTACTACATACGCACCACTGGTGGGCACTGAAGATCAACAGAAGAAATTATTGTGACAAAATGACAAAATCAATCCAGTTACCTTTCTATCACTTTATTTTCATTCTAAACAGCAACACAGTTATCTTTTACTGACTTTAACACAGTCTTTCACTGACTCTCTTTACTTTCTCTGTCGCTCAATACTCGTTAAAACTTCTACGCTTCGAGGCGACGTGTCTTTCACAGCTGTCTCACACTCACTAACACACTAACCGACTCAAAAACTGCCTGCTTTCACGTGCTTCGCAAGCTTTTATACCGGCGATAAGGTAGCCAGATGTTTCTCGAATATCTACACACAAGCCGGCCGACGTAATTTCTCAAATGACCCGGAAAACCCCATTTTTGACACGCCGCGCTTATTGTTATCACGTGTTTGCTTGGTGAGTGGTGTGGGGGAGCTTGATCTTAAACGCCATGCCTGATATGTGATGTTGGCCTCGCCTGTCCTTTGTTGTGCGCCGCGGGCGGTGTCACATTGTGTTTGGGAAATGGAAAACGTTCCAGTTCCAAATTGAGGAAAGCCTGGAAAAGACATCAGCAAAGAGATTCTGGCGGGAGTTAAACCGTGGACCTCCCATTCACGAGTCGAAGTTCTAACAAGTTCGGCCACCTGAGTTGGTGCTATGTAGAGGAAGAAAGCTACATCAGAAAGTTTATGTTGAAACTTATATTTTCTATGGATGAATATTTTTTCACCAATGACCAACTCGAAGTTTTTACATGTTAGTTTTGTTTTTTAAGCAAATAAAATAGCATCTGTAACCCAACAAACAATATGCAAACTTTCTGTTTCGTTGCGCTGGTTCAGTATTCTGTTAACTCTGGCTGCTGAAAGCGATTGGTATAATAAGAGTACGTTTTGAGGGCAATAACTGTCCGATGTGCACCTGTTTGGCCTTGAGATATGCGTTGTCACGCCTATGTCATGAAAGTTTTGAATTTCACGCGCTACTGGCTTTCCATTCCAAAGTCAGAAAATGCAAATGCTTTATTTATTACCTTGTATATGAAGTAAAATACCCAGGGGACAGCAAACAATTAATGTGACTTGCACAGCATTTTGGAAGCAAAAACATAATCCATTACAGTGTGTCTGACATATAACATGTTGTACGGCTAGTGTTTGTGAAATCATATGCTCAGTGAGCACTTTGCACTATAATTATAAACTTAATCTTAAAACGCCCAAAGAATACGCCATTGGTTTGCAGTGTGTTTCAGACATTTTAAAATTTATTTAAAGGAAAATTAAATGTTGTTCTGTCCATCGTGGTTTTACGTCATTGTCAACGGCAGTTCATTTCATAACTTTCACTTTTATTTCAATCATGTGAAGTACAACTTGACTTATAACGCTTACAATTTGCTAAGTACTACTTCTAAATATGACAGACACCTTCAAACCAAAATACCAATTGGATCTTTAAGAACGAGAAAGCGAGCTCAATTCTGTACATTTCTATACTCTATTACAAAAGAGTGATTGGTTTGTTTTCTTTTTAAATGAATAATTGATATTAACATTCATAATGGGCTACTCTGAGTTAATTATTGTTTTTCTAAATGTTGTGTGTGTGGGTTGATAGACATAGTAATAATCACCCCTAGGGCGTCTCTCCTACACAAAGGGTACTCTTTTCCCTCGACCGCTGCTTCCTCTGGCCGCAGCCAGGACCACGGAGGATTTCAGGATAGGGGTAGGGGGGGGGGATCAGTGCGTCCACTCCCCCGGCCATATGGGCCGCTACCTTTTTATCAGTAAAGCTACTGAATCGATATCACGAGACTGAGTGCACCCCGGACCAGATCAGAAAAGACCCGAAAAGACCCCACGCTCGTACCGGGGATTGATCTCGAGTTTCACTCGATAATCAACAATAACGCCAAACCAGTTGTTATCAAAGTTGTGATGTATAACATACATTTCGCTATTTGGTATCTCATTTACTTGGCGAAAGAAAGGGAGTTTCTAATGGGCAAAGTAAAGAATATATGTGTTACATTCACATGCATTTCTCTGTTCACTTGTTTACATTTATATAGGTTTTAAGAATTATTCTTACGAAAGCTTATTACGTTTTCTATTGCGTACTTTTAGGTAGGAAGTATTGTATTCCACTCAAAAATTCGATATTGATTGCGCTAGAAATACATGTTTGAGACTCCCTGAATAAAAAAGAATTAAAAATTTAGAAAGATGTGTAATGTGTGTGTATGTGTCCCTGTGAGCGTTTCTGTCTGCCTATCTGTCTGTAAACAACATCCAAAACATAAATCGGTTGAAAATGTATGAGTATTTAAATATTATGTATTTGAGTTCAACATTTTCGAAGACTGCAATTCGAAGATTAACTTAAATATCAGGTTTGGTATTTATCCGACGTTTCGTTTTTCAGTTATCCTGTTCACAAACACTCTCACATAAACACAGGGACTTTGTTTGGATTCAGGGGATTGAAGATTTGATATAATCTCGGTATATAATTTTGGGTGGACTACAATACTTCGTCTATCTATAGGACGGTATCTAGAAAAGAAAGAAAATAACACATTATTTCGCTTAGTAATTTCACTTCTAAGAATTTGTAGAATTTTTACAACAAATTGTTACAAATTTACATAATTTCTTATTACCATGAGAAACAGTAGGTATAGTTTTGATAACATAATAGAAACACATATACTGACACAACCCTTTTCAACTAATTAGCACTCTAAACACATTTTCTTTAAAGGTTATTAAACTTCACAGTAAATTGTTGAAATATTGCATGCTGTTGACACGAACGGAGAGTGAGACGGGGTACTTGTTGCAGAAGACAGGCGCTGTTGGCGGCTCAGAGGCATCAGGACGAGCAACGTTTGGCAGAGCATCACGGGAGTAAACCGCATCATCGGCCTCCTGCCACTCCTCAGGGCGACCATCATCGAGGTGATCCTGACGAGGACAAGCTGCTTGATGTGGTGGGGACGTCAGATCTGCCTCAGCTACATCCACACTTGCCTCATCATCTTCATCACCACCATCCACACTCAGGTGACTATCTTGTCCATATGTAACACAGCTTTGAGAAGTCCAAATTTCCAAAAGTAATTGATATGTTTGGGCTAATAAGGGATATGCACACAATTTTAGCTTAAATAATACTAAGACTTGAACAGATCAAACAATCGAAAATAACACAAATGGGCGTATATGTTTTGCATTTAAGCTTCAATGATTGATCAGCAGAATTAAACTTCACAGATCACGAGAACAATTAGTCCTATATAAATTGGCTAATGGGTTCTTGATTCTATCTGTAAGTTAGACTACTTCCCAATCGAATGGCAGACAGCTCCTGGAAGACTTTCCAGATTGTACTTAAATAAATCACTAAGCGTTCTTTGAAATGCGTAAGGTTAGATATATAGTAGAAATGTTGATTGCACTTGCTTTAAATTGGAATAGTTCCACCCAATACAATACAACCAAGTGCGGTTGCTTGAACATGTTCGCCATTGAATGTGAAAAATTGATCACATTTCGTACCTTCTAAGCAACAAGAGGCATTTGATTACATTATTCAACAATTTTTATATATTAAATACCACTAAAAACTGTCCGCTTTCCTTTGGGTTTTTGAAATAACACAGCACTATATGAAAACGCACGAGCAGGAAATTAACAACGCGTCTTGAATGCACTGCAACGTTTTTAAAAATGCGTGTACTACCAATTACTGAATCTACCAGTTAATATTAGAGAGAGCGGAAAGAAAGACTTATAAATGCACTTCAGTTTGTTTTTAGAAAATCCAACTGAAGATTACTGCATATTTCTTGAGCCTGTAAGATCAGTTTTAATGTAGAATTTAATGAAATGAATGAATGACTGTCTTTATACAAGAATAATTCATAAAATATATGGCCTACACAGTATTATTTTCAAGAGTTACCCAAAGCTATATGTGGTTTTGTTTCTTGCAAATTCTATAGGTGACAAATTAATACTTTAGCAATATTTCAAATCAGGTTAACACATTTGATCTTTTAGAATCCGGAAATTTGAAGAGCCTGCTTTTGATTATAGATTAACCATCACTTCTAAGGCAATAGATTGAAAATATTTAGATATTGCCTGCAAAATTCTTTGCATATAGTTATCAACACAATGGTACCTCCTAATTCACTTGTGAGCTAGTAAAATTATGGGATTTGCAGCAGTAAGGCAGAGGGACGGATGACTGGACCAAAATTATTCCTTCAGCTTCCCCTTGACTAGGAAAAGAAGAGGATAGGCTGTAGTAGTGCCAGGAGTTTGAGGGAGGGAGCTGCTAGTTCTGGGAAGGTGGCATTAGCTCAAATAGTTTATCACTGTTTAGATTGTAAGTTTTAGTATGAGTTGGCAAGAGCGGGTCCCGTAACTGGGTACCCCGCTTCTCAGCGTGGTTTTCTTTGTCTGCAGCAGCGGCGGCAGCGGCGACGACGGACTCCTTGGCAGCGGAAGAGGCGATGAGGCGACGGCTACAGGCAGCGGCAGCAGCCGCATCCCAGCAGCATCAGCACGAGCAAGACAGTGAACGGGATGCGAACAGCGACAACAGTAGCTGTTCCGAGTCCGTCAGCACGTCCACCACTACGGCCTTCCGCAGCGCATCCTCGCCTGGAGGAGGTGGAGGTGGCGGGGGTGGAGGAGGAGGCGGTCTCGGTTCTTCAGCTGGACCTTCTGGACAGCAACACTCCTCATCGGACTATCCCTCGCCGAACATTTCCGTGGGCCCTCCTATCCACCCACCTCCACACCTTCTACCCTACCTCTACCCCCACGGGCTCTACCCGGGAGCTTCTGGAGCACATCCTCTGCTCGCACCGGGTCCTCCGCTGTCGCTGTTCACGGGAGCTGCAGGTCACGTAGGACCCATGAATCCGGGACTCCTATTCAACGCGCAACTCGCCTTGGCAGCGCAAAATCCGGCGTTGTTCGGGCATTACTCGGCCGCAGGTCTGCACCATCCTCACCACATAACGGCTTCGGGAGGCGGTGCAGCAAGCGGTGCCACTTCCCCGACGGCGGGACCCCTGCATCACCAGCTCAAGACCGCGGGGGCGCACAGGTTCACACCGTACACGTTGCCGCCTACAGTGGTGCCGCCCCCAGCCGCCAACTCTCTCGGGGGCTCACCTCTAGGATCCGCCTTCGAAACCGTCACTCCAGGATCCTTACACAACAGCCACTCCGTCTCGGGTCAGCCCAGCAGGAGTCTGAGCAGTAGTCCCATCGCCACCATCAAGCAATCGTCGTCCACACCGCCCCCGCTCTCCGGCTCCCCACCTTCTAGAAACATAACTCCTTTAGGAGTAGTGAACTCCACGTCTCCACCGACACCCGTATCCACTACGACTACTGCCTCCGAGCTGAAGAGCATAGAGAAGATGGTGAACGGGTTGGAAGTGAAACCTACACCTGTCAGCGACGCCCGCGTGACGTCGCCACCGTCGAAGTGTAGTGATGACGTCAAGTGAGGGGAGTTGGAGGGGGGAGCACCACTTTTGGGATTGTGAACTTGTTCCTCCCCCCTCCTGAACAGTCGAAAATAACTCTGTAAATAATGAAACAAAAATGAAAACACAACAAAAATAAATATTATAAATTATGTATAATAGAAGAATTTATGTGCTGTACGTTTTTATTTATACCAAAGAGTATGATTGTTTATATAAGGACATTTCTTGTATTGTGTCGATTCACAAAATAAGCAACACAACACACAGCGTTCTACGTGCACTGTGGCAGAACTTGAAAACAAAGGGGCATTTACATTGTGTGGTACTGATTTTGACGAGTTTCACTGCAACGTCGCTATATTCATCTATAGTTTTGTATTTTCTTTCAAATAACATTCCATACTTTTTAAGCAGCATATATCAGCTAATTTTATAAAATTATTCATATAGTCTAGATAACTTAAAATTAATTTAAGCAACACAGTCTTTAAAAATTGTTTTCAATTGTTACTTTTTAATTAATAGCATCGTCACCATCGATGTATCCTCTAGAAACTTAAAACCTAAAGCAATAAGAATGTATTAGTCAACATGGGTTTAAACAGGTTTTATTTATGAAGTAGAAAGTGTATTCAAAGTGTTTGTCAAATATACCATCGTCGTAGATTAGGCATGCAGACCTGCCAACTTCAGCATCAGAATTTAAATATTTCAACTATCCTTTTTGTAGCAATCAGAGACATGGCAATCCGGATAATGAGTAAGCATAGGCTTTCAGGGATAGTATTTTGCATTTACCAAAACACTTCAAATGGATTTTCACTATATTCCACTGTTTTAATGCACAAGTGTTAACAATACACCTTTGGGAACAGTAATTGGCACATATAATATGTTAATGTTCGTTTAAATGTCTGTAAGTTGCACTTAATTGAAGCAAGGTGTAACTGCACAAACTGAAGTAATGGAACGAAATTATGGCAACGCAGTTCACCAAGGCATCATGGGAGCGTTTCTCTCCTGATCATCCCTTCCCTCTCCTGTCGAATTGTTGCCAACATCGGCACTCGCAATACAAGCACGTGGTGTTGGAAGTTCCCCCGTTCGCGCTATTTCCTACATTTTTTTCTGACATAATTCCTGCTTTTCATAAGTTGGCAATACCACTTCACAATACGTGCCTTCACATAGCGTCTGATATCTGACGAGCTTAGAAAAAGAGATTAGCGTCAAGGGGCAGTACCGTGATCTTAAAGCAATAATAATGTAGTGACTTATTTATTAAGGCGCCCAAAATTCCCTAGCGTAAGTACTTGTGACGAAAACTGCATTTTGGTATATGCGAAATATTATCCGGCAATTCAACACTTCATATTCGTGTAAGATAAAGGCACAACAGTGTGAATATAAATATTTTTCCATTAAGTATTTGAAGTCGTACATAGAAGGCGAAAGTTTCAAATAAAGCAGTACTGAAAGAAGTTTTAAAACATAGTTTGTTCACCGGCTCTTGGTCCCTGGCAGGAATGTAGCCAGTCAGTATGTCAGTAAACGATTCCAGATACACAGCGATAGCTGAGCCAGTTGTGCTTCTTATCACGTTTAATATAATGGTGCCAACCTTGGAATGTGTGTTCACGCTAGATTAAAGCAAAAGACTCGCTCAAAATAGCACAATTTAAATGTTACTTTCACTTCATGCAATTCCTTTAGCTTATAAAATTAAACGATTTTTTCAACTAACCGAGTTCTCCCGTTGATCATTTTCTGCTCTTTCCATATTTTTCAAAAACCCTGCCAGTCTGTTTCGATCACAAGTGATATATATGTAAGAATAAGTCAGTTGTCACATTTCTTTAAGCATTCATTTGACCTTGGCCCACACTAGTTCTATGGGATTGAGATCGTACTTGTATGTGGGCAAGCAAACGACAATGTGGATCAATGGAACCAAAAATGAGTCCACTTTAAGAGCCTTTTTAGCTTTGTTCGTTTCTATCATCCTATAAAGATCTATTTTTCACATGGAACTGTCACTTTGAAATCCTTTGTTCTGCAACCACAATATCATAGCACTTCTAGACGGAGATTTATCTACTTCTGCACTCATTTTTCTTTACTTCCGAGATACTGCTAATGACTCGTCCAATTTTTAACTGAAATTAAGAGATATTAGCAAGTAAACAGAGTGGGGATAATATTGGAGGTAAGTTGGCAACCTAACCAGTAGCAGCGTTATCTAAGAAGTTCACAAAACTCGGGTTGCACTAACGTAGTGTCTCTCCTCCCCCTTCAGTAGTCCCCTAAGGCTATGAGCTGGTGAACAGACAGTAACTAGGATTAAGTGACATCTGAAATTCATTAATGTTTCTGCATCTACTTTGAAGTACAACATTTCTTAAGCAACCTCTGATACGGTTGTGTAGTACAAGATATTAATTGCCCGAAACCCTAAAGCGTTAAATCAACTGCCGTTTACGGCCACACGGTTCCTCTAATTTTTACCTGCTGCCTATAAATGTGATGGATGCTCTGTAGGTGGAACATTTAATGAGTTTTTAATTATCGGTCCTTAATTAACCACATCATTAATCAGGTTGGCAGGAAGAACATGATAATTATCATACCAGCTCCGGGGAAAAAGTTTAGTAACTACTGTGAAAATGGTTTTATGCATTCACTTGTTTTAAGTTTTGAACGCGTACGCGTAATGAATATTCGTGAGCCATTCAATTTAAACCCACGTGTGCAATAACGCCCTTCAGATACAAATTATGTTTGGAGAATATTGCCATGTTTATTAAAACAATTACATTTATAGCAGATTTATACCACAAAAGTAAGAGAGAATAATTCAAAATTAATGAACTAATAAATAATTTTGTCGAACAACCTCGCAAATAATCTTTAAACCTACATCTGATAAATTGTTTGTAGGAGTAACATTAGCAGTGACGTTTTTATTTATTTAACAAAACACAGTGTGTCCAAAAGTAATTATTCCACAATAAATAATGCAAAATAACAAATCGATCTATAGTTAATAATACCCTCAGCCAGGTTTCTTGATTACATCTAATCTTCAAAAGTTCACCGAAACAATAATTCCATTCTTCAAGTACCAGGCATAGGGATTTCCAAGCACTAAAACTAGACGAAATGAACT
Organism: Tenodera sinensis; assembly: GCA_030765045.1. Taxonomy (NCBI): domain Eukaryota; kingdom Metazoa; phylum Arthropoda; class Insecta; order Mantodea; family Mantidae; genus Tenodera; species Tenodera sinensis. The sequence continues at coordinate 78,222,014 of CM060965.1, read as the reverse complement.
TAGGTTGGACACAGTGACGTCGTAGATAACAAATCACCCCCATCCCTAGTACGGACTTCGGCTGGTGTCAACCACTCACGAGACCTTGTTTTACTTTTCGTGTACGTTCTATGTGCGTATTGATGGTTCGAGTGTAACTAACTTGAAGTCAAATGCTTAAGAATTCCTATGTCTGCTAGTTACAAAGCACAAGATAGGTGAAATGATTTGACATATAAAGTTGCAGCTCCGAACGAGCTAAGAAAACTCGATATGTTTTTATTTCAAATATTGTATCACTAGTGTCCATTTAAAACGGAAGAGAGGAGTTCTTCCCTTTTGTGTTAATAAACTCATAAGTTTCTACTCATTAATTCAAAAGAATCTAATGATTTGACTTGAGACAATGAATGGTTCTATTATAATTTCAACCAGGATTCCCAAAACATTTTCTTTCGACACATTATGCTTATTGTCTGAATAATTATCTGTTTGATCAGATGAAATGTTACAATTTCTTGCAATCACTGCTGATTCAGAGAAAAATGTATGCACGAAATTGTGTTCTTTTAACAGTAATTGTCAGAAAAGTGAGTGGCATCGCTGATTTTTTAATCTTTGGGAAAGACCACAAAAATGTGTTACAAGTATCAGAAATAAACTTCAGTAACATATTTTCAGGGGCATGCTGATATTAGAAATAACAATTATTTTATTTATGAATACCTAACCGTTTACCTCAGCTTCTGTATTTAGTAACCCAGAGTCTATTAACTCCTTGATACTTGATTCACCGAGAGGAACCTAGTCAATAGATAACAGCTTCATCCGACCTAAATCTAGCAGGACACACCAAAAGCAGTCAAATAGCTTAATACAATTGCTAATTTTTTTTAAGTTTAACGTCCTTAGCCTGGTCATATCGGGAACTTAAAGTTACCTCACATTTGCCTTCACAGGATAAGGGAAAACCCCATAAAAAGCCTTATCTGGATAACACCCTTAACCGAGATTCGAAATCGGGACCTCTTGAATGAAAGGCAGACACGCTATTCCTACACCAGAGAGGTGGGAGATTGCGTTAGATTGGTTTTGGTTGATGAAAGCTTCATAACAAATACTTGCAGTGACATATTTAATTGCTCATCATCATAGTCTCTTTGAGCCTTGGGCCTATTGACAGACTCCCTGTCCAAATAGAATTAAATTGGTGTCTTTGAAATACGTCGCACAAGCTCCTTCTATCTATTTTAGAATTATTTCATTACCTATATTCTTCTCTAATATCCTCATTTAGTTTCCTATGTATGTTTAGTAGTTAATGTGGTTAACTAATACTGCTAATTATTTCGATATATTATGTTTGTAAGGTTACAAATAAAGCGTTAGTGAACGATTATTTAAAATGTTGCTTAGAAACTGTGTTACCTTACACTATGTGTTTAAGATAGTTCAAAAGCATATTCTAAACAGACTTATGAAGCTGAAACTCGTCTTAAGGGGAAAACTATGTTTTGGATGCTTTAACATTAACACCAATTTGCTGAGGAATGCCTTGAATTTTTCAACCATACTCGCTAATAATTTTATCTGCTGCCCAGTTGTACGTAGAACCTGAACATGTATGAGAAACATACGGCGCAAACTGTGTTCCCAAAAGGAAAACAAGTCAATCAACAGTCTGTGTAAAATAACAAAACTATGTATACATGAAAAGTAATTGAAACATGTCTCCTGTTTGTATAATAAAATAGTGATGTAAAAAACACAAAAAGAGAGAACAAAAGAGCGAGAGAAGGAGTGAGTGAGAGAGAGAGAGAGAAAGAGGTAAAACACACACAGCATTTTTGTTTCGTTTATTGTCAAACAGCAATGGAATGAATCACTTTGCACACAGATGTAATAACCATAAATATTACTCTTATGATACTATTACAAACTTACAAATATTTGCGTAGAATTTGAAGAAAACGCCATTGTTTGTATGTGTGTATGAAATCACTTTTCTTGCGAAATGCCATTTTTTCTTTCTGTCTGAAGTTGTTAGCCATATAGTGAGACAGTTTAACACTTTTTCACCCCACTTTACAAAAGAGGATCGTTAAAGCAGCTTTATAAAATCACTTAAATGCATTTCATTGTACTATATCTACCACTTAAATTATTAACATTGAAAGATAACTATTACGCAATTTACTCTATTAATTTATGTCACAATAATGTTAAAGGACAATGAAGCAATAGAGAAAAATAATACATATTTATTTAAATCCGTTTTGGCTAAACTCTTTGAATGCGACTTTTGAATACGTGCCCCTTTCTTTAATGTAATAGACACTAACATTAGAAACTATATACGATTTTGTCTTACATTTTGTGATTTTATAACGCTGCATAGCTATCCCAGAAAACAAGAACTGTTGGAAGTAAGAGATGTTTTCTTTTGTAAAATAACTTTACCAAAATGTAAAAAATAAAGCAAACGGAAACAAGTTAACTAACAAAACTTCACTAATGGCTCGAATCATTTCTCCATAAAAGTTATGAAGGTCGGTACCACTGTCAAGCTTCTTTTAGTTGACATTTTTAAAATTTAGCAATAAAAGTATGAAAATAAATTTCTAGGATAATACCCAGTTATTGTGAATTAAATAAAATACTTGCGCTATAAGTAAAAATAACTCTCAGTGTCATTTTCTTTTCCAGCACATCCAATCTTATTCCTGTGTAGGTTACCTGCAATCCTATTCCTGTTGCTAATTTAAAGAATTAAGAGGGGGAATTTATGTACAACTTTAGTTTATGCTACAAGAGAGAAAATGATTAAATAACTTTTCTCTTGGAGTCCTGGTTTTTAAAACTCTTTAAAGATATTCAGCAGGCAGCAAAACTAGGACACCGATGGGAGAGAGATAGTTTAACCGTGTTCTAGAGTGCTGTAGGGTTGTTTACAATACAAAAGTGAGTACTGCTCCGTTGTAGTTCTTCATAAAAATCCTGGATGCGCCAAATCACATGCAATCAAGGATTGTTGAAGACAGACAGACAGACAGGCAGTCCACCTGAGAATAACAAAGTACATGAATTGCACAAGCATTCACGCTTTTCCTCCATTACATACCATAAATATGAATACCTTTTAAGTCTCCGCATTAAATAGAAGTCTTTTGATTTGAAAATACACGTACATGTGTAATTTAATAGGTGTATATTTGTTAAACGTCAACTATTATACGAATAAAGTATTCCTCTGGATGAACAAAATATCTAACCAAAAGAAGCGCGCAATTATTATTTTTGAATCTTTAACGGTCGAGTGTTGCATCGCGTTCATATTGATTTGCTTTGATTTTCGCTCACTTTCTCTGTATTTCTGATGATTATAACTCGCACACAGTAAACAAACCCTTACTTTTGTTATAGTCAACCTTTCCTGTTTCATCGGTTTCCAAATTTCGCTGCCTGTTAATCGCTAATCACTTATTTATTTTATTTATTTTTTATTTTATTTATTTATTTTTGTTAATCTTACCTGCTTTTAAAAACCGAGATCTGTAGAACAGACGATTAAAATGGGTGTAATTATGCTGAGATCTTAAGAAGATAAGGAAATATCTTGTGGAAAAATCTGATGTGTAACATCCATATACTTTCTCTACATATTATCGCTCAGTTTATACAGCTTCTATTGCTACGAAAGTTTGCCTTTCTACCTTCTTCATGTACGTTCAAATAAATCTTACAGAAATACTTTTGTTACACATTTCTTTACGTACAAGGGATTTCAAAGCAAAATCATCGATAAGCACAAGTTCCTATATGCTGACCTTGCAATTTCATACTCTTCTATAACATCGGGGGAAACAACTGAACACTTTAAGAAATTAAGTACTGAAACCTTCAGATGAATATTAAGGGATATCTGGATGTAGCTGATGCCACAGATAAAATTTTTGAAATAAATTGTGTATGTTAAAGGGATCTACATTTTTATGCGGTGAGTTTTTGCCTATATCTTTGTCTGTGTCTTTGTCTACATCCGATCGTTGAAACTTCCTTGCAAATGAAGATTTCACAGACTATCTCCAGAAATATTAAGACATTTTCATTTGCCATGTAACAACCATAAGGTCTGTCCTTCAAAGTCCTTTAAGTCATTTTTGAAAAACTCCAAGCTCTCGGAAACGTTTCTATTTAAGGAGGGAGTTCAGGTTGCGAAAAACTTTTGAAAGATTGCTTGAAGGATACTGAATTATAATTACACTTTTATACTCATCAGGCATTTCCTTTTTAGTTATGCTGTTTCTAATTCTTTTTTTTGGGGGGGGGGGTGCGGGTTAGGGCAGCATGGAATATTGGCATACTATTGTATGTGCTAATTTTGTAGAGAAAGCATTAAAGGTCAGCCGAGATTCAAGTTCGGGCTTAGTAGGCAGTTGAAGATGGGTCAGATTGTAAAAGGGTTGGTGATTTTATTATTTGTCTTTACTATGCTGCTTTTAGAATATAATATTACCCTGTTATTTCGTTTATGTAGCCTAATAGTATAATAAGAGATGACTACTGTGGGAAAAATACTTTTATTGTTCAACAGTCATTATGGCAGGGTAAAATGCGATCCCATTTCATCAAATGTACTGAAAATTTGTGATTTTTGTAAAATTAAATGAACGTCTAATTACCATGTATAAAAAGCATGATGTTATTAGTAGGGACACACTAATAGCGATGCACAAATCACACAGCCACAAGTACTTAATACAAAATAACTACAAGCAATGGCAGTTATTGCTAATTGATAATGCTACCTTTATTATAGGAGCCAAAACCAGTGACGACTATGTGGTTGGATTTCTTTTCTTAACAGCTGATTTAAGAGACAGTACTAAGAACTAACTTCGTGATTTGTTTCGTTATTTCCTCACTTGGGATAATCTCTACTGGAGTTCGAATAGTGAGCATTCTCTTCTATGAACTGAACATTAATAAGTTCTGGTGTCGAACATGGTGTTGTTGAGAGGCAGGTTCACTGTAGCAGATCTCACGTGGAATTGTAGTGACCAACATTATCATAACTACGTAGCCCGTACTTCCCTCTTGTGAGCTGAACTCTGAGACAGTTCTGGCGACGAATGTGATGTATCCTATGATATTTCTTAGTTCGATCAGGTCTCCTTTACTTCTTAGTTCGATCAGGATTTCTTCACTGTACCTATTCTTACATGGAATTCTAGTAGCCAAAATTGTCATTATTGTGTGGCCTTATAGTTTCTTTTGATGAGCTGAACTTAAAGACAGTTCTGGCGATGAAATTGGTATGTCACGGAAGACTTCTTATTTTAATCAGGCTTTCTTCGCTAGAGCTGATCTTAAGTGGAATTCTGATGACTATAGTCATTACTATTATTTATTACTAAAGACCGGAGGCGTGTGCCTTTTTTCATAGATACACTGCATATGGACTTTATTGTTATCGCTCGCGCATGTAAACAACTGCCTGACCATGAAAACTGCCTCACTGCAACACAACCTACAACCATCATATGAACATTAAAGACACTATCACTCCACATCTGCAGCTCACTACAAGAAGAAACAAAACAGTCGCGTTATACTACACCTTTACCGTGCGTGTGCATATCCATGCAGGACAATGCTTCACTAGTTTGCAGAGTATTACGCTATGCTGTTTACGACTGCTGCTTCTCGTGGGAGTTGCTTGCACATTTGATGGCCGTGCTGTACTTCTGATGTCATTCATATTCTGCGTCCAGCTAACCTGTATCACATTCGAGCGCACATCCCTCCGACCTTTATTTATCACAATAGATGACATTAGTCAGTTATTAAAAGTTCTGCCTCTTGCCAGTAGATACATATCATCTGTCTGTCCATGATCCCGGGAGGAGTTTTCGCAAGGGAAAGGGTCACAAACACATTCTTCTTTGTACCTTTATTGCTACAAAACTCTGTGATTAATAAAACATTTATGCACACAAAACACAAGCTTTCTCTGCCAGTTAAATAATGTTGTACGAGTAATATTCAAACAGTGATAATTATTTTACGAGTAAGCCATATTGTTGTGTCGCTGTTAAAAAAAAAATAAATATCTTACGCTATGAATAATCGAACGTCAGATGTCTCTGCTTGTCATGGATAGAGTTTTATTTGCAATGCCTAACATTACTGTTCTGCAAGTTTTATATTCTGAGTATTTTTCTGATGGTTCTTGTGCTCAAACCCAGGTATATCCCTTCTTCACTCCTTCAGCCGAATTTATTTTCTGTACGAGAACTCCTTAATGGAAATGAAATTGGATTCACAACTAAAAGCTTACAAAGAGGATATAAATGGTGGAGGTGGCGTTACTGAGAAAAATTTAGCAATTTTCAACTTAGAGAAAGTCAATAAGGTGCGGAAAGATAGTGAAACTGCCAAAGAATATGAAAGGAAAGAGATGCAACATGCATAAAGCATGGAGGAACAAGATTGCCTAAAACTGCCTGCAAGTACAAAGTAATGGAGGAAAAACTTTATGAAAAACTGCTAAAAAGATGCAATGACCAATAATGGATTTTATCCTTAGAGGAAGGAGACAAATCAGAAGATATTTTATATTCATTGTAGTTATGAGAGCTCCATAAAGAAATGGGAGTAAAAGATAGCTCCCTGAACATAAGTGATCATAGTCATAAAGGAGTGCAATCATGCCTGCACATTTGCTTAAATAATAGTTGATAACATACAAAGAGAACTTACAGTTGCAGTTTCTATGTGTTTAAGGGTTGCTTTTGGCATTCCTAATCTCTTGCCTGTCCTATAAAGGTCACCTACTAAACAGGACTGTACAGATCCCCATACAGTAATTCTCTCCCAATTTTAAAATCGCATCATCAGCGGAAACCTTAGCGATTGTCTCGTGACACGGAAGGGTGATTTCGGCTTGACCTTATCGGAAATAATCAAAGCCACGAGCCCTCCGAGTCGCTTGGGAAATCAATAACCAAAGGAAGAACAGATGATACTGTATCACCACGCTGGTGTGTTCAGGATATTGCGATCTGACGAAAGGCAGATACTTGACAGCACTTCTTGTTTTAAATGCTGTGCTTTACCAGGAGGCTTATTTCATTCAAATACACGGCCAGAGCTGAAGTGGGTTACTTAAGCACAAAGACAGGAGATAACCGTAGCTAATAATCGTATATCGGTTGGAAGCCTCTTCTTCTCTCTTGGTCATCAGATAGTTTCAAACTTATTTATTTTTGTTCCTTTATCTCTTCAATGCTTACATTTGTATGGTGTAATATGTATCTATTGATCTGTGTTTTTGCTTTTAATTTGGGTCCGTTCGATTTTGACTTTGGTTTGATGTTTCCTGGGCTCCATGTTTGCCGTCCCTACAGTTTCATGGGGCAGTTTACCAACCATTTCAGCCGAGCCAGTGCAAGCAGGGAGGAGAGTTCTGCCTTTGTTTTTCGACCGAGCAGTAGTGCATGTTTGGAACCCTAGGACTAAATTTTTAGGTGAAAATGACATTTACGGTTTTTAAATATATCATATAAATATACTAGAGGCGCTTATGGATTATTTTGGCCAAACTGTTTTCCAACCCGCCCTTTTAAAAGTCCAGCTACATCTTTAAGCCACCCGTTCGCTTCATTCTAACCACACTGGGGTGAACCACACTAGTAGTTTTATTCGTCTCGTTTTGCATTTTATATGAAATTTATTCCTTACGTTTCAGTTTTCCTCTATGTAAATTTGCATACATAATCTCAAATGTGTTATCTAAAGATCGAATAGACATTTTATGATTGCTTTATTCATTGGCTCACGAAAATAATTTATGTTGAATAATTTATAATAATTTAACAGTAACAACCTCATAAAAGAAAAACTTATTTCTCTGCAAGTAGGTAATAAGTTTAACAGCAACCAAATACTTCAATTTATTTACAGTTTACTTAAGTACCAGTATATATCTGAAAAATGTGAAGGCAGTTTTTCAAAAATGCATCTTTTGCTAATTAAAAGTATTTAATTCTAATATCTGAGAACTGTTTGAGCTAGAACATTGAGCTTTTGCAAAGTCATTTCTTTATTTATTCATATTACGTGTGCTAATTTTCAAGTCAACAGACTGAAAAAGTTAGAAAATTCCTAAGCTACTTAACTGTAGCTATGCGATGTATACAAATATTGCGAAGGGGTATCGGAGAAGTAATTGTGGGTGTGCGGGAAGCCAATTTGCAATTTGAAGACATTGCTTGAAGTTATATATTCTTATGAAAATAATCTAGAACCGTGCACCTAAAACACTGTGCCACTGCACGCGCGAAAATGTAAACAAATACGCACACCTCCTTCTGCTATAGATACTTCACCAGCCAGTAGACTGCGTCCCGAACTGCGAGGACGGCATAAATGGGAGTGATGATTATTTATACTTAGGTCGGAGGCGTGTGCGTCTTTCCATAGGTATTCCAGTTTTAGTTTTTGAGTTATGCTCACACACATTGACCTTTGCTAACATTTTTGTGGTATTTTGGGGGTAGGGGAGGATGCAAGAAGCATACGTTCGGTGAAATCATAACAAACGAAGGTACGTGACACAGAAAGTAAAAATTATCAGACAAAGAATTTTGGTCACCTCTGAAAACCTGGGCAGACAGTAAAGTAGAATAGCAGATTTGAAATATGGTGGAATATCGCACTGTATAGACTACGCGAATTTGTCTTTCTGTGTTTTAGGTTGGTAGACTCTGTCTCACTCACTGCAGCACTCAAGGTAAATGGAAGTGTATCACTGTATGTGACGGAGGAGTGGACAACAGTTTAAATGGTGAACGTCAACGAACAAACTGAAGACTCACACAGTGTTTAAAGTGCTATTTCCTTGTGTAGTAGTGTTCATATGTGTTTTGGGAGATATGAATATCAAAACTGAGACATTTTTCACATAGGTAATACATCACACCATGGAACAACATCTTCAGAATCTAATGGGGTAAGTATGATTTATTTGTGTAGTATTATTATAAACCACCCGGATTATAGTGCTATAGCTGGAGCTGGGTATTTTATGGAAGAATGCTCTCTTTTTTGCAACTAGCAAACACCAAGCAGTGCCGTGCTCACTGTCTTTTAGATTTAAAGCACCTAAACGTTTTATAAGCGCTTAGTGTACTTACACTTACATTTCGATTATTTTCGAGCATCCATTAGAACTATTAACATTGTTAAAGTATAACTCTTTACTTAAGAAAAAGGTAATAATTCTAAACAGCCCTTCTAAGTAAAATGCCAAAGGAAGAGAATTTAAAGAACGAAAATACATATATGACAGAGTTTAAGAGTAGATGTGAGCATTCAAAGCCTTTAATCCACCCACTTAAGGGAATATGGTTCACGATGTTTTGACAGTTCGTTCCTTTTTGCATAAACTAACAGTGCTATGATGGTTAGACCTGGCAGGTGTACAAATAGGTTGGTTTTTTATGTACTTCGGCATATTTCCTACAGACAATATTTATGGTCTCTTATATATTAAAACTGGCAATATTTTTCTTTAAATGTTCAATGGTTTCTGTACTACCTGAAGTTTGAAAGAATTTGAGTTAGATACCTAGCAGGAATATATTACAGCTACGTGAAAAATTTCATATTCCTAGTATAAACAACTTTTGAGAATTAGATCACCCGGAATATGGACCAGGTATTGTTTATATTGATTGGATATTACAGCAATTATAACGTTTAATGTTTATGTTCCTACTGTTCAAAGCCGTTTGTGCTAAGAAGATGGACATCTTGCCACTTGTTGTGGTGGTTAATGCTGTCCCATTCTTCTAAGTTTCTAACTCAAACTTCAGGTGAAGAAACCTGAAAATTTAAAAAAGAATATATATATTATTTTTTGTTATGAATGAGTCTATGAATACTCCCTGAAGAAAATGAGAGAAAATACAGAATAATCAGTCTATTTGTATACCAATCAATTGTCATCATTATAGCATTGCCAGTTTTATAGAAAAAGGAACACTAAATCATATATTTTAATATTGCGAACATAATGTATATCACCTCCCCATAAGTTACTTTCTTATATACCAAATTTATTACTAATTGTCAACAAAGTGATCAAGTCATCGTCATCGTTAATCGTCAATCATCACCACCATCATTATCGTCAGTAATGCTTGCTATCTTTTAAGACACACTTAAATATTAATCAAATTCGTTCAGTATGTTTTTCGCCTAAGACCTTGGTGGGTCTTGCACACGAACAGCTCAGCTAGAGTGTCTTCTGCTGGCGAAAGCGCGAACTAATTACGGAATGTAGACCTGTAACAAAGTCTTAGTTGGATTTATCTTTAATATCTTTTTCGCAACTTACCCTTAGATAACAACTTCTGACTTAAACACTTAAGCACATGCATTTGTGTTTCATAGTAACTCAAGTCAGCAAATTAGAACACTAACGTGCTGTTACATTTTAATAAGGACTGAAGTTAGGTTAAGAAATCATACAAGGCTTTCAGCAGCACTAGGAAAGACATGATTTTCGTTCTTCATTATGTTGGACTGGTAAACTTGAAGTCTGCGGTTCAAATCCTGCCTTCCTAATGTGTTTTCCTGGAAAACTAATATCTAGTAGGTATCATTAACTCATGCCTAAATTTCTTCTTAAAATTACCAGTTCATTTCATGTATCATCAGTATCATGTACCACCCCTTGTTGTGTCGTATGCAGTAAAAACCACATTAAATAAACTTGGTGTGTTTCAGGAGCGCTGTGTTACCCTGACATTGAACTTGACCTCCAGGCATTTGTAAACACTGTAGGCGACCCATTTAGCGATATTGGTAAGGGCAGGAAGCTAAGCAAGATGCGTACTATGGCGAGTTTTGGCAATACTAACTATGTATATATTAGCTACAGAAATATTCTAGATTCAACAGTTATACACTGCTCTTAATCATTTTATAGAAAGCTAGGAAACCTCGTGCGTAAAAAGTATTTGTCAAAATAGCAATGACACTAGATAAAGGTAGCCTTAAAAAGGTACCAGACAATGGTTTTTGGAGAAAATTAGGGCCAAACAACGGTTTAAAAAGAACACATAAACAGTTTGATGTTCAACAAATAATAGTAACTCTATCGACTTTGTTAGCACCATAACTATTTGTTACAAAACGTTTCAAACTGTGTATTGCGGGTATGTTCACATCAAAGATGCAAAATCAACGCTCAGTTATTTGTTACGTATCGCTTTTATTTGTTTATTTTTAAGTAACGAGTTCACGATTTGTGAGGAAGAAATTTTATGTATGCTCTCACATACTTCCTCTGCTCGCTATTATAAACTATTCGTCTATTTCATATCAATCGAAATAAACGTTTGTGGAAATGGTTTTATTATATATTTCCTTGGAGGATAACGAGAACAGGAAATATAGTAAGTTGAAGTATATAACATATTTTATGAGCTGGTGATGGTTTTGAGATTTCACTCCTTTTGCATGACCAGATCATAAAAACTAATAACGACTTTCAGTGTTTGAGTTATGCTGTTCACAGACACAGGTGTGTGTGTGTGTGTGTGTGTGTGCGCGCGCGTGTGCGTGCGTGCGTGTGTGTGTGTGTGTGTGCGTGCGCGCGTGCGTGCGTGCGTGGGGGGTGACATAACTCAAAAACGAAACATCTAACATATAGAAAATGAATAGCGATGCTCCATTTCACAGAAGTATAAGTTCTCCAAAACTTCTACAAATCACAAGGAATATCTTCGAAATGGTTACTCTACAAAAGATTTATTTGAACATAAATTGTGTGTTTTAGCGAGATCTACATTTTTGTATAGTAAGATTTTGTCCATCTCTTACGGTTTACGAGTTATTCAAAAGTCATCCAGAATAAATAAGACTACTAGGCTATAGACAGAAAATTCAAAATATACCTACGTTTCATTTTCCATCAAAATATCTCAAACATATGGTATTTTAATCAAAATCGATAGAGGCATTTTCAAGAAAATAAAAATGTTCGAAAAATTTTCCATGTAAAGGGTAGTTTAGGGTGGGGCTATTTCCTTCAAAATCTTCGTGGCACATCCTTGAAAGACTTAAACGTAAATATCAACTTTGGTTTTTAGCCAACTTTTCGTTTTTAGGTTATGCCGTCAATCTGACAGACACTGACATACACTTGATTGAAAAGACCACATAACCGGGACATGGTCAGGGACCGGGACGCTGACCACGTCCCACCTCTAGTACTGCACCTCACTCAAGACGCCTGTGGTGGGCAGAGGTGGAAGACTCAGCGGTCGGGCGGTAGGTCTTGGCTAGGATTGGCTATTGTGTTACGGGTTTAAAAGAACTTAAGCTTGATAAGAGGACTGTGAACAAAATTAAGTGGTCTTCTATGCCCAGTATAGAATGAGACGCTGAGAGTCATTGCAATTAAGGAGCGTCCGTAGATAAAAATTCAATTTTGAACATAGTAAGTCACCATTGCCTACAAGTAGCAGCAGCTCGGAAAGTTTTGTTAGTGACGTACTGGCTGTTATTGGTTCGAACTATTGTAAACAAACAGAAGCGTGCTACATTCTTCCGTAACCTATGAAAGTTTGTTGGGTGATACACATGTAGGTGTATTCTGACTAGATGTCTTTCGCTAAAGGATATTCAACTTAGAGAATTACAAATTCCATATTGCAGGTATTCTAAACACGTGGTATTCAGCCTTCTTTCTCCGCGTTCCCCCAAATACAATTTTCCATGTTTGTCTGTACACCTAGGCTTGGTCCTAGAAATCTTCACGTACCTCTGGGGGTACGCGTACACCAGGTTGAATTACACTGCTCTAAAGAATAGTTCGCTTACTGAAACAATCTTTCAATTTGAAAGTAAACAATTAAAATATTGCAGTAAATCTGAGAAGAATAATAACTATCGCAATTGCATCCCTTGTTAACTAACTAGCTTTTAACAAAAGTAAGTGTTTATGTGATACCAGTTGTACTCTCTTGTTTCTTGTTTTACGGAGACTGCGTGTGATAACGCATATAATGGCTTGCACATAGTAAGAGCGTGTTGTATGAAACGTGCGTGTCGAATAGATTTAAATCGCTAGACTACGTGAGGACATAAACATTGCATGACAAACGATATAAAAAGATACTAAAACTTAAATTCCTAAGCAATCAGTGACCCCATACGCTTGCAATGCGAGTCTAACAGGAAGATCGAAATCTGAATTTTCGGTGTCCTGGTTAGCACACTTGCTGACACCAGGAACGTATGGTAATGTTGAGGCCAAATTCTGGAAAAATGTTCGGTGGCCCATCTCATCCGGACTCAGGGTAAATAAGTAGATAACTCTTCGTACGTTAAAAGAGTTGCAGAACGCACCGGGTAAATCCAGTGGCGTGAGCGAACTTCCTTGTGCCTCTTATCGAAGACGAGAGATGAGAGGTACTTCCCAGGTTGAACTATTGTGTGTAGTCCGTGATAATAGACCATAAACAACCGAAAAGGGTCTTATAATGTTTTGCAATTTACTTACAGAGACTTCACTTTCCAGGGAATAAACTCATTTCCGTACATTATCGACGAGATTACAGATTTTAAAGTGCCATAACGAAACAAATGCAAACATGAGACCACGTAATGTTTCGTTTGCACTTGTTGGTTTCTTATTAATGTTATTGTTGTATTTTATTAGTTTTATTATTTATTATTGGCCTTTATTGGAATGTTTATTATCATTATGCGTACCATTATTATTATTATTATTATTATTATTATTATTATTATTATTATTATTATTATTATTATTATTATTATTATTATTAGTATTGTTCTTATTACTATTTTTGTTATTATTACTGTTATTATAATTGTCATTAGTATTACTGTTTATTAATTATTATTATTATTATTATTATTATTGTTATTATTGTTATTATTGTTATTATTGTTATTATTGTTATTATTGTTATTATTGTTATTATTATGATTATTATTATTATTATTATTATTATCATTATCATTATTATTATTATCATTATTATTATCATTATTATTATCATTATTATTATCATTATTATTATTATTATAATGAAGTCAGCATATCAGTATAATAACAACATTGAAAATATCATCATAATAAACTATATATAACAATAAGAAAAATATTAATATAATAATGATACTAAAAGAAATTAAAATAAAACAAATAGTTTGGTGCTAATGATAATGATTATGATGATAATAGTAATAATAACAAAACGTAATAATAGCTAACAAAATAATAGAACTAATAAAATCATGATAGTACTAATAACAAAAATCAAAATTACAATATAATTACATATAATTACAATAATAAGCATAATGATGATAATCATTCTAATAAAATGTAACAATAATAAATAATAAAAAACAATAAAACTGTAATTAGCAATAAAAATATCAATAACTAATGATAATAAAATACAACAATAACATTAATAAGGAACGAACAAGCGCCAATGAAACATTACGTGCCTTCATGTTTGTATTTATTTTGTTACAGCACTTTACAATGTGTAATCCGTAATGTTAGATAATATACGGGAGTGAATTTATTCCCTGGAAAGTAAAGTCCTTGTAAGTAAAGTGCAAAACATCACAAGAACTTTTTCGGCAGATGAGAGCTCGCTCACGTTCACGCCACTGCCGTCACTGACAGGAATTATCCCGGTGCCTTCTGCAACTCTTTTATTGCATGAAGGCTTATCTATTTATCCCGATTCCTGATTGGCTGGGCCACCTGGTATTTTATACTTAAAAAAATCTGATGTGTTGGACTCACATGACTTTCTCTACTCTTGTACTAACCATTCTTACAAACTCTTATTCCCATATCTTCTTCGTGTTAGTTAAAATAAACATTTGTACAGATTATCTTATTGCTTATTTCCTTGTAGGTGCAAGGGGAATATTGGAATACAGTAGGCTTTGTGCGATAGTCAAATCTTTTAAAGCTTTGAGATTCCGTTCTCTTTGTACACGTAACATATAAAAAAATGAACAACGATGATCCATTTCACGAAAGTTCCAAGTTTTCCGAAACTAACACACATAACAAGGTATATCTCCGAAATGGTTCACCCTACAGGAAAATTTATTGAGACATAAATTGTGTATTTTAGCAAGATCTACATTTTTTGTACAGTATAATTTGGTCTATCTCTAACGGTTTACCAGTTATGCAAAAGTCGTCCTGAGTAAATACGACTACAGGGGCTATAGCCAGAAAATTCAAGATATACATTTCATTTGTCATAATAATATCTTAAACATATGACATTTTAATCAAAATCGTTAGAGCCATTTTCAAGAAAATAAAAATTTTCGAAAAATTTTCCATGTAAAGGGTAGTTTAGGGTGGGACTATTTTCTTCAAAATCTTCCTGTCACATCCTTGAACGACATTAAACTTAAATACCAACTTTGGTTTTTAACCGACTTTTCGTTTTTGAGCTATGCTGTCCACAGACTGACAGACTGGCAGACTGACAGACACACAGACACACACACGGACCTTTTTCTAAAAATGCTTTTTTTGGATTCAGGGGGTCTCAAAACATATATTTCCGGTGAAATCTCGACATCGAAGTTTTGGGTGGAATACAATACTTCCCCTACTTACCAGTAGAGAAAGTAAAAATACATACAGCAGTCAACTTCCTCTATGATTTATTTATTTTTTTTATCTTGTTTTACACTTAATACCTATTGTACAAGATTATCCCCAACCTATACCTGTGTTTGTTTACAGCGGACCTAGTTTTGAATTCGGAGAACTCCCTTTTACATTTGTTGTATATATGTTTCTTTTGAATTGGCCAATGATGTCCTTTGTTAGACACTTCAAATTTTCGCCTTTCCTTATTTATTCTGTTACGGTGGAAAAGCATATGGTGTACTTGTTCTGTGTTACTTGGGCACTATACTTTTGAAGCGGTGATGTGTGGCGCACAGTGTGTGTGTGCGTGTGTGTGTGTGTGTGTGTGTGTGTGTGTGTGTGTGTGTGTGTGTGTGTGTGTGTGTGTGTGTGTGTGTGAGGTGGGGGGGGGACGTAATTCATGAAATAATGTCGGATGAGTACTAAACTTTTTGTTTATGCTGAACTTTCTTGAAGTTAATTCTAAGTATGTGACACTAAGAGTTTAAAGAAATGTACCCATTCCAAATCACTTAGATGGAAAATTATTATTTTCTATTTAACAAAAAAATGACTAACAATATTGATGAAAATACATATGTTTAAGATCTGAAGGGTAAAATTTATATGTGAAGTTCTTTTTCTTCTGCATAAACTTTACATGATTTTGTGTGACTTGTAAGCCTCAAGAGGTAGAGAAACACTTACTGCACGAAAAAGTTACTTTTTTAAACCTCGCAGTTTATATTTTAGTGAATTCTTTGCGGCTCTTACCAATTCCAAAACAGTCCTTTATTGCTCTGATTTTTCAAATACTTCATATTTTTTAAGTACTAGTCGAAGATGATTGCAGGCTTCAAACGAAGCGGAAAGAGACCACCTGAATAAAACCAATATAGAAAAGTCTGATGTGTTGCCAATTGAAATGTTTTCCTTTAGGTTTAACTTATGACAAAATTGTCACAAAAACGGTAACTTTTGCCTATATCAAAGTTAACAAGCCATCCTGGGAGTCCTCAGGAATCTCAAAATAATAAATCAGTGGTAGAAGAGCTGCAAAACATTAAGGAGGAGCCTATATATGCACTTCGGTTTTCTAAACAGCATAGAGAAATACACATTTCTAGTTTGGCGATATAAACTTTAAATTTCTCTTTTCTTGGGTTTTCATTTGTTGCACATTCTAATCTTCAAATTTTTTTAAGGCGTTGTATCTTTTGACATAAATCTATGTTTCCATGAAAATATCAGGGTAAAAGTGACTAGATAAACTTTGGCTAACATGCTTCTTTCAGACATTATTAAACAATATCTGCATTGTATAAAATTTCAAGCAAATATTGACATTTTCTATTCATAATTTAGCTTTTTCTAAACTGGTAAGATAATTAAAATAAATATATATAATGTATTAATATATTATTTGCAACATTTATAATTTTATAATACTTTTTTTTTTAAATAGCTGTATCGTATGAAGCAATTATAACTACCAAAAATACACTAAAATCTGGAACCGACTAAAAAGGCATGAAATTGGGTCTATATTTTATAAATTAAACACAATCTATTTGTATATAGCGCAACAGGCGCAGCAACCAAGATTTACCGCCCGGCCCCTGCGTCTCCCACTTCTGTCCCTCCCTCCGTCCCTCCCTCCCGCCTCCCTCACACCTCCCTGCTTTCTTTCTTTCTTTCTCTTTTTTCCCCCTAATTAGGCTCATTGGTAATAAAATTCACTTATATAGACAATATTTTTGTTCCATCTTGCCTGACGCATATTGCATAATCTCGTATCATTTCTCGGCAATCTCTTATAATGATGTAAAAAAGTGAATAAAATTACTTTTTGAGGGTAGAAATGTTTTGGTGTGAGAGTACTACATCATATGTCGGAATTGAACGAAGGTGTTATGCTGTATTCTTGCTTATTGATATTTCTTCTTCATGAAGTAGGGTTTTATGCATCTAACTGAAGTATTACAATTCTTATATAGCTGTGACGGTGGAAATGTTTAGTACACGCAGGAAAGTATTACACCATTATATAACCAAAGAAACTATTATACGCTAACAGCTTCTTTAATTACAAAATAGGACAGTAGTTACACAGTTTTATTAAAAATTGAACCTAAATTCTAAGAGTTTTAACCAAACACATATTATAATATTTATGTTTCGAACAATGCAGACAAAAGGTCATTAGGCTTAAATACCTTAGAGCTTTATCATTATCACCATGCCATACTTTTCATAAGTTAATAAAACTGGTTGAAATTTTAGCTGTGGATTTTAAGAAGTGATCGTTTAAGTAAGGCTGTGGTTTACCTTCATTTTCGGCATTTTTATTAATGTTTATCTGATGGTGTCATCCAATGATGCACCGTCAAACTATTTATCGTCAGAGACAAATGAAGGTTGTTTTTAGCAGAAGATTGAATTTGTACCATGCACGATGATCCAAATTGTTCATATTAGGAAGTTGCATATTATTTTTCAGGCATAGGTAAGTTCTCTAAAGAACCAAAATTGAAGGTTTTGAGCATCATCAGGTCCTTTGTATCTAAAAACCAAGGTAACACTTGTAATAACTGCTTTTCCATTGGGAAGCCGGCAGTTCCATAACTATAAAACTTCAAGTCCATTTACATAGTGTAACTATTTTTAATTTGTAAACTTCATGTTTCTTATATGCGATCCTCAATTTGAATTATTGTTTGTTTATTTTCCTTTTTAGTATGATATATCAGAGTATTTTGAAATCACCTAGAAGGTTTGTAGGAAGTGCTGGGGTTTAATGCGTACATTCATGGTAGCTCAGTGTAAAGTCTCGGGAAAAAAGCCTAAAATATGTGGTTTGAGTCCCAATCTCGGCCCTGACTTGTTGGTTTGGACAAGTGAGTCAACTCAAAAATCTTTTTGCACAATGATTTACTTCACATATTTTTTTTTTTTTTTTTTTTTTTTTTTAGTTTTACGCATAAGTATACATAATTTCACAATTCTTTAAAAGAAATCATTGTCTTTTGACACTCCTCTGACCGCGTTTGTTTTATCTGAAAATGAAAGTGACACATTAATTTGATTTTGTGATTATATAACACTTAAGGGAAATTCCCTATATTTACTTATATTTTTTCACTAAGTTACAAAAGCTAAAGCTATATAGTACTAATTATTGACATTAAGTTTATAACTTTAATTTACTAACGTTTCTAAACCAGCCTATTCTACCTACTTTTTTCTTACTTTATTCCAGAGACTTTCCAGTAGCTACAGGAACCGTTTTCCTACTTCGAGGAATTTTGTGACCTCCTTTGGATTAATTAAAATTAATTCCAAGATACCTGGATAACATTGCAAGAACATTAGGCTTAAATTTCAATTAAATTTCTATTTTCCATTAAATTAAATCTTGTTTAAGCTGGCTCCACAATGGCGATGACTTCCTTAAGCGACGTCTACGTGCAAACCTTCATTTATTACAACTCACTAATCTAACTCTTATCAGATTGATTCAGCTATAGCGAAACTACGAGATATCAGTTAGCATTTTGCGACACTAGGCACGCAATATTGGGAGTGGAGCGGAGGAAAAGAGTTCCTTTTTTGTTTTAAATTGTCATATATGAACATATCACTGTAAAAGCATATAGCGAAGTTTCGACATTTTAGATTTATTTTATAGCGCATGTAGTAACCAAAGAAAATAATGTGATTACCAGCCATAGGAAGTTTCAAGCCATTATGATAAAAAAATTAAGTTGAACTTGCTACGGATTTGACGTAGTGACGTTACAGATTACAAATCGTCTCCATCACTCATGCAGTTGTTGGCTGCTGTTATTTACGTTCTTTGCACTGACAATAGTTCCATTGAAGAAAACTGCTTAAGTGCTATGTTGAATAATTTCTTAACCACTGGGCTTCTAGAGTTCTTCCACCCTGTATGAATGAGATCACTGAGACTGTGTAGTAAGAAAATCACTAACATCCCTGATTTAGGAGACTATTATTCTAATGATAGATATTCTGCAATCGGTATGTGATATATACAGAAATAGCAAGTGGTTTCAGCTCTTTGTCTGTCCATCTGTCTGTCTGTCTCTCTCTCTCTCTCTCTCTCTCTCTCTCTCTCTCTCTCTCTCTCTCTCTCTCTCTCTCGTACCTCAAAACTGAAAGCAGTTCTGATGTTATCTTAGATTTTCATCTCTGAAATATGTTCCAAATAACGTCAAAGCATGACATATATACTTTTCACTGTCCCACCTCCCACGAGACCCCGTAGAATTATTGGACAGAGTAAGTCGTTGCTTGCCACCGCTTACTTTCGCTTTGCGTGATTCATTTTTTCTTTTTACGTCTCATTCCACTAGTTACTTGGAGACTATTACCGATGGGATCGAGGAAAGTATTCTCTGATGATCTTTGCAAAGTAAATGTCCTAGTAAGAAACGTGGGACATCGCAGAAGGAAAAATATATGGTAGTGACTTGAACCCTAGGGGACAAAGGTGATTTACAAGGGCAAATGATAGATCCGTGGCTGTACTTAGGCCAAGAGTGATGAGCGTCGACTTGAAAGCTATTGCTAAATAGCAGTGCCCCTTGTTTGTCATAGGGCCGAACCAGGCTGCAGACATCGAGATTATATCGTTCGATTGTAAAGCATTTTTACGAGTGTCGCTTTGCCAGTTAATGTAACAAAGCGCTAAGGCACAACTGAAGTATAGCACGCGGTAAATGGAAAAGAGAATGGCGATCCAAACCAGATTTTACAGCTCAGAAGCACAACATACATTCTTTATGACTGAAGCGTTCCAAAAACGGCAGAAGTTTGTACATTTGCAAGAAAACAGCGTCATCGTTAGCGATGGTGGCTTAATATAAACAACTTTTCAGCTCACAGCCTCGAGGGATAAACAGGTAAGTTAAGATGCCTTACATTAGTGCTTCAAGTACAGTGCTGACAGATAATTCAGAGTGTAACCTTTGAGAAGAACTTTATCATTAAAGACACTACACACCAACCATTTGTAATTAAAACAACTAAAATGAAATTAAACACACCTCAAATCATTTACTATACAATCTAAATAATAAAATAAACAATTCAAACATTCAATATTCAGCAACACTCATAAGTAAAGCAAGATCTCCTACTCCATTCAATATTATTCCTAGGGCGTCTCCTCTATACAGAGGGTACGCTTATCGCTCGGCCGCTGCGTCCTTAAGCGCAGCCAAAGCCACGGAGGAGTGTAGGGTGGGGCTGGTGCGGGTACTTCGGTACTAATCGGATAAAGTTGGATTACCTCACTCGACTAAAGACCACAAGCTGTTATGCCTACCGCTCCCATTATCTACCCCCCCCCCCCCTTCTACTCGTTCACTACGATATGTACATCTCGAGATTTTGGAGCCTCTAATAGGAATACTGTCGCCCTGCAACAAGCATAACGGTACGCTTACGAAAATAGTCTTCTGCGCATCTTGCAGATTGGCAAGCTTTCATTGCGCCAGCTCTACTCATGTAGCATTACATGTATCTTGTATGTCAAAAGGTGCTGAATTAAATGACACAGCGTCATTAGACAGAACTTTATTCATGAGGATAATTTGCCCCAGTGCTGAGCTGCATTGCATGCTGCAGGTAGGCTGCTGTGAGGCGTGATTACTCCACTGCTCGCTGGCGCGTACCCAAACTGAAATAACCTCTAATGCTGTAGTCTCCTATAAAATTGTAACAAAACACCAAGGTATCGACTACTATTAACACACTTGAAGCTTCAAAATACGTAAATAAGTAACACATTTGCAGTAAACACACACTTGAGTCTCGCTTAGCACTTGAAACAGTTTAAACAGTTCTGAGGAGAAAAAATTACTTTTAAATGTTGCTTTTAGTGTGTAAGAGTTTTGAATTGTATGCGAGGCTACTTAAACTAATGAAGCCAATAAAAACATGCATTAGATCCTACGAACAGTATTATCCTGAAACATTACTTTCAGCAAAAGGAAACATTTTTAGGATAATTAAGAAGTCAATATCTCGAAATGTAATTGCATCGTGTCAGTTGAGACACTGGGAGTAAAATTTGAAAGTTCCACATTTCTGGATAGGTTTTTCTGAAACTTTTACTGTGGTTGTATTTATATGACAATAGAAGGTACACCAAATTTCATTAAAATTGGATAATTGGTTTATGATATATAAATTATTTTATGAATTTAATACGCACATTTTCAAAATGTAGCTCGCGTCTATTGATTTTTCAAAATTAATTTATATTGGCAGAACTGGTACTCTAAAACATGGGTAACAATTGTATGAGGAGATATTTCAAATACGTTTGCTGATTATGCTGTACATATTTTTTTAATAACAAAGAA
Organism: Tenodera sinensis; assembly: GCA_030765045.1. Lineage (NCBI taxonomy): Eukaryota > Metazoa > Arthropoda > Insecta > Mantodea > Mantidae > Tenodera > Tenodera sinensis. Next base: position 78,199,922 of record CM060965.1, on the reverse strand, counting down.
AATTTAATCTTAAAAATTATTGATTTTTGTCATACAAAAAAAATGTTTTTGGAATTCATGTTAATGATAACATCAATATTGAATCATAGTTTTGTTTATCTGCTATTTATGAATACTTTTGGAAATTGTCATTGAAGTTGAAGCAAAACTCAGGTGCGACCTTTTTTTGGAACATGCTTTTGTGTAGGAACATACAGTGTACGTTAAGGGAAGAGCGCTATTTGAAAGGGCCGTAATGACCACATGGAGTGGGGGACATGAAAAATGTTAGTGATCCAAATGCACAGGTGTTCCTGGACCATTTTAAGGTAAAAAAACAATTTTCGACTTTTTGACAATTTTGACCAAAATTTCACTCCCAGTGTCCCTTAAATGTTGCTAGTGTGTATAAGAGTTTTGAATCGTATGCGAGGCTACTTAAACTAATGAAGCAAATAAAAACATGCATTATCCTGCGAACAGCATTATCCTGAAACATTATTTTAAGCAAAATTAAACATTTTTAGGATAATTAAAAAGTCAACATCTTGAAATGTAATTCCATCGTGTCAGTTGAGCACATTCTTATCCATCATTCACACGGGCAACTACACTCAACTTTTCCACAACTATATAGGAAGCGGATATTCGTATATGCTGTTTTAAGTAACACCATATGCTGCAGTATACCGGTGCCTTGCGTTTATTCATTTCAAGACAAACTTGGCTGACCATATCTATCGGCACAAATTATACACAAAACTGTTTTCTACTGTTTTTTTCCGTCAAAGTACCTTGTATTTTACTTATCGCGGTATAAATTTTCACTGAATGCTCTTATATCAATAGCATTTTAATACAGCAAACATATACGAGATCGTGTGGGGAGTCCCTCCAATGTTTTTACATGGAATTGGTCATAAGATCATAGCTGTCCTGAATCTTCTGCTTTGTATTGTGTGGCGCATACAATTCAGATATTTCCTGACCGCCTCCGTAGCGCAATTGGTAGCGCGCTTGCCTCTGGCGTGGAGCACCCGGGTTCGATCCCCGGTACCAGCATGGGGATTTTATCCCCTCTGGGAGGTCTGGCACGGGGTGCACTCAGCCTCGTTAGGTCCTGGGGGGACCAATTGACGAGCTACTTGATGGAGAAGTAGCGGCCCCAGGTCTAGAAGACCGCATAACTGGCCGGGAGGGCTCGGGGCGCTGACCACGTCCTACCCTCCAGTACTGCACCTCACCAATGACACCTGTAGTGGGTAGAGGTGGGGGACGCAGCTGCTGGGCGGTAGGCCTTGGCCTCTGTTTGTGTGTGTGTGTGTGTGTGTGTGTGTGTGTGTGAGAGAGAGAGAGAGAGAGAGAGAGATTTAATGTAATATAAACCAAAGTTTATCCCCTCCATCTTGAAGCGTAGGAAGATATCCTTGCAAGAGGATAGTTTGTGGAAACTAATACAAGTAAATGATAGTGGGCAGAGAAAGTCGTGGTGCAATACTTTCTATATTTATGCTTTATTAAACTATTGCATGTTTAAATAGAGAGTTTTCGCACTCGCAAGGTTAAACTTTAATCTTGTCCGAAGTGTTAAGATAATGATAGCTAACGTGATGGCGTCACGTAAGCCACGTTATTTCTTTCGGGAGTGTTCGGAGGCATTAGTTTTCCTTAGCTTTGATTTTTTACAGTTTGATCCCCACTGTTCTAATTAAGTGCAGCTATTTCTTAATCTACAAAAGTCATCAGCCATTGGTTTATTAGATAAATTTGTCACTGAAGATATTGTACCTGCTGTTCAAGCAAACCAGCGAGAAGTTCCCAGATTAAGATCGATGGAATTTTCACGGTTTAATGTAAATGATTTTTCAAGTGCAGAATGTCTGCAGAATCTTCGATTCAAAAATGACTTGTACCAACTTGCAGGTCTTCTAACTATACCAGGTACATACACTAAGATTTGAAGATAGTGCCTAGAAGATAATTGCAAATGGCGTATGTTTTCTTTTGACAGTATACGTGATTTTGATAAATAGCAAGATTATTATTTACCCATTCTAGCTCTTGTTTTTCCTGGACTGAAAGGTCCGTACATACATATATTAATTTTTAGATCTTTCTCCCTTAGCGTTTTCAGAGGTCTCTTGGACAAAGAGGGGCTCTAATGACCTAGCTGTCGACGGGCCCTTAAACCCTAATCACTCACTCACTCACTCTTGGACAAAGAGATCAGATGAAGCCTCTGATTCCACTGCAGGTGATGCTTTGGAGGTTGTGGGCGTTACAACCTCAAAATTCCCCAGAGTAAGACTTCGTTCATCTATGTGTTTCTTTCGAGCATTATTTTGGGCACATATTGGAGACTTAATTGAAAATCCTTCGCCGTATCTGAAGTATGTGATGACTAGTAATTTATCCCTTTCCCAATACTGCTCCTCCTTACCAGATCTAAAAGAAGCTACGCAAAATTGTTGAAAAAACAGTAGAACAAGTAATCATAGTTTACTGAAAATTCTGAAAATTTATTAAATAATGTATAAAATAATACACTAACTTCCTTACACTGGCTTTGTAAGATGTTTTTCTTCCTTTACTGTACGAACGCAAACTTTTTTTGTGTTCGTAAGGATTACTTGCTAACACTTCCCGAAGATCACATATATAACCACTAGTTGTAAATCGTAATCTTGTAGTTCATATAATAATTGTAGATGATCAGCGCACTACGTTATTGCTCAAGTTATTCTAAGCCTCGTATAATCGCATCTGGCCGTTCGCTCACTTATTCAAGCGGTTAAACGTGCTGGTTTCTGATTGGACGTAGAATTAAAGACGCCAGAATAACGTATAACGCAGATTTCTAATCAAGGAGCGAAAATTCCCTATTAACGGCGAACGTTAACGTAAAATATTCTATACTATAAAAATCGTCGCAATAATTGGGAGTTGGACATTCCCAACGTTTTGTTTCTTTAAGGGAAGGCTTGCTTTTAGCATGTATCAATATTACATCATAAAACAAAGCTACAATTCTCAAAAACATACACATAATCAGAAGTAAATGGGAATTAATTTTGTATGTACTACATAGAGTAGAAAAAAGTAAAAAAGTTAGAAATAAAATATGTTCCAAAAACACACAAATTAAATACATTTTCTTTGAAATGCTATTTGCAATGCATAACTGCAAAAGTTGATAGGTATTCATAGCACGCTGGATTGCTCTGGAGGCATAATCATTAAAACATACCAATTTGTTCGTCTGCAAACATTTTCTAGCTTTAAAACTATACGCTACCTTTAAGTGATTTTAAAACAGGCTTGCCACAGCCAGATGTTTTTAATAAGTACTGAACTACAAAAATTCTACTTGACAACACACATTTGTACTAAAAGAAGGAAAGGTTCATGTTTCTATGATCACATGATATATCCATATTTAAAAGACAGCACAGTATACTTAAATTATCTTTAAAACTGTTACTAATAATTCAAAGACCATAATTTTATGGTAGTTTGTTCAAGAAATTTCATAGATATTTTTAAAACGAAATACAACACGTGATTTTTTACCATTTTAGATTACAGTTCCCGTTGGCGGTCCGCTAATAAACGGTCTTAATGTGCTTTCGCTTTCCTGTGCCATCTATCATTTTCATATTTCCCAGCGCTTATATAATATACTAGAGGAAGTGTCGCATTCTACTACAGTTTCAGTACGGAAGCTGAAGAGAAGAATGAATCCAAAAACAGATTTTTAAAATAAAACATACGCGCGCATCCTTGAATACCATAACTAAAAACTGAAAAGTCCAATAAATATAAAATTCCGGCAGTTAGATCTTACAAAGCTAAGACTTTCCTGAAAATTGCCCTACAAAAAACAAACCCTTTACTTGGAAAACATTTTTCATCTTTTACTTTCATTATACTTTCATTAAAACCTCTCAATAGAGCTTGATTAAAATGTATATCATAAACGTAACCCAGTGAAACAACAGCCCTTCCGAGCCAAGGCCTACCGCTCGACCGCTGCATCCCCCACCTCTGCCATTGCGGCGTCGTGATGGGGAAAAGGAACATGAAAAATTTCCGCAATATTTCTTGTTGGGTTTGCGCAGGTTTGTTCCCTTTCATGTTTCTCTTTAAGTTCTTTTAGTGTGTTTAACAGCGCCTAAACCTTAAGATACTAAGTCTTCGTTTGTTTATTATGTACTCAAAGAATAGGCAGTTACTCTCCATTGATCCGCTTTTTAAACGGATAGTGTCACTTGCCACGTGTAAATGTTAAATGTGTCTACTAGTTTCAGCTTGTACCGAGGTAACCTAAATTTTAAAGAATATTTGCAAATCAAGATATTACAGAAAAAGTTGTTTTAAAGTGTACAATTGCGAACTTTTAATTTGGCGGGTTGAGCGGTACTTCAACAATTATTGTATTCGAGTGGGAAACAAAAACGATGCGACTTTCTTTTAAGTTTTAATCATTATTTCAGCATTACTACATCTTGAATATATATTTAATCAGGATCTATTGGCAATTTAAGGATTTGTGTAGACAATATTCCTTAATATATAAGATTATTTGGTCATTTCATACAGAATGGTGCATGATAGTCGAAATCAGGTTTGTAGTGGGTTTGTTCTCATTAATCTATAACACTGAACTTTAAATACTTCACATGGTGAGTTGTTTATGGTGCAACGTAATTTTAATTATGTTAGCACTTTTTTGTAATATGGGTTAATTAGTGCTATTTGAAGCTTATGTATTAAATTTACAGATTAATCAAAGTATTTGTATTTTTGATATGCTCTCAGGTCAAATATGATTGTCATAGTCCAATAAAATATACGTTAATTGCTCTGTTACGAAGTTTTTGAGTCATTTTGTAATGTGACTTGAATTATTCCCTTGGAGTACATACTTATAAACTGAGAAGATACGGAGGGGGTTCGGTACTGCAGCCAGGTTTATTGTACCTATGTCCCCAAGGGGACATCCCAGGAGAAAGGATGAGGTGAGAGGAGACATTGGTTGGCCAGATACAAACTAGTGGTACAGATATCTCTAAAATTTACCAAGTTTGCAAGAACTCGAGGTCTTCCGTGTCCACCAGGAAGACCCCGGAGGGGTCCACTGCCCCCATATGACGCCCCCCCCGGAACCCTCCCCAGGACGAGGGATGCAGAGAGTGCCTGTACGCATATTATCGCTGCCAAGCTGCACACAACGGTTTCGCTGCCACTTCCAACTCTGAAAGAACTAACGAATGATGAAGGAAATGATTCATGAAGTGAAACGGAAGGGCAGGAAATTTGGAGGATGTAATTATCCTTCCCAGCTTTTGCCTAGTGACTTGGGGAAACTTCCGAAAAAACCCACGGGTCAGGAGTGTCCGCCACGGGGAATCAAACCCACGACCTCCGGAACGCGAGCCTCACGCGTTACTGCGGAACTATCTCACTCGGTATATCTATGAAACTCTAAACAGATCCCGATGTATTTATCGTAATTTACACCGAGGCAGCTCTTGCACATATGCTCCTTTAAGAAAACACTATATGGTAAATAACTATAGCACTATATCAGTTGCAGCGTTTAGAGCTAATTTTGATACCTCGAATTCGTTGGTTCCTTTAAAACTATCGAACACGTGCTGCAGAAATCGATAAATCTCAAAGCTTTTGAGGTCAAGGACATTTTTAGAGAGGGTTTCAAGGAACATCTCTGAGACATCCCCCTGTTCTTTAAATTTTACCTTTATTCTCTGTCTAAAATAAAACAGGCGTGTGCTCTTAAACTATTTTGTTTAAAGAGTAGAACTCTAAGCATTTCTGCTTCAAAATATTCATTTTAATTTATTGGATGCATTTCATGATTGTCTAAAAAACGAGAGCATTTGTATGCAATTACTAGGATGTTTCTGGAGATTAATTAACTTGAAATCATTTGTCTCAAAAGTGCAGAGATTTACTTGATTCTGTTGTAACATTAACAGAATGCACATTTAAGCAGTATACACTCAGAAAATGTTATTTTATTATTTCAACGTTACGGAGTTAACTGTCAGTTGAAATTAGTAAACATTTTAAAAACACATTCATAAATAGCTTTAGCTTCATATGCTCTCTATGGTGTTTGCTCTTTTTGAAGTTTCAACATTTGACATTTGAATGCAGTGAACCACGGCCTGTGTTTTCTGTCAATGCCTTTTTGCGACATTAATTTTTCTTACATTTTGCGTATTAAATTTTTCAATACGATATACTTTAAAACCAATCCTGTTTTTTTCATTAATGTGTTTTAAGCTGGTAGGTCAAATTGGAGAATAAATGGACGAGTTGCTGAAATAAGCCCGGGGCTCATAGAGCTTAAAGTTACCTGAATTTATTTTCTCAGATAAGGAAGAATCCCAGAAAGGTCCTTAACTGTAAAACTCACGCTAAACGAGATTCGAACGCGGCACTTCCTGAATATGAGGCATAGACGGGCTATAACCAATCTTGTTCAATTTTCAGGAGAAATTCGAGAGAATTATCTTATAAAATATGGCATGTATTTTTTAAAGGTTCAAATTACTCAAAATATAATTGCAGAAGTCAAGCTAAACTTTTATAAACGTTATATTTAAACATTCAACACTTTTTGTCAAATAACCAGGACAGTGAAAAAATTTCCACGGGTCGGTTTCGTGTATTAATGTTTAAAATGTGTTAGTATTTTCATTTGAAAAATGACTAATTCGGCACATTATGCAGCCCCAATTAGTTAGTAGAATAAAAATAAAAGATTATTTTTCTCAACAACTATAAAAAGGTTTAAAACATACTTTGGTGTAGAGCAGAAGTTAACCAAATTTTGAAAAATATTTTCATAAGAACTGCAAGATTTAGAAAAGCACCGGCACTTTAGAAAAAAGTACCCTTAAATAATAAAATTTCTAACTATAAATTACCCTGCCGACTTATAAAATATGAAATAGACAAAACCTAATGAGCTTTCCTTCTTAAAATTTAAACCTTTTGAACCTGAAAACATCCAGAGTAAAATGTTTCATATTCCTTCATTGACTGTCAGTGAACCATTAATTAATAACAAATTCTAAATAACCTATGCGGTAACTAACTATTGAATAACAATAGTGCTAATAATTTATATCATTTTAAACATATGCTACGGAAATTCCAAAATCTGTGTTGAAACTGACTGCTAGAATGTTTCCAAGCGTTGGATGAAAATAGCGATGATGCTGCTGCTGCTTGAAGCGTTTTCTATTAGCGATTAATTTAAAAAGTTTCAACATATTTCTAGTTTTGTGAATACTTGCCAGATTATGTTGTTAATTGAATGAGTTTACTAATATGTCGCATCGAGCCACCTTGTGCAAAACATGTGTTTATATCAAAATGATAGTGTAAGAGAAGAAGCTGGATGGAAAAAGTTTTTTTTTTCTTTCCAGTTCAGTTAGGTTTTATAAATAACCGGGAATTAAACTACAATTTAAAGATGAGATTATAAAATTTAAGTGTGACTTTCTCTAATAGAATTAGGGGAAGTGGTGCATTGCTTACAGAGAATTTCACCAAGAAAAGAAAGAAAAAATGTTTTGAGGCTCCCTGAATACAAAAATTTCAGAAGATTTTAGAAACCTAAACTTCTGTGTGTGTGCGTGTGCGTGTGTGTGTAACAGAGAGAGAAGGGGGAACGAAAACTGTATACATAGAAAATTTCATATCCAAGTTCTATAACTTTCAAGAGTGGAAGATTAAGTTTTTAGGAAGTTCCTCCATTTTAACCAAAAGTAATATGAAACAATTTTCGATGTATTTGTTACTCAACAATGACATTTTAAGTAATAAAGCAATATATTCCTGAGTATCTTGTAAATATCCTATGAATTACTCTTCATTCGTGACTTTTATGTAACTTTATGTATCTTGGAAATCTTAAGAGGCACGCCAAAGCTTACTGCAGAAAAAAAAAAAAAAAAAAAAAAAATGCTCTTTAAAATGCATAATTTGTGTTGTTATTTTTTGGAACATTAGCCGTTCCTAAACTGCTGCTCCTTTTAAATGTTGTGGAATTTTGTTTTTCATTTCTCTCCTATGGCGTCATTAAAACGGCTTATGTAATAAACATTGTACGTAGCTAACATACGTTGATGTGCAATTGTCACAAATCACTTCATTTTATATCATTCTAGACCGAGATATCGCAAGTAGTAGTAATATGTTCCTTTTGGCTCAAGAAGTGGCATAAGTGACATGTTCCCTTTGGCTCAAAAAGTGGCATAAGGGACATATCAGTCACGCCCCCCCTCCCCACCTCCCCTCCCCTCCCCCCTTAAGTGACATGGGTATTTCTTTGGACACGTGGGAATTCCGAAAAAAGAGGGTGGATGGTCTGTCGCGATCAGGATGACAAAGGAAGTGTAATTTATGACCCCCCGTCCCCCCTGACCCTCCTATTCTAGTGTCTGCATGTGTTTTCGAATGTGACAGTTGGAAATGTTCCCCTCTGACAGTTTTGAAAAGAACACGATACAACTTGCAAGGGGGGCGAGCATAGAGGATGACAAAGGAAGGGAAACAGAGAGGGTGGATGTCTGTCGCGAATAGGATGACAAAGGAAGGATAATTAATGACCCCCCGTCCCCCCTGACCCTCCTATTCTAGTGTCTGCAGGTGTTTTCGAAAGAAGAACGCGAGGGTAAGAAACCCTACAATGAATGGCCCCCTTTCAGATCTTGATATATTTATGTGACAGTTGGAAATGTTTCCCTCTGACAGTTTTGAAAAGAACAAGGCTTCATCTTGCAAGGGGGCGAGCATAGACATACACATTTTTCCTGTCTGAACAGGCTTAGTGTTTTTCTCTTAACAAAGCAGCCAAAGATCGCCCACCTGCAGGAAGAAACCTTTTCAATAGCGAAAGAATACTTCTGTATTGACACGAGGACCACCCATGTGGTTCCCCACTGAGAGGGTTCCCTGCCTTCCCTCACAATGACCGTATTGTGCGGAAATGGCCATCCAACCCCCCCAACACTTCAATGCGTTCCCACACAGTGGGGACAAAAGGAAACCTGTAACATAACTCTTAGCAGAAAACAAACTTGCAGTTCGACATAACGAAACTTTTACTGATCAAAATCTACCCCCCACACACGCATTCTTCCGAAGAAAAACCTATTCTCACTGAAATTTTCGGACCGCACACATCTTTGACTTTGCACTATCCATTAAGCGGAAGGGTAACTCATTCTCCCTATTGTACTTGCAGGTGGCTGCTTCAAGCATTATTTAAGCATTGACAATGACGACAAAAAGTTAAGGGGTTTCTCTTACACATAGAGGCAAAGACAGCAACAGTATTGTATTGAGAAAGGACAGTGTTGTTTGCTTCTTAGGGAGCATCGCCCAATAACGTTATTTTATACTTGCAACATTCATTTTGTGTATAGTATCATGTTCGACGATCAGAGAGGCTGTTTCTCGTTTCTTTCAAGCAAATTTAAGCTTTGACAACATGTTACTTAAGCTGAAAATATTGTCTCGTCTGTTACCCTCACGCAACTTTCTCTACTCTTGCCCTAACAATTAATACAAAATGTTATTTGCACTAACATCTTCGCGTTAGCTGAGATAAACGTTTTCACAAATTATCTCCCTGCTTATTTCCTTTTATGTGCAAGGGGGGATATTAGAGTAAGGAAGGCTTTGTGTACTGATCAAAAGCTACATGCAATTCTACTGAAAAAGCATTCACAAGGGAATTTTTTGGGTCCATCCACATCTCTTGACTTCGCATTTGTTTATGTTCCCAAAACTCAACTAAAATCATGGAAATATCTACAAAAAATCCTACAGGCACACACACATACTCACACGTAAACACGCACACACACACACACACACACACACATACACCCCGCACACATGCACACAAATACACATGCACACCTACACACATGAATGCACAACCACACACACATACACACACACACACACACACACACACACACACACAAACAGACATACATACGCGCAAACACACGCACAAAACCGCATAAGCTTCATTTATAATTTCCTTAAATTAAGGACTTTATGTTAGCCAATGCATCACTTTTCACAAGGATACTCTAAGAATAACGATACCACAATGCAGGAACAGTAAGCACCCGAGGAACGTAGCTGAATCATTGAACCATCAGCAATACATGTTATTCTTGTTATTACATCATAAAATAGAAGCAAAATTGCATAAGGGCGCATTTTCAAAGTAATGGACAAATTTCAGACACTAAGTAATATCTCGCCTTATTATTAGTTTCTGAACAGGCCTAGTATATTTATGTTGGCGTGAGAGAATTTCCAGCGAGAATAGAAGATGGTAATTTTAATGGATTCTTTAAGGAGCGAGTATAGACACCTGCATTTTTCCTGTCTGAACCTGTTTCAGCCCTATGTCCCTCCTGCCAACTCTGTTTAGGCGCATGCGTATTCCCACCCTTCTGCAAGCTACCCCCCACCCCCACACTACGTCACAGCTCAAGTAGTATATAAGCACGCCTGCTAAGACTGGGAAATATTAGTTGGATTACAAATTTACAAACGTTTCCTGCAAAAGAAGTATATTGTTATGAGTGGAATGGATGACTTTTGGAGCGAATGTGGAGAGGAAGCACATCACTATACATACTACCACAAGGAGTCATGCAATGGGTTCATGCATTCAATTGTATGCAACAAACCTTCATATCACGATCAGATGTCTTCTAGAGATGTATGTACGGAAAACTGCCGCATATACAGAAGAAGATACTTGTAAGTAGATAATTCTTTGTTACATTTTTTTAAATACTATTCTTTAGCAGGTCTTTAAGAAAATGTTTATTGCAATACAAGGGATTTTTTTTTTCCAGAGAAGCTGACGACGTGGATCAAGAACATAGTGGAGTGGATGAGGTAGACGCATTTGCTTCAAGCCACGCTGCAGAGTGCCATTCAGAGTTTTGTAACGGCTACACTCATGCAACCCTATGTGACAAGCCAGAGGTTCATAACCAAATGACATCATACTTTCTGTGTAACGAAAACTGTGGTGTATATCAACTCCGGCAGAGAAACTTAAAGTAAGTAGCATCGCAGCAAATAATTAAATATAATTAGCAGTGAGAGATCATTTAATATTTATTAACCAAAACATTCTTGACTTCAGAATACGAATGACAACACCAAATCCTAAAGAGTGTGAAGATCCGTACATCAGAGGGGTGGATGAAGTAGATGCATGCATTGCAGAGCGTGATACCCTTCCAATAGACGATCTGTTGCAAGTGACTCCAGAGCATTCACCCAGTAAACAAGCAGAACTACACAAAAAATTGATGTAAGTATTCAACCTTATCCTGAAAGAACATTTATTGCATAAAACTAGGCAAGAGCTTTAACCATATCTCATGTATTTCTTTCAGAAGATAACCCTTTGCCTTTACCGAGACCTAAAATTTCTAACTTAGTCAATGTGAAATGTTTCAGGTCCAGTAAAGCATTGAAGAAGAAGAAGAATACATTTTCTGATCTCCATAGAAGGCTCAGGCTCTTGGAAGATCGAATGAAACGACTTGACAACTCAAAGTCAGATGGAAGCACCGCCAGTAACACTCGTGCTCCAAGACGCATCCATCTCAAGAAACCATAGCGTAAATGTAGGGTTGTTTCATGATATTCCAGTGATATTCATAAAAAAAACATGCAGTAACGAATTTGTGTACATGTCGTTGCTGGACTGGGAGATTTTTCAACAAAATCTTTCCATGTTCGAAACTTTCCTCAAAGTGAAAAAGTGCCCTTGCAGCGCTTACGGTGAAAATATTGTGTACTCGTATAATCTAATTGCACTTATGCAAAATGAGAGAATAAGACTTTTGAATACAATTTTCAGTAATGGTGAAATACTTTTAGACTGTAATGAAATAGCAGAAGTGAAAAGACTTGAACCCTATATTGATAGACATTTGCGAAACCTCTCCACTGCAAGTAATGATATATATGTAGGGACAAGGAGTTGGAGGAGGAAGATGCTGGAATTGTATGAAAAAAGAATAAATAAATGATTGTCTGCTTATAACATGTTTTTATTCATTAAGAAACACCTTACATTCCTTATTTTCCTCATGAAAATCCAGCTTACATTGGAACACTTTTTTTTTTCTTCAAAATAATGACTGCATCACATGAGTGAGGGGCTTGTATGTAAATACTTTGTCATGTATTATTAGACAATACAGTGAGGTCTGTGCAGGAATATTTGCACTTGTTTGAATTTCAAGTCTAATATTAACAGCTCCATTTACAATCTCCTCAGGCTGATGTGAACAGTCAATGATAAATATTGGTGCATATTTAAGAAAATCCTTTCTCTTCAATAAGGGGTAATTGTCTTTAGCATAATAAGAGTTTTGGAACTTTGAATACATTTCGTATAATGTTGCAAATCTTGAGTTTCCAAAGTCCAAGTTCATGTCGTGGTAGGGATAACATTCACTATTGAGGTAAAGTCTCAAATTTGTTATGTTGCAATGATCAAACATGGAGCAGTCCTTAGTTGCATTATTCAGTCTTGAAGTCTGTGCTCCGACAATGACAAATCTTGGTTTCTCTAGTTTCGATGTTGTTGCAACGTTCCATGTAAAGGATCTAGTTTGCGGTACAGCAGGCTGAGTATGAAGATCCATAGTTCGAAAGGCAATATGTAGCGGCCTGTCCGACTTGACAATCTTGAGGATCTCAACCTTTTCAGCATCTGAAAGGCGCATTACAGGCATCCTCCACTCAATGCGAATAAGGTTAACAGACGCATCCGCTTCTCCGGCAGATGTAACAATACAGTTCTTAGAGTCCTTGGAACGAATGAGCACCAGTTCAAACTTGCTATTGAGAATCAGGTCCTTGTGGTCATCTGCAAACCCCAGAAGCATTGACAGCGGTACTACGGCGTTGAATGCTCCACTCTCAGAATGTACAATATCCACATCTTTGCCAGGGTAGCACCATCCAGCATTTAGCAACCGATTTGATTCCATGGGGTTGAGGGCAGCATAGTTGCGAATAGTTGATGAAATCCCTGGATTTCTTGTTCTATCTATAGTTGTTCCATTCATGTCCAAGCGAATCTCATCAAACATAAATGCCATAGCATTATTAGAGAGCTTTGCTGTAGTAGCTGATGCATTAGGTTTCGTAATAGATCCCTCAATGTAGAGATAACTCCGGCTAGGTAGAGTATACAAATCTTCAGCTTGACAGGGTATTCTAATCTCATCATTAGCGTCCAGAGCTGATGTATTATATGGTAGAAACACATGCTCCTCTTCTTTAGCAATCTTGTCCTCAAATGTAGGCGTTTCGGTCACATTGAAGATATCCATTACAGAATTCTGAATCCTAACGCTTCGAGGAACTTGCGACTGCTTGATGTTAACGCCTTGAATGTCAAATGCAGAGTATGAGGAACATGATGAATCCTAGACTTCTTATATCCTGTCCAGCCTCTTCTCCTTCTGCTAAAATCGATTCCCATTCCGACGAATGTGGAGTCTTATGCTTATATCTTCGTTTCGAAAGTTTATTGTATGTCCGTTCTGGTCGACTATTCGAAGAGTGATTTGGTCAATAAGGTTGGTGTCTATGATAGGCAGGTAAATGGGATTTGAAGGCTCTTGCGAAATGTGATATCCAGGCGGGACGGAAGGGAAAAACTCGTAGATAGAGTGTCCGCTTTTACCGTCAATGAAAGAGCCTGTTGCAATACTGCACTCGATTCGAATGATGCTCACCTTAAATATGTTTACTAGAAAATCAGATTCAGTCAGCTGATTAGCAGGCACAACTCTCTTTTCATCGAATCCTAAAAGAGATCCAATAGTGTGCTCCTTGGAAAAATCTACAGGGAATGGGCATTTAATTTCAGCCTTCATGGTATTATTGTTTGGTCGAATAAAGAAGGCATTTTCCTCCACTTCAAGCTTGTCCTTTATATAATTGTTAATGTCTGAAATTTCATATGTACCGTGAGGTATATGAATAACCTTAGGCTCTTCATTGTAAATGTAATGAAACTGGTTATTAGTTTGATCAACGTTGGGGATTGAATAGAAGGTTTCGAAATTCAGTAGCGCAATCTCATAATAATATTTAGGATCAATCCTGAGTGGAGGATTTAGATACGTGGTAAGAACAGATTCATTACCGCTAACAGCAATAGTGTAGCTCATTGCGATAGAAATTGCAAGCACAAGTGTCCGCAGATGACTGAGCTAAAACTCTGAAATCTTCGAGTATTATACATCAACTTAACGCCTTTGAGGTACCCTTCTACCTCTTTCGGAGGTTTCAAGTTTCCAAAGCTATCGAAATAAAATGCAGTATTTCCATCCTTCTTTACAGCCACCCAATGTGTGCCTTCATTCTGTGATGAATCTAGATTGACAATAATTCTCTCTCGGAAATTTGGTTTTGAAGGCAGCTTATCAATCATATATACACCTCTAAAATAAGGAATGTTTAAACGTCGCGCATATAGATTGAGCTCGATGTTACTTAGGGCTTTTTCCGGGATAAGTATAGTCCTCCGCCCGAGTTTTTTGATATCTTGTTTTTGATCTGACGATTCTTTCTCTTCTTCAGTCCATTTCCTTTAGCAGACTTATTTCCCTTTACACTTGAAGCAATTTTGGAGGCAAGTGCTAAAGATGCAGCCAGCGGTAGCATTGGTAGAAAACCTCCGCTTCTCCTTTTATTCCTCTTCCTCTTTGCCTGCCGAAGACCTTTTCCTCTTGTTTCCATCTCTCTGTTATGTCGCATCATTTCTGCAAGCTTTTTATCTGCAGCTTTTTTCTTATTCACCGCGGTGGCAATTTGTGCCGCACCGCCAGCTGCAGCACCTAAGGCTGCGATAATGGGTATGATCGGCAGAAATCCGCCACGTTTCTTCTTCCTTGAGCCAGCACCAACAGCAACCTTGCCCTTCATAATTGTTGTTACCAGTCTTGCAGCCAACCTTTCACCTAAGGTAGCATCCGATGACTGAACTCTTTTCCACGCCTTCTCTGCTAAGATCTTATCAGCAATATTTCTCGATGCAGTGTCCTTGTGCTCGGCGTAGGCAACGTCGTGAAATTTGCAAGCTTCATCTAACGGATTGATTCCTGGGTCTCCTCTCTTTAGACGCTTTTCTAGCTTCGTCCCTGGTCCGCAATATCTGTAACCAGGTAGATGTGCTTCAAACGGTAACCTATTGATGAGGGAATTAAGTAAACCCGAGCCACTCGAGACCCTTATCCTCTTAGCTCTCATGGTACACTAATTGATTTTCATTTTTGCAGGGGTGCTTTTATACCTTGTTTTCCAAGCCAATTAACCAATCAATGCATCATACTTTCCATTAAAGTGCGTAAAAGATAGTGAGAGTCCCCGGATATTTAGTATATATAAATATTAGACATGGATTTAAAAACTTAGTCGATAGGATGGAGCTTGTTAAGCAGGAATGTTCTCTGCCTATTCAGGTGCTAGACTTTGAAAGCGATTTTAGAAGTGATCGACACGGAAGGCTATTTCCTAGCAATGTCAGAGCTCTAATCCTAGGGAGCTCCAGTGCAGGGAAAACAAATGTATTACTGAATATGCTGCTTCATGAGAACGGATTACGTTTTGAGAACTTGTACATTTATTCAAAGTCATTATATCAGCCAAAGTATCAATATCTAATAAGCCTACTTAAAAGCATTGAGGGAATAGAAGTGAATACCTATGAAGATGGCGAAAATGTATTGCATCCTTCAGAAGTTAAAGAAAACTCAATCTTTGTATTCGATGATGTCATAACTGAAAAGCAGGACAAGATAGCCTCCTTTTACAGTATGGGGAGACATCGCAATGTCGACTCTATATATTTAGCCCAGTCTTATGCAAAAGTACCGAAACATCTCATTCGAGATAATACAAACATGATTATCCTTTTCAGGCAAGATAATTTAAACCTGAAGCATATATATGAAGATTATGTGAACACTGACATGTCTTACATTGAATTCAAAGAATTGTGCAAAAATGTCTGGGAGAGTACCTCAGAAGGAAGACCATTTGTAGTGATAGTCCCCGAATTCCCCATGAATGAGGGTCGATATAGGAATGGATTTGATGTATATATTAAAGTGCAAAAGAAAGAAAATGATCATTTGTAGTTCAAGATGAGTATTGACCGGTTCGGGTCCCGCAGGACAGCGCCACTTAAAAGATCACTTCAACAATTCATGATAGCCAGAGATGGAAAAGGAAACTACCAATTCAGGAACAAAAGATTGTGCATTGTTCAGGACCCTGAGGAAGATAATGATGGGGCCACTAAACGCTACGTTGATTCGCTTACGGCTTCTAGCGAAAATCGTCTGCAAGAATTCACCGAAAAGGTGGCATATCAACGCATGGAGCAACTTCAATCTACGCTTAGGAGCCACATCCAGAAATCACTAGACAAACAGCATGATAATCTTATGAGCTACTTAGACAAAAATACACTTAAACGAGATAATGGAAACAATATCATACTCGATACAATAAGAATGAAGTCATTACTACCGCCGCAGGATGATCACGATGTACCGAACAAGAAGTATGTAATAGACTTTGTAAACTCGAGAACGCCTCCGATCGATTCAAATGGGAACATTTCCTTTCAACAAAGAAGATTAAGAGAAATAGCAGATCCTATAGATGATAGTGATGCAGCAACCAAAAGGTTTGTTAAACACGCCATTGGAAGGAAACAAAATGAAGCACAGCAAGAGTTCAACAGGAGAATACAAACTATTGGAAATGACATTTCTGAAGTAATGGGAAAACACACAGAAAATATAGCAAATCGACAGAGTTCCATGGATAAACACCTGACAGCAACCATGAATAATGTTAATACTCTTAAAGCACAGGTTACCGTCATAAATGCTATTCTAGAGCAAATGAAAGGTCAGCTCATTATTACATTACAGACGAAACCTTACAGAGGTCCTTCGCTAAGGTATATGTTAACATCAGGACTCGAATACTACAAATCGACTATAAACGGGGATGTGATTTCTTGCTCTATGATATCATCGCCGCAACCGAATACAAGATCAGGTACAATGTTTGCAATAAACAGTCGATTAGTTGAAAGTTACCCTGCGACCGTTCACATAGGTGATATACTATCCTTCACTGCTCCAGCCAATCGAGCAAAAGACGGCCATATTTTAAATATTGAGTTGAAATTTTCATATAATTTGACCCATTCAGAATAAAAAAAACAACATATATATTGACATGAAAACGTGTTTTAGTGTCATTTTAAGATGGACAGCGAGAGTATAAGGCTTAAAGAATCTGTAGCCAAGCATGCTAGGGCTATAAGAGAAAAGCTACGCGCCCTAAAAGGTCAACAGTTTGAAACTCAGAGGGTAATGAGTGAAGCTCTTCAACCAGTAACAGAACCGCTACATGATATACTGGAAATACAGAAGAAAAAGGATACTATGACTACTTCAGATAAGGAGGAAAGTCAGAAAAAGAAGAATTCTGCCCCTAACAATCAGAAAGATGAAAAAATATTGAGCTACCTACAGAAAGTTCAAAAGAATGACAAGGGAGAAATAGATACGACATATGGAGTAAGATACGAAGATGGAATCTATATGCTAGGAAACAAGAGCATTGACTTTATTAACGATAAAGTTAGAATAGGAGATGAAATGTATGATGTTACACCTGGATTGATTGATCTCATTTTCAAGAAGATACCTGAAATGCACTCCTATTCAGAAGACGATCTTCATACATATAGCAAAATACTGAAAGCATCCAAGGTTCATCGCAGAAACTACAGCAGGCAGGGACAACTGAGACACGGTAATTCCTATAAGTATAAAAACATTATACGTCCTTTAGTGAAGAACCATAAGGGATTAGGCTTGCAGTGGAAAGAACATCGTCCTGAGTTGAAGCATGACTACATCTACTGGAACGACCCCAATGATCTAGTGAATCGCTTGCGACTTCTCATTGCATCCAGAGACGCTGGCAATAACAACCACACCCAAGAAATTGAAGAAATTATTCAAGAGTTGAAATCAGCCCAAATCATAGCATGACAACAGTGAAGCAAAATATAGCGAGAGAGCTCCATGCCCCTGCTCGAAGAAGATTCTTACGTCGAAAAATTGTCAGCAAAGGACTCAATGATTTGCTACAGATCGACTTGGTTGAGATGATACCCCATGCAAGAATCAACAAGAATTTCAAATACATCCTTATTGCAATTAACTTCTATTCAAAAGTGGCATATGCACGACCATTAAAGGACAAGTCAGGTCCGCAAGTTACGAAGGCTATGGAAGATATACTACAAGAATTGGAAACGATTCCCAAGAATATTCAGAGTGATAATGGAAAGGAATTTTATAACAAGTACTTTAAGAATTTAATGGACAAGTATAATATCAATCACTACAGCACTTATAGTAATGTCAAGGCTGCAGCTGTAGAACGTTTAATAAGAACCTTAAAGAACATGATGTATCGTGAGTTTCTAACGCAAGGATCATACAAGTGGCTGGATCTTTTACCCAAAATCATCACAAAGTACAATAACACTTACCACTCAACCATCAGGATGAAGCCTAGCGAAGTCAGGAACAATGATCTTCTTCTGACTGTTTACAACTACAATCATCCTCAAAAAGAGAAGATGAGCCCAAGGAAGTTTAGTGTTGGTGATTATGTGAGGATATCTAAGAATAAGGGACATTTCGAGAAAGGCTTTCAAGCTAATTGGAGTGTTGAAATCTTCAAAGTGGCTCAAGTGAAACGCAGCAATCCTACTACATACATACTAAAGGATAAGGATGGTGAGGTGATAAAGGGAACATTCTATGGACATGAACTTCATTCTACACTGTATCCTAACACCTATTTGGTGGAGAAGATTCTGAGGCGTCAAGGAAACAGAATTCTTGTTAAATGGTATGGATTTCCTGAGAGTCAGTGGATTGAGAGGAAGGATTTGTTGTAGCAATGATAATAATTCTGAAATAAAGAGTCTTTTCATTTCCAATATATGTGTTTTTATTCAATATACAAAATAGATATACAATAATTCAACAACTAAAAAATAAAGTATTTACAATTTTTTCAAAAAATATATTAAAATAAAATGCATAGAAAATTTACAATATTAATTGAATATAATAAATATTTACAAAATTTACAATAATAATTTAATATAATAAATAAAATATATAAAAATTTACAATTTGATGGTGATGAGGCAGCCAGGGAAGTCGGATTTGATTATTCAGACCTAAGAGAATAATGACCCCATGCGAGAGTTGCATGAGAGCCATCAATCATCTTACGCTTGGTATCTCCTCCATGCAATGCAATTTTGTTAATTTCAACAGTCGAAACTTTATGTTTGGTGCTTCTGAAGCAAATTTGTTTTGCCAAAATCTTTTTGTTTAAGTCTTTCAGACACTCGAAATAATTTTCAAAGGTGATTGTTCGCATTCCACCTTTGGTAATCCCCTTCGCCTTTGTGACTGTATGTTGATCATATCTATAGCTGTATAGTTTTGCTCTAAGACCAACATACTCAGTCATCACCCTTCCACCCAACTCATCCTTGAACAACCCAATCTTTTTCTTATTGGCTGGCATTATACCATATACATTATCATGGCTGTAATTTGAAGTATCGAAATATTGGGGATGTGTTTTCATGAAGTGATATATATCTGAACTAGTTTCGAAAATGAATGAATCTGTGTCCATGTAATTCAAGACAAGATCATTCAGTTGGGGTTTCATTACTTTATAAAAAAAAATCATACATAATAAATTTTGAAAGGTCTAGAATCGCCTGACCAATGTAGATTGGTTTGTTCATGAGGATCTCCTCTCGAGCCAACTCTATGCCAACTAAGTTTTCACTGAAAATTATGCTGCGTACGTATGTTGGACGAGCCGTTAATTTCCGTGCTTGCTTCCAGGTAGGTACAATACGGAAATCACGGTATTTGCGCACATTTTCAATGAACTTACCGTACACAGCGTTGTTCATTTTCTTCCAAAGCGCTTGACCAAACTTTGAAGTTTCCCTGGCTCGCTTCTCGGCATTAAGGTTAATGTAAACCTTAAGCCATTCTGATTGGTCATACGATACCACCCGATGAATATGTCTCAATAACAGCCCCAGATCTAAGCACTGCTGCAAGGTTTTATAATGCAAGACATATTTGCTTTTATTCTCTAGACTTGCAATCAGTTTCTTGTATTGGCTGCCGGGTGGTATCTCGCTCTGGGGACAGAGGGGAAGATCATTATGAATGTCGTGGAGATGGACAGGATACTCTAGGTCTACTTCTAGAACGTATCCTGTCTTGGAGTCCTCTGGGATCGTCGCAAAGTCGATGGTATCAATTTCATCCCTTTCAAGCCATCTGAGATTGCCATATGGGATCATTTCCATCATGGCCTTCCCGTATAAGTTATTGATGTCAACATATGATAGAAAGTTCGTCTTCTGGTCAGGATTGTAGTCTGCTATGTATTGGTGGTTGGCTTTGGAGTACCGCTTTGATACTGTGCAAAGCCCGCCACGAATACCTTTCTCGAAAAATTCTATCATACTGACATCATTTATCAAGTCAAGCTTGACTTGGGTGGTCTTAAGCATGGCATCGAAGGCTAGCGACGGTAGGGTGTAGTACCAGGCAGGGTCTAGATGATACATTTCAAGCGACAAGTCTCTAAATTTCTCGAATACATCTGCTAAAAGCAGCGTATCCGTCTTTAGATAAAGGTCACTATATTCCCCGAGATTCTTTATGTCGAACGTCTTCCATACCTTAAGTGCATGGGCATACTCCTCTTCCGAAATGCCATCGAAAAGCTCGATCGGGGGCAGCTCCTCCTCTTGGAGCTTTTCGACAGCATCAAGATAAGTATAGGGGAATATACCCTTGCACTTCATGAGGGCTAGGTGTTCTGGCCTCGAATACTCGGCATTAGTGACCTTGAAGTCATCATCGCTTAACATATCTGCCAAGCTGGATAACTTGTCATCGAGAAACTTGTAGCTGTCGAGGAACCTGAATTGAATGCCCTTGTACAATTTGCTGAATGCCAGATAGCGCTCAGAAGATTGTGCTATACATGAGATATCACCATTGTCATAAGCCAGGTGTCTAATCAAGAAGTGACTATCATAATTGCTTAAGCAATGAAAAAAAATTGGAATAAAATTCGGCAACTTTCTATTCAAATTGCAAGCATTATGAGCACATCCCAAATAATGACCAGAAATATGTGAATGGTCCCTCACTCTAATATCATCTATAGCAAAACCTTTCAGGCATATGTGACAGTGATCAGCATTGAGGAA
The DNA here is from genome assembly GCA_030765045.1 of Tenodera sinensis. Classification (NCBI taxonomy): domain Eukaryota; kingdom Metazoa; phylum Arthropoda; class Insecta; order Mantodea; family Mantidae; genus Tenodera; species Tenodera sinensis. Next base: position 78,178,462 of record CM060965.1, on the reverse strand, counting down.
ATCCAGCTCGTCCTCTGGTGACATATGCATCGGAACTATATGCCCGTATATTTCAATAACTTCGTCAGCGATCCGTCTAAGTTCGCTGAAGAAGTCATTGAGAGCATTGTCACCCCTGAAGAGTTTGAACCTCGACAAGGTCTGATCATGCCTGCATATAACCTTCAGCGCTATCGATATCGCTTCATGTTCCTGAATGGTTCGGGTCCAACTCCTTGCGTCTGAGGGCTCGCATGAGTGAACCTTCCTCAAAACAGACTCGATATCCGCATATATAACAAAAGGTACAGGAGCAGACTTTGAAAATGCATTAAATGTGAGAACCTCTCCCTGCTTAGGCATTTTGAGGATCTGACATTTATTGCACTTCAGTTTATGCAATCTCAAGGCATCTTCGTTGGGACACCTTGTCATGCATGCCTCGCACAGCCACATTTTTCTACGATGCTTAGTTACCTGACTTCTAATGAGCCTCGATATATCCCTTATGAGGCAGTAATGAGACTTGCCACCCTCTTCAATTATTAATATATTTATGGGGCTAGCCTTCCTCTCAGATGGTTTGCGAATAGACTCCACCGAGTTGTTGTCATTGAGAGCAAATACAGCTATAGACACTTCAGAATTTTGCTTCTCAAAACGATCAATTTGGTCTAATGAAAAGGGAAATGTGATTCCCTCATAATTGAAAGCTTTGAATAGCAAATCTCTAGGATATGATGAAATGCGGTCCTTGTTTTTATTTGCAGGGTATCTTGAAGCCAGCATGCACCAAGCGAAACAGTAATCATCTTTGTTCTTAATATTAAGAACAGCTTTTTTCCGCTTGATGCATTCCGGCAGCTCAATATACCCTGAAGCCCGAAGGGGATTGTATTCTGCGGCACTATTGACCAGAGAGTGGATTGCGAACAGCGTCTTTGAACTTGCTTGGCCTTCAAAACAGGCCAGGTTTTCTAAGATTTCGTTTTTCATTGCATGAAAGATTGCATCAAGGTTAGATGATCGCTGAATCTCCTTTGTCTTGGAATTAAAGTATATCGATTCCACTTTCTCATTATCAGGTGTCTGGATTAAATATGAGACGTTCATTGAACAACTCATCTTTAACCCAGACATGCTCTTCTTAAGCGTGGATTCCATTTCTTTAATCACAAGATCCTTGCATGCATTAAGGAACTCGCTTGGGTCCATTATTCCAGCTGTATTTTCAACTTTGCTATTGAATATACGGCCTTTGAATGCAGACTCTATAACCCTACATTCTAGGTCATTATAATCATTCCGACATACCCTTTTTGCCGGTGATGGTGAGGATGCGGATGATGGTCCCGGCATATTTCTGCTGTCCGCAGCGCTGATCGTTGAAACAGGCCCCTGGTTCAGAGAACTCGTTTGCGCCATCTGAGCGGTGTTGGAGAGATGTTCATTACTGAGTCCCTGGGCTTCACTGTCATCGCTGTGCGGTCTCTTACAGCCTCGACCCAAAGCAGTAGATGCGTGTGTGTCTGCTTCAGGCTGAAGAGGCACAGGTTCAGTATCTTCAAAGTTAGAAAAAATTTCTCATTAAATAAAGTGAAAGATAATGTTAAATACAGGATATATTATATAAGCCCTGTTTTATTTATAAGAAAATAACAGCTCAAACAGAACTGCAACAATAACAATAATAGTAATCGTAATACTAATAATGATGATGATGATAATAATATTAATAGTAGTATCAGCAGTAGTAGTAGTAGCAGCAGCAGCAGCAGCAGTAGTAGTAGCAGTAGTAGTAGCAGTAGTAGTAGCAGTAGTAGTAGTAGTAGGAGTAGCAGTAGGCAGTAGGAGTAGCAGTAGGCAGTAGTAGCAGTAGTGGTAGTAATAGTAGTAGCAGCAGTAGTAGTAGTTGTTGTAGTACTAGTTGTAGTAGTAGTAGTAGTAGTAGTAGTAGTAGTAGTAGTAGCAGCAGCAGCAGTAGTAGTAGTAGTAGTAGCAGTAGTAGTAGTAGTAGTAGCAGCAGCAGCAGTAGTAGTAGTAGTAGTTGTAGTACTAGTTGTAGTTGTAGTAGTAGTAGTAGTAGTAGTAGTAGTAGTAGTAGTAGTATACAAAGCGTGTTGTTAGCTAAGATGTGAAAAGTCATGATGAAAAAGTTATAGAATATTGCTAGAATATATTTTTAGTAAGGAAAACTTACCCTGCAAGGACTGTAGTAGTTGAATTAGGGCCGTCTTGTAACCACAATTGGTGCAAATACATAACCCCTCCACAGGGATGTCTCTCCAATCACCAATTTGCTGCTGCGATGGCGAGTCTTCAAAACCAGGGGGCGGTGGAATAATATCTTCCTGAATGGGGGAGGTGTCTGCTTCAGGCTCTGCAACACCTCTGGCAGACCCTTCAGAAACAGCTGCCCTTCGAGCTCGTCCAGCCAGGGTCAGCTTGTTGCCCTGATTATAAGTTCTCATTCTGACTGAAATGATAATTTCAAGGACATAAATTGACTGAATATATAAAATATTTAGCCTTTCCTTTGTTTTTGTTTAATGATATGATAAATTTCAATGTTAGTATGTATGTTAAATACATAAACATGATAATAACTATAATTTTCACGGTAGGAACACATTGTAATGCTATCTATAAAAACGATGTGACTCACTGAAATGACATAAAAGTGTTTAATTTAGACATATATTAGGACCATATTTAGGTTTTTAATCATTAGCAATGTTCTTTTTCATTGATTTTTTTATTATTGTTGCGTATTAGATCCATCATTTAGATAGAATATTTCCAGAACATACTTTCTCTCATACTTTCTTTCTCAGCATTAAAAATAGTTTTAAACTTGTTTAATTAATATGTTTTAAGCCTTATACGGGTATATTTATCACCTTAAATATAAACACTGCGGCGATAGACACGAAACAACATACTGTGATAAAATAATTTGTAAATCATATAGACAATGTGTATATAATGTTTTCTCTTTTCCCTTTAAAACCATCTAATCTCACATCTTAAAATAAATACATTTAAATAATGTATAGAAAATTGAAAAAAACACTAGACTTACCTTCAATGAAGATAATGGTGACTGTAGCACAAGTGTAATTTCCTCACTGGCTGTGTATAAGCTTCAAAAAGATACACTCCTAGACGTCTCAAGTCAAACTGAGGGAACGGTGTCTTAGCGATGCCTTTATATACGATAGCAAGAACGCCTACATGCCACCGAAGGTCCCCTTTGTAGGTAGGGGGTGAGGGTTAAAGCCAGTCGCTTGTCTTGTCAAGATAAATGATGATTAAATACATCCACTTGTAGCAAGAACGCATTGAAGTGTTGGAGGGGTTGGACAGCCATTCAACACAATGGGAAGGCAGGGAAACCCTCACAGTGGGGGACCACATGGGTGGTCCGCGCGTCAATACAGAAGTATTCTTTCGCTATTGAAAAGGTTTCTTCCTGCAGGTGGTGATCTTTGACTGCTTTGTTAAGAGAAAAACACTAGGCCTGTTCAGACAGGAAAATGGGGATGTCTATGCTCGCCCCCTTGCAAGATGAAGCCTTGTTCTTTTCAAAACTGTCAGAGGGAAACATTTCCAACTGTCACATAAATATATCAAGATCTGAAAGGGGGCCATTCATTGTAGGGTTTCTTACCCTCGCGTTCTTCTTTCGAAAACACCTGCAGACACTAGAATAGGAGGGTCAGGGGGGACGGGGGGTCATTAATTATCCTTCCTTTGTCATCCTATTCGCGACAGACATCCACCCTCTCTGTTTCCCTTCCTTTGTCATCCTCTATGCTCGCCCCCCTTGCAAGTTGTATCGTGTTCTTTTCAAAACTGTCAGAGGGGAACATTTCCAGTGTCAATACAGAAGTATTCTTTCGCTATTGAAAAGGTTTCTTCCTGCAGGTGGGCGATCTTTGGCTGCTTTGTTAAGAGAAAAACACTAAGCCTGTTCAGACAGGAAAAATGTGTATGTCTATGCTCGCCCCCTTGCAAGATGAAGCCTTGTTCTTTTCAAAACTGTCAGAGGGAAACATTTCCAACTGTCACATAAATATATCAAGATCTGAAAGGGGGCCATTCATTGTAGGGTTTCTTACCCTCGCGTTCTTCTTTCGAAAACACCTGCAGACACTAGAATAGGAGGGTCAGGGGGGACGGGGGGTCATTAATTATCCTTCCTTTGTCATCCTATTCGCGACAGACATCCACCCTCTCTGTTTCCCTTCCTTTGTCATCCTCTATGCTCGCCCCCCTTGCAAGTTGTATCGTGTTCTTTTCAAAACTGTCAGAGGGGAACATTTCCAACTGTCACATTCGAAAACACATGCAGACACTAGAATAGGAGGGTCAGGGGGGACGGGGGGTCATAAATTACACTTCCTTTGTCATCCTGATCGCGACAGACCATCCACCCTCTTTTTTCGGAATTCCCACGTGTCCAAAGAAATACCCATGTCACTTAAGGGGGGAGGGGAGGGGGAGGTGGGGAGGGGGGGCGTGACTGATATGTCCCTTATGCCACTTTTTGAGCCAAAGGGAACATGTCACTTATGCCACTTCTTGAGCCAAAAGGAACATATTACTACTACTATCGCAGTTACTTTTTATGAATAAGTGATATTCTTTTTATTTATTTAAAACGGTAGGTAAAGAAATTTAAAAAGTTGAAAACAGACATGAGTATCAGTCTGGAAAGTTAAAGACTAAATTAATTTAATTGCATTTTGCTGAATCTGTCAGAATTTACAAATGCCTAATTATGTGAAAGAATGGAAAGCTAAATAGATAAAAGCACTCTAGAAAGACGAGAGAGGAAAAAGAGGCTATAGTACAGTAAAAGTCCGAAATAACATGGTCCAAAATGCCGGGGATTCGAGTTTAACGCGGAGGAAAGTATGTCCTCCGAAAAAAAAAAAAAAATAGTTATGACTTATCAGAATAATTTTCGCTACCCCTCAACTTGGCCTTGACTACTGCGGCCACTGCATTGCTAGGAATTCCTCAGTCACAACACATGAAAACAACATATCATTTCATATAAGGGATCATCCTGGGAAAGTTAAAATATGATTTCAGTCTAAATCACAGTCGCGAGTTGAGAATACCAAAACTGTCGCAGAAGGGTAAAAAAATATTCAGTAGGAGATAGCTAAAATAAAAATAATGGTTCGCGTGAAAAAAGGATTACCAAAACAAGTTCATCGTGTCTACAACAAAACTAATAATGAGAATTAAATTATGTTGAAAATAATAGTTGTGAACCTGACGTGGCGGCGGAGGAAGATGTTCCAGACTTTATTGAAGTGATAGTAACTGTGATAAGTAACGTAAACAAGGTGATTTCGTGGATGGAGAGGCAAAATGAATCGAAAAACATTCATCTCCTCCATCTTGCTACACTCAAACAGTACGTGGAGAGAAAACGTTGTGAATTAAGCAGATGGAGAGCAGTAATACAAATAAAAGAACTTGTGTTTGATTTGCGTAAAGTAGTTTTATATTGATTATAGTTGTAGTAAAGGTTACAGCTCCTATGTTTCTAGATATACCTACCTGCAATATACGAAGGAGAAGATTGGTAAATCTACAGTGGGGCTTGCAGAAGGTGGCCAAAAAGGTTTACTAATTTCTTTAACTCAATGCAAAATTAGGTTAGTGTAAAATGAATCCAGCGTTGTTTTGTATGTACTGTATAAATTAAGATCGGTTACAGTGCTGTAATTTTGAATATTACATATTTTATAATGTACTGTAATTTTTATTGCAGGAATGTTTCTTTCCACTTCCGCGGGATCGACTTTTATGACCTCTAAGCTCACTTTTCCATACATCGTTAAAACGCAACAACGCGTTATTCCGGGCTTCTACTGCACCTAAATTCAGTCTACTTTTCTCCAATGGAGGCGTCAATCAGACACATTGATGCCACACTCAGCACGTTAACAGAACTGTTTATCTGCACCTCTAAATTGCACGTTAACGACTTAGATCCTTGTTTTTCGAAAGCTCGTGATGAAGCCGAAACGCCGTTTTATAGCCCAGCGTTTCAATATTTTCTGTCAGGCTGCGCATCCGTGACAGAAAGCAATTTATGTTCGGCCAAAATAAAAAGGCTTTCTGTGCCGTGAGTTGCGTTAGCAAACAAATTCCACAATGTAGTAATCAACTTCGCTTCGACTGTTCAACTAAATGTGCAAAATGTTACAGTAACTGCAAGTAAACTTCGGAAACGTACCAAAATATCCAGTGTCCCAAGAGTGAAGAAAGTTCGTATTATTGGTACCCAAAGGAACCATTCTCGTATTCCTAATTAAATCTGTCATAAAAGGTTTGCTTAATGAACAGGCCTATAATTATAAGTAGTAGAATGAAGATAATAAAAACCTTAATCTTCATAAAATAACGGGAAAAATCTGATGTGCTGCACTCCCATGACTTTCTCTACTCTTGCACTAACCATTCTTACAAACTCTTATTCCTATATCTTCTTCATGTTAGTTAAGATAAACATTTGTACAACTTATCTTATTGCTTATTTCCTTGTAGGTGCAAGGGGAATATTAAAATACAGTAGGTTTTGTGCCTACTTTGTGTCAAATCTTTTAAAGTTATGAGATTCGCTTCTCTTTGTACACTTAACATATAAAAAAAATTAACAACGATGTTCCATTTCACGATAGTTTTAAGTTTTCCGAAACTCACACACATAACGAGGAATATCTCCGAAATGGTTCACCCTACAAGAAAATGTATTTATACATAAATTGTGTACTTTAGCAAGATCTACATTTTTGTGTAGTATGAGTTGGTCTATCTCTAATGGTTTAGCAGTTATGCAAAAGTCGTCCAGGATAAATGCGACTCCAGGGGCTATAGCCAGAAAATGCAAGATATACATTTCATTTATTTACATTCCAACAGGTAAAGTAATGACGTTATATGACATGTTCATATGTTTCTACTAGAACAACTGCATAGGTGATAAGAAACAAGTCATGAAACGGTATGGTCGTGATAGCCGAGCGAGATGTCTCTGCGGTAACGCCTAAGGCTCATATTAGGGAGCTAGTGGGTTCGATTCCCACTGCCGACCTTTCTTATCCATGGATCTGTTTCAGGTTTTCCTAGTTCACCGGGCGAATTCTGGAAAGGATACTCACATCCCTCGAATTTCCCGTCCCTCTATTTCATTTCATCTTCATTTCAATCCGGTCTTTCAGGTTCGGCAGTGTTGGCGATGAGCGAGTTTGGCGCTGGTGTGTGGGGACATTGTAAACTGTAACTGCTGTTCTCAACGGATGGCTGGCGTTGTAGTCACCTAACCTGCTGGGGTGGGTCGTTGTTGAAACTATAAGAATGGTGGCTGCTTGCCGAGCCCTGGTGCCGAGATGATGAATCCCCCTCACGCTGGTTCACGCTGGCTCGCGCTCTCATTCATCCCTTCCTCCAGGAAAATTTAAATTAATTTTTATTTAACGACGCTGTCAATTGCCAGGATCACATCAGCGTCGCCGGTGTGCCGGAAATTTGTCCCACAGGAGTTCCTTTACACCCAGATTGTGATGTCTTGGTTAATAGGCATTACTAGCGGGTCCTAACCCTTATCATGGATTCCAGATTAGGAATATACATATTTATTAAGTCATGGTGCTGTTCTTGCATGCTAGTAGAGGTATTCTTTATCTATATTATAATTTGTCTTTTTCTTCACCTTTGTATCTAAGGACACCAGGAAGTGGATTTCTTCCGAAAAATGTTCCATCTGTATGCCACCTTTAACATCTATGACAGGCACCAGCACGTATACTACTTTAGAACTGCGATCAGTAGAGAAGCGAAGAGCTCCCTTGCTGAGCAGTAACCAGTGACGTCACAGCAGTGGGGGTTTAATGTTTGGCACACCAATACGCGTATATGCGTTCTTGAAAAAATGTTAGTGCAGTGCTTAGAATTAAGGCAGCACGAAATATCTCCCCAAATATTCATAGGCTGGTAAACAGAAAATTAACTAACAAACAAGGAAACATTTAAGATAAATTGGAGCTTTTCTTGTATTTTATAATTTATATAAATTACTTATTCATAATTTCTCAACAGCTAGACCTTAAACTGTTCCAATTGTATTATCTGCCTTGAGTTTTTATATTATGAAATATAATTTTGTTCCTGTTCATCAGTTAAACGTAGAAACTCTGTTTCTGTTTTATGTTTTGCTGATTAAGTCCTGCACACATAGGTATAAAATAATTAAATTCATCAAGTATATAAACAGAGCAAAAGTATTCTGCTACAAATGTAACACAGAACTCTGTATGGCAAATTGTCTGAAAAATTGGAATGACTCTGTCTGAAATTACATACACGCACTTTATAATCTTATAAATGTAGAAAATTGGTTCACTACTAATATACTTTCAGGTTAAGCATAGTTACTTGTGTCATCAATAAAGCACGCCGCTGATGTAACCCGGTGCCGCGCTGAGGCTCTAAGCTAGCAGCGAGCTACAGCGAGTCTCAATCGGATGCCTGATCTAAGGTCATATCGGTCACCTTTACCTTTGCAATGATGTTCACCCACCCACAGTGGTGTTAATGTATGGATTGGTTTACTTTGGTTATTATATTAAATTCACACACACACACACACACACACACACACACACACACACACACACACACACACACACACACACACATATACATACACACATTCACATCTCATTCATACCTTCATATTCTAGGGAGGATGAGGATATATACTGGCTAAATAAAGATGTCCAACCGCCATCCGGGAGAAGAACCTGGGACCTCGAATTTGAAATTAGTGCTGTATTAACTATACAGTCCATCAGCATTAAATTTTTAAAGTTGACGCAAAGAGCCAGAAGTAACACTCCATGAAGTAATTTCTCTGAATTAAATCTTGGGTCATTTTTATAATAATTACATCATTCTTAAAGTGCCTTAGAGTAATTTTATGGATATTTTTAAAAGTCAACTGCATACAGCCCCTATTGTTGTGAATTTTTTTCAACGAAATGTGATACTTATTTGAGACCCTAGAAAATATGTAGTTGAAAAGAGGGAAGCCATTGCATGGTTCCATCTAGGGGTGTGAAAATTAAGGGGTCTAGGACGTAATGTTTCGCAAGGTAGTCCAATCTTTGGGGATAATGAAGATGGAACGCATATTTTGTTGGAATGCATATTTTGTTGGAATGTAAAGGAATCGAGGAATAGAGGAACAATTATTTAGGGAAAATAGCTTAGAAAGCGAAGAATTGCAATAAAAAGGAACTATTTGATGATCAATTACAGTTACGGCGGTTAGCAGAATTCCCCAGGAAAGTGAAAATGAAATTAGAATGGTTGATTGATAAAAAATAAATTATAATGTAATGTAGTATACAAACTGGCAACCAGTTGAGGATCTACTGGTTTGCAGCAGTAGGAACAGGAATAGCGAAAAATATATAGTATATATTAAGTATATATTTATATTTACATTTTAGAAGTGTATATGCATATTTGTTTTATTGTATTTTATTATCTTCAGTAGATAAATTATATATTTAAAGTTGTAAAATAGGAAGTAAGATATGGAAGGATATGGAATAAGTGGCCAGGTTCAGTTTATAGACTTTACTCAAATTATTGAGGTCAAATCGTCTCTCACGAGTTCATCCTGGTTGCTGTTACACAGCGGGTTAAGTCTTGCATAAACTGCATGCAAATTAAAACCGAACGACCCAAATATCTGCTTTTTCATCAATGCAGTATTAACAATTACTAAGACTGTGCAAGCGTATTCCATTAGCGGAATTAACAGTCGTCATTACTTTTATCTACAGCGATGTTACATGGCAGATGATTGTACGTTCATTGGACCCGCGTGTTTCATAATGGAGTTGTTCAAGACAACAGAACTAAAGCTGATGTCTGCAAACCAGCTTCATGAGTGAACCAGAATTTGTATTTAAATTGAACAAGTTACTACTGATACACAAGGGTACATATTATTTGATAATGTGACAGAACTAGTGCAGTTAGACAGAAGTGTTCCTTTTTTTTTTGTTTTCCTTTTCTTTTTTTACTCTCCTGAGAAAGAGGAAATACCCGAGGTTTTAGAGTAGCGTTATCCAAACTTGTCCCTTTGGAGACGGTTACCTTGAGTCGGAGGGTTAATCGGCCCACAACCAGACAGTCAGTATCCAGTGACGAACACAAACAGGTGATTTCTTGGCCGTTTCTAACTCAACTTGAATTTTCTTGGAATGTTCTCAGAAGACCTCTTCATTCTGAATGAGTTTTGAATAAAATTTCTTACCAAATTGCACCCAATATTTTTGAAGTATTTGAAAGTCTTGAATGCAAATAAGGACATCTCTAAACGGTCAAAGTTTTGAGATTTGATGTCTTTGGCTAATAAAATGCCAGTATTTACAGTGCGTCATGTCATTTACAAGGTGGATGAAAACGAAAAGTAAATAAACATGGCTATAGGCGAGGGATATCGTATGTGAGCTGATTATGTTATACTAAAGGCGGCCATGTCTGTACATGTGAACTCCGTGGATTACAAGATAAAAAGAATGATGGCATGCAAAGACATTGGCAGGCGGATTCCCGAAGTATCATATAATGCACTTAACTATGTGAATTATTTCCGTTCTACTCGTTAATCTGATTTCAGGGGCTATGATACTTAAAAGAAAACATAACTACTAAAGAACAATAGTCCACATGTTGTACAGTTACGCTAATAGTCACTTAATTTGCATGTGATAAATTATATCATCCCCTTCTGAAGAGCGCCAGTTTAGCGAAAATTACGGTGTGTAAACACGTATTTATTACATTGTCAATTCTTGCTAGCTCTTGTCATTCTTGTTCAAATATTGAAAAGTACTTCGCAGGTTTCTTTGTAAGCTCTTGAATTTAAAAAAAATCTGATGTGTTGCAGTCACATGACTCTTGTACTAATTACTCTTACAAATTCTTATTCCTCTATCTTCATGTTAGTCCAGGTAAACATTTGCCGAAATTATCTTATTACTTATTTCCTATGTAGATGCTAGGAGAATGTGGGACTATAGTAGGTTTTGAGTATTAGTCAAATCTTTTAAAGCCGATCACTATATGAAGCCTTTAAAATTATTCCTATCTGTTTGCACTGCGAGCAGATAAAAAGAAATAACGCCCTTTTATCTGAGAAAGTATAAGTATTGCAAAACTCACACAAATAACGAGGAATATCTCCGAAATGGTTCACACACACACACAAAAAAAAAAAAAAAAAAAAAAAAAGACATAAATTGTGTCTTTTGTATAGTAAAATTTGATGCATTTGTTACGGTTTACCAGTTATGCAAATGTCTTCCAAAGTAAACAGGGCTACGTGGGCTATCACCAGAAAATTGAAAATATACATTCCATTTGTCATAGAAATATCTTTAGAATGTGACATTTTAACCAAAATCGTTAGAGCCTTTTTGGGAAAATTAAAATTTTAGAAAATTTTTCATGTAATGGGTAGTTTAGGGTAGAGGCATATTCTTCAAAATCTTCGTGTCGGATACTTGAAAAACTTAAATACCAAATTTGGTTTTTAACCGACTTTTTGTTTTTGAGTTATGCTGCTCATACACGGATCTTTTTCTAAAAATCCTTTTCTTTTTTTTTTTTTTTTTTTAATTCAAGGTCTGAAAACATATATTTCCGGTGAAATATCTACATGAAATGTTTTTGGAAAATACAATACTTTATTTACTATACGCAGTAGAGAAAGTAACAAGTTTATCATGCACAAAGGGCTTAAGACTAAATGTTTTAGGAATAATACATCAAACCTCGGGCAAGGCCGGGTGTTTCAGCTAGTCTTTATTAGTTAACTACTTTCGCCTAAAAGTGGTTACAATGTTGAGCAAAGTTTGGTTTTATGTGAGGTCATGACCGAGCATTCATTTGACAGAACCGTGTAATATATCGGAGCAATGGCCCAAGAACGCAGGTGTTATTATTCATGGGCCGTTATCATGCTACTGATCCACATTCCTGACTCATTAACATCGACATGAGAAAAGAAGAAAAATTCACCTTTACGGAGGACTCGTTATTAATTAAAAAGCTAGAGGGACAGTGTTTATGTAATTTACAGCCGATGGAGAGTGTGTCACTTTCTCCTGCTCAGGTGGTTTGATTGACGATGCCTGAAAATTATCACCAAGAGCACCGCTGGCTAAGTTGCTTCAATTACCCCCAGGCCCCGCCTTCCGCCGGCGTTGCTCAAATTAATTACCCGCTCCAGCAAATAAAGTGCCTCATAAATCGTAATGAAAAACGACATTAATTAATAATTGCAATAATAGATGGCGAGCCGGTGTGCGTACGGGTATTGTTATGAACCCACATGCTAAAACGACGTTGTTTTGGAAGAAAGAGAAAAAGTGAACTAGTTTTGCCCCACTATCTCGGTGTGTGTGTGTGTGTGAGTGTGTGTTTAAGGGAGTTTGGACACGCGAGGCAGGCGTTGCAAACACCTGCCTTCACACGAGACATGGAACTTTGTAACTACATTCACCTCCGTTTCAACACAAGTATCATAGTTGAACAGGTACCTACCTACCTACCATCTCCCCACATTATTATTTATTCCGGAACTTCTGTCCCCACTTTCATTTCGTTTTTCATCTACTTCTGTTTAACTCTATTTCTGTGGAATCCTAAGGCGAACATTAGGTAAAAAGGTAAGGAAAACAATGGCCTTACCGACACTTTTATACGGCAGCTGAGAACACTAAAAAGGAAGCATGAAGGGAGAATCGAAGCTGTTGAGATGACAATTTTAAGATTCAACGCAGCTTATAGCAGGTGTCCCACTTCATCCGACATTGCGGTAAATAGATAACCCCTCGTACGTTAAGAGAGTTGCAGAACGCACCGGGATAAATCCAGTCAGAGACGGCAGTGGCGTGAGTGAACTTTGTTCTGCTTGCAAGAGAAGACGAGCGGAAGAGGAATTCCTCAGGCTTCAACTATCGTGTGTAGTACGTGATAATAGACAGGGACAGTCTTAAGAATGTTTTCCACTTTACTTACACGACTTTAATTTCCAGGGAGTAAACTGATTCCTGTATATGCTGCTATTGTCTAACATCACGGATTACATATTGCAATTGTATTTTTATTTCTTTTCTTCTCTTATTCCGTTCACCCTACAGTTTCTTGCCCTTAAACTCTTTTCTTTATTACGTTATTCAATTCTTCTAGGTTCTGAAAGTTCATTACGCTTTTATACTCTTCTGTTATTTCTGCATTTTTCGGCTTTGTTTTATTTTCTTTCTTTCTGCATTCCATCTCCCTCCCTAGGAACACATAGCATAAAATTATTTACAAGCAACATAATAATAAATAAATACATCAACAAATTTCCGCACAATAGCCCAATCCTACACTGCAAAACTTCTTTGGTCTCTCCTTTCTTTTCCGATTTCCTCCTTGACTCCTTGTATAACAGATTTCTCTTAGTACTGTCCATATACTCTATATTTCCTTCTGGTAGTTCACATTAATTTTAGTTTCTACTATGTGTCTATAATAAGTAGAGGAAGTATTTTATTCCTTACAAAAGTACAACACCGTGATTTTAATGGAAATAAACTTTTTGAGACTTCCTAATTAAAAAGGAAATATTTTAGAAGAAAAGTCCGCCCATGTGGCTGTGAACAGGCTAACTCTAAAACTCTGAAGGAACATAGCAATGACACCGAAATTCTCGTCGTGTAGCTTCATAAGAATTATTGTCCTCATAACAAGCCTCTACTGCGAAAGCATGACTTCCTGACCACTGCGCCATGGCAACGAAATGGTAATGTTTGAGGATTAAAATAGAGGCATAAGTAATATATACCAACTTCAAATATGATTTAGTGTTAGTCAATTCAAAACTGCCCATTCCCACGCACCACCCTGTAAAAACTCCTGGATAACAAGGAACCAATTTTGCACTCACCCACAGAACGGCAAATGTCCTTGTGTTAAGTCTTTCCACTATGAATGTTTTCACATGTCCTTGTGTTGAATGTCATTTATTGATGTGAACCTACATTATAACCGAAAGAAACAGATTTACGTGTGGTGATTTCATGTCATAAGGTAATTACTAAAACCGTTATTATTCATCTAATTTGTCATGTGCTCGGCAATTTTTGCTTTTTTTGCTTATCTCTTGAAGAATCACAAAGATAATATCCCAATAAACAACCCACTTAGCCACTTCCTAACAGTCTAGTTCCGATTAAAAAGCCTCCTATAATTTAACGCAATTTAAAGTGCAAGATTTTACCCATTATTATATCCCACTGATTCCGGAAACATTAACGTAAGTTATGTATTGTTTTTCTGCGTTTTAAAGAACACTGAAGAAATTTCATGGTGTTATTAAAAGACAATTAATAAATCATATTGTAATAGATGAACACCAGTTACTGCTAATCGCACTTTATTTTCCCTCTAATCGGTTAACTTAGCACTAAGGTTACACTTACATCACTGTTGCACAAACTCAGAGTGAGAGAACTTAAGTGTGAAATCAAATCACAAATGAATTGGCACTACCGGATCACAACTCACCTAAATTGCACAGTCAGTGTATACTGAATGCCTTGTAAACGTTTTAACTGTCTCAGCCCTCCACCTCATACTCGTCTCTGGGCACGGATGAGTCTCTTATATAGAACCCGCCATACCTTAACGGCCTTCCTCATTCCACTGCCTTTTATACACTCTGAATTCACAACAGTACTCAACCTACTTGATAACAGTATATCCTTTTGCTAAGAGTATATTGAGAGGGCCCTCTCTAATGTGTTCATGTCATTAGAAGCGGAAGAAGGTTGAGGGACAGTTCTACAACTCTTTGGAATGTGGGTGTTAAGGTATGTGTACCACTATATAGTGCCTGGTCCACGGCAGAATTTTCTCGAAACGAAGCTGCAATATCGGTACACAATGACCATTGTTTGGTCGGCTATTGTCCGTCGAGGGGACTGGCCGAAAAGGTAGGCAAAGGCTGGGCTCTCTCGCCCGCCAATATCCACTCCCAGCCATCTGCAATAGGTTTCACTGTCGCGGTAATTTTTAATTACTGATGATACAAACTGGCACTAGCATCCCGGGTAAATCGTTTCTGGAAATCTATACAAACAAGCTCAAACATGTCTAAAACGAGTCTGATCAATTCAATTGTTTGAGAATGTAGAACCAAGCGTGTATCTGCAACTGAATTTTATATAATTGTGTAGTATAACTGGTGAGAGATCTCTTTAAAACACAATCTATTTCAACTAGATCTTTTTTATCATTACTCATTTACGAGGCGCGCATTATTACTGGTTTGCATTTTTCAATACTTTGTCAGGCTTTGAAGTGTGGTCACCATTCAGTTGTTTGTCAAATGCCATGCAAAGAGTATACAATTTCAGAACTAGCATTTGTCGCTTTAGCCTCCTATATTTAGTTTGTAGTGACAATGAACTATGCAATGAAATTACTTTTGAAAATGTTTATCTGATTCAAGAAGATAGAAAAATAAACTTCGGTTAGAATATTTTGTAGGACCTATAAGCAAATGAGGATACAGTCTAGAGAAAGTTTTTGAAAGTAACACTCCTTTTTTTAAATTTTGTTACTGCTATTTTTGACTGGTAAGATAAATAATTTTATAAACAAATAATAGCGGTAACTAAATAATTGCAATAATAATTCCGATAAGTTAAAATTGATGTAAGGAGCAAAAATGGAATTTATTTCAGAGAAGAATGGCATTGGCTAGGCAACCTAGGTTTCCAGGAGAAGCAATCAATAATATCTAAGTCAGATTAGGTTCAGGTTCCGGGTCTTAGAACTTTATACGATCAAAAATCACATAGAATTGTAAAACTTAGGTAAGTATAAAGAGTTCTCAAAATGGATGGACGGTACGATATGGACGACGGACGGACCGATGAAATCTGTGATTCTGCGCCCGCGGGGCTCCGCTTGGAGGGAGGATTGAGGTGAGAGGATAGGAAGGGTGGTCGGAACTGAGGAGAGACGACACTACTGTTTTGAACTCCCCAGCGGCGGCTTGTAATCCGGTTCCTGTGCCTCCTGCGGGCTCTAGTTCTCTCGGGGGCCTGAGACCCAGAGACTTCCCCCGATCCGGAGGACGAGGATTCACAGAGAGTAAGCATCTGCCATGCACGCCAACAACCCCTTTCCCTCGCCGACACTTATAACTAGGTTTAAGCTACAAAATAAAAACAATGTTGCAGCAATAAAAATTAACAAAAATTAGCAAAATACGGTCCGTTTCTGCAAAATTCTGCTACCAGTAGAAACGTTTCATGAGGGTTTCAAAAATGAAACGTATGTATTGAACTGAAACCAACACTATTCTGCTAAATGAAATTTTATATTTTAAAATTAACTTTTAAATATGTAGTTCCATGCATTTCATATCATATCCACGCCACAACAGTTTGACTACTTCCTTAAAGCAAACTTATCCATCGCTTTTTAAAAAGCGCGCACATACAATGTGTACATTTGATAAGAATGATGAACCACGCAGACGAAATAGGAATGAAATGGGAGGAAAGTGGCATATCGTTTGTTTCTGTGACACATTGTCGCATTTTTGCGAATGTTTTAAAATTCGTCACATTCTTTGACCTCGAATAGCAAAAAGCGACGCTAACTTAAATCCTGCTTAGAACCCTAATACAACCAAACACATAAAACATTAAGTAAAAAGGGAAGTGAGTTAAAATAGGACAGAACATTCGGGGGAATAAATGATCCTTCCCAGCATGCGCCTAATGACTCGGGTAATCCCTGAAAAAACCCATTAGTCAAGAAGGTTGGCCACGGGAATCGAACTCACGAGCTCCTTACACGTTACAGTGGTCCATCTCGCTCGGTCCAAGCAATAAAAAAGTATTACAAACTGTAAATATTTAAAACGAGCAAATAGCTAAGCTATACCAACAGGGCAGTGGCCTTGGACCAGGCGAGAGCTGCCGAACTTACCGTCTCATTTGCATATAAATAGCCGGGAATTTATGGCAAAGTACCTACTGAAACTCGCACAAGGCTCTATACATTATATGTTTGGTTCACATGCGTTAAAATAAGTGTAGAAAGTGTTGACATTCATTGCAAATACATTTTACTATGTATGTATATAATGTACATCCAGTTGTTTTTTACTTCACACATGACGTCTTTGAACTTGTATTTTGTAAAAAAAATCAACCAGTGTACTGGATTTTATTCGCGAGATTTTGAAGAGTTAGGTAGTTAAAATTTGGACTCCTACTACCAAATCTTTGCTGCATTTTCTTCCAAAAGGGTATCCCGGATATGCATAATTAAAACAAATTGCTACTCAAGAGCAATAATGAACAAATTGTTACACGTAATATCATAAGACGTCTGAATTAAACTGATACATTTTCGAGTGGAGCAACAGAATTTATATGGGGAGATCAGACGTCGATATGACATTTATTTGGAGAATTTCATAAATATAATATGAATTTAAATTTTATATGTCAAAGGTTTGACTAGAAAAATTTAATTTCTATAAAAAGACCTAGAACATATCCATTATGATTAGTACAGATCGAATAAACAAAAGAATAACCAGGTTAAAATTCGTACACGAAATATGTATACATATATAATAATATATACACTGGGATATATACATATACGTAAGTATCCCAGAAATAAATACTGAACTTAAATACTAAAATTATTATTTAACCGACTTCACTTTATAGTTATATTGTACATACATACGCGCAGGCGCGGATATTTTCTTATTAAGCTTCTTTTTACTTTCTCTACTGGTAAGTAGGGGAAGTATGTATTGCACCCAAAAATTCGATGTCGAGATTTCACCGGAAATATATGTTTGGAGGCCCCCTGAATCAAAAAAAAAAAAAAAAAGCATTTTTAGAAAAAGGTCCGTGTGTGTCTGTGTGTCAGCCAGTCGTCAGTCTGCCAGTCTGTGGACAGCATAACTAAAAAACGAAAAGTCGGTTAAAAACCAAAGTTGGCATTTAAGTTTAATGTCTTTCAAGGATGCGACACGAATATTTTGAATAAAATAGTCGCACCCTAAACTACCCTTTTCATGGAACATTTTTCGAAAATTTTTATTTTCTTGAAAATGGCACTAACTATTTTGATTAAAATGTCATATGTTTGAGATATTTTGATGACAAATGAAATGCATATCTTGAATTTTCTGGCTATACCCCCTGTAGTCATATTTACTCTGGACGACTTTTGCATAACTCATAAGCCCTTAAGAGACCAAATCATACTGTACAAAAAATGTAGATCTTGTTAAAATACACAATTTAGGTCTGAACAAATTTTCTTGTATAGTGAACCATTTCGGAGATATTCCTTATTATGTGTGTGAGTTTCGGAAAACTTAAAACTTTCGTGAAATACAACATCGTTGTTCATTTCTTATATGTTAAGTGTGCAAAGAGAACGGAATCTCAAAGCTTTAAAAGATTTGACTATCGCACAAAGCCTACTGTATTCTAATGTTCCCTTTGCACCTACAACAAAATAAGCAATAAGATAATTTGTACGAATGTTCATCTTAATTAACAAGATGATATAGGAATAAGAGTTTGTAAGCGTGGTTAGTACAAGAGTAGAGAAAGTCATGTGAGTGCAACACTTCATATTTTTAAATTTAAGAGCATAGGAAACTGTAACACAGCTTTTCTGCGTAAATTACAAATAAAGGTTTACAGTAATAGGTAGCCAACAAACTAACCAGACCACATAATATTAGGGAATAAGAATTCGTTTCCCAAGCAAACAAACGGGTTTCCGGTGAAGGTTTTGCGTTTACTCATAAATATTGTGAAGAAAAGGAGTTGAAATAATTGTAAGGATGTAATTTTGAAGTACAAGGTGTGACTGCAGCTGATATCGAAATGCTTAGCAGCACTGCAGGTCACACTTATTTCAAGAATACCGAAAATCAAAGCATCCCATGATAGGACAAAAGCGTGTCTGTCAAAACACTAACACAAGCATGGTGGAGTTTGGTTTGGAAATTTAAAGTACAGTCTGAACAATTTACAATTCCCTACTCACAACAGAATTAAATAATGCTGATCGCTAAACTGCACGATAAAGTGAATAAACACTGCAGTACCCACAAGTTAGAAGAATAAGTGTACTTGTAATCTTTTTTCATTAGACTAAATGTAACTTTATTCTTACGTTGCATAATGCTGATGGCTGCAAACTAAAGCTGAGTTAATACCTAGGGCTTTGGAACTACTGAAAGTTTGTTCGGAGAGCCAGTAAAGACTTGGTTAACGTCACTTGGATGGCCAAAGTTGGAGAGCAGAGAAACTGGACTTTGGACGTAAAGAAGGCAGGGAGAGACCACCCCGAGAGTCGGTCGCTTGACCCCGCCAGCAGATAAAACAAACGGCACCGACAGAAAACCAGCTACTGTATGTGGCTCTGGACCGGATTCGTAGGCAACTGCGGTGGTCGCTCACACACTTTTGGAATTCCAGACCATCTCTTCAAGACATTGCTTTCAGAACATGTGACCATGTGACCAACGCGACATTACGTAATAATATCTTATGACCGAGTAATGAAAACAAAGTAGCAATATCATTTGTATAGAGATTTGAGGTTAAGAATTAATTTAAATTAAATATTTTAATTTAATGTCGATAACTTAGTTAAAGAGTGTTAACTTGCAAGCAGAAAAGAAAAATCGAAATGTTTATTAAAACTGATCATTTAGGAGAAAATTAAATAAAAGTCGTAGATAATGAACAAAGGAAAACAGTGAATACGCAGAATAACTTAATTAGTAATAGTAAATATAAGACAGACAGGTAGCTGAGATCGTTAAGACAGGGGCTCGTGAAAAGAGCTCTGCGGTTCAAATCCCGCTTCCTCTTTGTGATGGGGTTTTCCCAGGTTTTCTTTAGTCTTCATAACTGACAAATTACAGGAGGTGTCCTGAACTTTTCCTTCCCAAATTTACTTCTCCAGTTTCTTTTTCAAATTTTGTTTTTATTTCATGTATCATCAGTGTGCCACTGTGGTGGTGTATGCAATAAGAATGGACTTTAGGCACTACTAAAAATACTAAAAGCTAAAATGTTCTCTGAGGAACAGAGGAAGAATGGATCAACGAGCTTCTGATATATAGAAATGTTTCGTAAAAATCTTATGCTTTTCAAGAGCTTCCATCAACAGAAACAGAACTAGTCAGAATTTGTGTTAAACAAAAGAACCTTAAAATGATTGTTAGACTCAGAATTCTAGAAGTAAAAACGATTCTACATCTCCGAATGTAAAAAAGGTTTAATGAAGAACATTTTTAAATTAATAAGATTAATCAAAATTTAGACAATGTTTGTTGAAGAGCTAGATAATTATAAGGGAAGGCGCTTTTTATCCTAATTTGCAAATTCAGGGGTATCCCCTTACAAAAATGTTACTGGAGGGGCCTGAGGTTTTCCCAAAAATTGAATCCCTCATTAAACAAAGAACAAATAAACAAAAAAAGAAAAATGTTCGTATATACCGAACAAAATTGTGAAGAATTCCTCGTTTTCAAATGCAGATTTCAATATAAACTTCAAAAGTAATGATGATGCAACGTAGGTTTCAGTTAACATAGGATCAGAATCTGAACCAAAATGCCAAACTTTATATTTTCGTTGTGACAACCTATCATTTTTTGAGCTTTAATATCTGCGAAGGTTTCGAAGTAAGGTGTGTTACAAAATGTAATTCTTATTTGTAACACGTTGTATTCACTTTTCGAGTTCCTGACTATCTTCATACGTTAATAGTAGAAAGCTTTTAAAATTTCTGGGCATGTTTGTGTGGTTATGATTTGAATTTTCGTGCATTCACCTAAACGCCGTTGCTGTCATCCATTATCATCGTGGATAATGTCATCAAGTCATACCGAAGAAAGCAAGTAGTTTTATAAGCAAGGAAGAACTTACGGCCGCTATTACGACATAGGTGGAGGACACTGATGGTATATGAAACGAAACTAATTGGAAAGCTTGTGAAAGAAAATTTCAGGTATACGTTTAGGTAATTCCCTAACATTTACCAGCTATGAGGACCGAGGTAACCTCAGCCATCGAGGGCGGTCCTGAAGAGTTTAGTTTTAAATCACGTATTAATAATCTCAGCTTTCCAAGTCCTTAGGAATGAATCAAAATCAGCACTATTGTGGAAAACAGTGTGATAATTAACAAACCTAATATTGTTTTTCTTTAAAATTTAAACTAATGAACCATTTATTTAATTTCAAGCAATTGAAGACATCTAAAGATTCCACTGCAAAAGCGGGAAATGTCACCATTTTATAAAAAACTGAGATTAAAGTGCGTTATGATAGATAAAATTCAGTAGAATAGCATAACCTTTAATGCACTACAAAAAAAGATGACAGTCTCGTGCAGGCAGGAGTTCAAATATTTGACTCCAAAAACAAGATGGGGGAATGTTTAAGAAAAAACAGTGGAAGAAAGGGGAATGTCGTGCTTTGTGTTTGCTATACTGCATTAGCAACAGGATTTCATTGTTTAACTGCCAGCATATCACATTAATGTTGGCAGCACTGCATTATAATTGACGATTAGTGATGGGCAGAGCTAAATATTTTCAAGAATCGAATACACTGTATTCGAATAGTTTTAAGAATTGAAACTTTTATTTGAATGGAAGAAGTTCTCGAATACTATAATCATTCGCTATTGCCTTTGCACTATTCGCTAATCGAAATAACTTTCATTACAATGGAATTTCTCGTATATAATGTTATCTTCACCTAGTAATGTTCTTCGTTTTTCGAGCTCGTGAGCAGCGATAACACTACTTATCTCTTTCAGATGTGTTATCAATTTCATGGAAAAGGTTCGAAGGTTTGCAACACCTCAAGGAGTTCCTCAGTTCAGTTTCAAGAGAATATTATAGCAAATACCACTTAAGAGGTATGGAAAATGAATATACCTATGCAGTAGAGCTTCAGTTACCTACGTGACACTCCCCCTTCTTGCAATTTCTTTTTCTACACCAGTTATCCAAAAAGTATTTTGATAAAGATGGTTATGGAAACCTTCACTTTATCAACAGAGGAATGTGTATAGTTATGTAACAGAGAATAAATCATTTCAGTTTTGTCAATTTTCTGTCGCATAGTTTTAAAGTTACAAAAAACTGACATGTAATGGACTCTTCGTCTGTATATTGTGATTAAAGACCTTTAATTTTATAATTGCACTAAACATATATTAACACCCGACTTCATTGCACAATCCAGCACAAATGTGTGACAAGTGAGCGCTTATGCATAGCAGTGAAAGTGTTTAGTAGGCCAAGGATACTTGGAACAAATGGCATGATTTCTAAGACAAAGATGATTACTTTGGATCATCTAATTTCAGGCAACAGTCACGAAGGCTTAAAACTAAATATTAACATAAGACGAAAGGTAATTATAGGTAAATAACTTGGTGTTTCTGAATATTTTTTTGTCTCAAGCAGGAGTACATTTTTACTTTGTGCACTACGTACTTACAGTAAGCAGAGAAAGCAATAGTTCACCGGAAGTACATGTTTCGAGATGCCTTGAATCCAATTAAAAAAAAAATTTAAAAAAA
Organism: Tenodera sinensis; assembly: GCA_030765045.1. Classification (NCBI taxonomy): domain Eukaryota; kingdom Metazoa; phylum Arthropoda; class Insecta; order Mantodea; family Mantidae; genus Tenodera; species Tenodera sinensis. Next base: position 78,155,726 of record CM060965.1, on the reverse strand, counting down.
GATCTGTGTGTGCGCGTGAGCGTGTGCGTGCGTGTGCACAGCATAACTCAAAAACAAGAGGTAGTTTAAATACCAAGCTCCACATTTCAGTTTAGCATCTGTAAAACATGGGACACCAAAATTTTCTCCTCCCAAATACCCTTCATATGGGAATTATTTTCGAAAAAAAAATTGATTTTACCAAAACCGGCTCTTAATGGTTTTGATTAAAATACTTATGTTTAATGTATTTTCATGGAGAATGAAATTTATACAAAGGCTATTTTTTTCAAGATCCGATCGGTCGTGAAACCAAAACTACAGTTAAAATCAGCTGCAGCTTTTTCTAGATGTGTTATGCAGTTATGCAGTTTCTGTGTTGATTCGTTTCCCAAAATTTCAAACTGAGCTCCTTATACCATCATGACCAAAGTGGCTGAACGCACTCTTCTATGACGAGGGGATTGGGAAGTTGATAACACACTATAAAAATGTCTACGTAGGCGCGGCGACTACACACAGAGGTAGCATGTAGGTGTAGCTAAATGTTGCAAACAACATATTTTTGATTTTCACTATGATTTGGATTTCGCAACCGATCGCACCTTGAAAAAAATAGTCCTCTAGGTTAAATTTTTTGGGAATAGCCTTTGAAGTCTTCTTTATTCTGGACGTCTTTTGCAAACTGGTAAATAATAAGAGACAAAACCTTAGTGCTCAAAAATGTAACACACACTTTCTGTGAAATACATTTTTTCTTTTTGCCATTCTGAGTTTCATTCCATTTCTGAGTTATTCCTTGTTATTAGTTTCAATTTTCAAATACTTAATACTTTTCTCAAGTATGAAGGCAATATTTTAAGACTTGGCTATGTAAACAGAATGAACTTTCAAACCCATCATAGAGCAACTGGCTCTTGAAAGATTTGACTATCACCTAAGCTTACTCTATAGCTTATTTCCTCTTTTATGTACTTACAGTGCAATTTTGGAGTGTTTATCTCAATTAACATGAAGTAGATAAAAGAAAAAGCATTTGCATGAATAGTTTGTTCAAAAATAGAGAAAGTCATGTCAGTGCAAATCATCAGATTTTTAGGAATTGGTGGTTATTCAACTAACACTTTCATTGAATGTCGCCAAATAACTCTAAAAGTACGATTAACCTTCGTGACACAGAACTGTGAATGTGACATTTGTGGAAAGTGTTGCCATAGCGTGTTGACAACTTGAATATTAAGACATGTTTGTTGGACGCAGGAGCTGTGTCTCCTGAGTAAAGAATGACGCCTGTGAGGAACGTTATACTGGCCAGGTGTCATCAAGTTTAGAGTTTATCTCTCAGCTGACATAAAACATGAGAAAGCTCATCGAGTACATGGTATTATAAATGTCTTCATTTTAGTTTTAGTTTGGCCTTCACATTTGTAACCGAGATGACACCTCTTGCGCAACTAAAGTAGCTGAAAGTTGGGTAAGCTCTTCACCATGCGGAACAGAGACATATAAAATGTAAATGTTTGAAATCGATTAGTGAAGCAATAAATTTTCTTCATTTGTAGGACTTGTCTATTTCGTTCGGGTTCCTTGTGGGTCTTCCTTGTTCTTATCCTCTCTGCTATTTAGCACTCCAAGACTGCTTCATGGATCCTATTATGTGTAGAGCTTTGAACTTGTTTACTTCAGTTTCTTTCCACTCTTCTATTTATAATTGTTGCTGCTGTGATACCTCAAAGTTGCTCCAACTCTTGTGAGAAATTTAGTTTCTAACAAGAATACTTGGCAAAGATTGCAACAGTTTAGATATGGATAGTTTAGAGTTTCCATTCATGAAACAACATCAAGAGAGTAAATCCAATTCTTGTAACTGCTACGCTACGCATACCTTTGGCGCTCCACCGTGCAGAGGGTCGCGGGTTCGAGTCCCACCTCAAGCATGGGTGTTCATGTGTATTGTGTAAATGTGTAAAAACGGGAATCACCGAAAACAATGCGGGAGACAGGCAAACCTTAAAAAACAAGTAGTTGGAATAATAATCAGTTAAAGAAAAAAAGAAAAGCTTCTGCTCATCGCGTTTTTGAACTAACCGCCAGTCATCTAGTTCTTGCGACCCACATTGTAGTTCTCTGGTGTGCATTCAGGCGCGTAACAAAGGCGAAAATTTTAGTCTAATTTATAGCCTTAAGAAACAGCTCTCACTTATATTTTCAATCCCTTATGTACAAATCTGCAGTATTTAAGCTTCAGTTTCGCGACAAAAATTACAGGCATTTCAAAAACTAATTTTGTTCTATTTTGAGCCTTTTACGGTGACCTGTTGGATGAACATTTGTGCACTTACACTTTAGAACGTGGCCAAAATTCAAAATTGAGTATTAAAAAGTTACCTTTTGCCATATTTTCAAACCCTAATGTGGAATTTTGCTTTCTATCATGTGCTATTGCACTCCAGTCGAACATTGGATGTGAATGTTTTGACGAAAGTGTGTGTGTGTGTGTGTCTGTGTGTGTGTCTGTGTATGTCTGTGTGTGTGTGTGTCTGTGTGTGTGTGTGTGTGTGTGTGTGTGTGTGTGTGTGTGTGTGTGTGTGTGTGTGTGTGAGAGAGAGAGAGAGAGAGCATAACTCAAAGAAATATTTGATAAATGCTAAGCGTAATCTTATTTTTCAAATGTGGGACACGTAGGGTGGCTGGGTGTGTGGGGTTTGAGGGCCCGTCGACAACTAGGTCATTGGGCCCGTGGGACACGAAGGTTTTCAAGAAAATTCCCTGTACCCAGAACTGTCCCTTACATGGAAGATTTTAGTTTTGATTTAATTTAAAATAACAGTTTTGATTAAAATTAAATGACATTGACAAAAGATGTACCTATATGTTGAATTAGCTGGAATAGTCCCTGAAGGAACATTATAGTATAGTTTGTTATGACTCGTAAAGTTAAGGGTGGACTAAAACATACATCTCTATAAGACACAATTTATTTCAAAATACATTGTGCTATCATGGGAGAGGTACATGGCAATGAAGTTCCTCCACTTCATCTCACTTCTTATTTCACTTCTCTTTACCTTTCATTCTGCCTGGCTAGTTCAGCGTTGTCAAGCTCTAATGACCTAGCTGTCGACGCGCCCTTAAACCCTAGATACTCGCTCAGTCCAAGATTGTAGTGTTTGCGAGAATCTCGACGTTGCATGACATGGAAAAAGGAAGCTCTAATTTATCCTGTTTGTCCTGCGGATCGGGGCCTGTCCCAGAGTTACGGACCCCACCAGTGGAATATGTAAGTCTGCAGGGGCAAATTGAAATTGCGAAATTTTGCTCACAGGACTCTTTATCACGCTTCAGGTTGTCTTACGTACCGTAAATCTACGGCACGGAGCTATCGGCTTTACTTCCCTTCCGAAGGAACCATGCTAAGGATTTTCACGCCCGAAAAAATCCATCGCCCTCCTCCGGCTTTGAACCCCACGACCTTGGGAACCAAAGGCTAGCATGTTACCCCTCCCTCCCGGGGGGGGGGTATCATCAGGGCCATAGGCGCAAAAGAACCTCTACAGGTTGAGGTGCTAAGTCCCTCCATCTACTCTGGGAATACCTCATAGTAGTCTTTGACTACTTTAAACACGATCTCCACTCAGATTATTACGTAGAAATCTTTAAAAGTTAAGTAATTTGGACATAATTCCCTAGAATTCAGAAAAAGAAATAAATATATAAGCACTTCAAAAGGCTTCTCCATATACTCATTTTAACCCCTTGTTTACAGAATTTATCCATCCAACTCCGGGTCCTAATGGCCTAGCTGGTGGCAGTTCCTTAAATTCCACTCACTACTACTAGCACTGCTGCTGCTGCTGCTGCTGCCACAGCTGCCGCTGCCGCTGCCACGGCTGCCGCTGCCGCCGCCACTACTATTACTACTGCCGCTACCGCAACTATTGATGGCTCATATACTCCCCCATGCAACTCTGATATGGGAGCTACTTCCTATTCTGCAAAAGTGAAAAACGTAGCTTAAGCAAAGAAAGAAAGGGGAGTCTTGAAAATGCTTAGATAATTTAAAACGATAAGCAGAAATGTTATAGGATGTTATACAACTAAATAATGCAAGTATAACGAAATGGCAAGATACACCAATATGAACAGCTAATATGATTGAAATTACATTTCTAAAGGAGCATTAAATTGATATACTTTTGTAAACAAAGTTATTAATAAGGTTTGCAAATTTATATATAGAAAATAGAGCTCACCAACAGTAATAATACATGTTAACAGAAAGAGTAACCCTGTGAAGAAAAACGAGACCAAGTAAAAATAGAGATAAAATAACGAGAAGGAAAGAAGAGGTGAAACCTAAAAGAGAAGCTCAGTCAGTTAAAATTCTTGGAAAGGGAAAAGCAAAGCATTCCGCAGTTGTCAGATAATGGCGCAACAAAACAACAAGGTTATGGCGACACATGCCTCGCATTCTAGCGCCATCTTGCGTTCGTTTTCAGCTGTGCTAATTGCACGTGTGTTGCTTGCGTGCATGCATGCTAAAGAGGCCGACGGACATCATTGCTTCATTCATTTCCATTTTTCCACGCATATAAACCACAACACACGCACCAAAAGTGGCGACTTTCCTCGGCCATCAACACAAACTACAATCGCTGCGCTTGGCCGTAAACAGCTGAGCGCGACGACAGACACTTTAATAAAAAGATAAGATTATATTTCTGCTGCCACTTCTTTCTTAACAAGGAAGGAGAATGAGGTGGTCTAGCGACACTTGCTTCTATAAATTAACAGCTTACGGTTTCACACAAGTCCATGCTTTTCAAATAGATTTACATGGCATTACATAACACATTCACTGAGTATCGTGTCTACTTCTGCCTCTTAAGTTGCACTTTCGAAAAAAATTGACTGTTTTAACTATAATGTCTATATTGTCATCTTTCCCTCGGAAAAAGTGTCAATGTGTCATAGAACAATACATCCAGGTTTTAACACAAGAATGCCCATCTGTGAAAGAAATTAAAACTTGCCAAAATTTATAACGATGGATTTTAGAGTTTACTAGTTGAAATGCCCGGCGTTGCCCTTGGTTTAACGACTTATCTCTACAACTTGTAGATTTAGGTTGTTCTTGCCCAGTAGCCATGTGTTTCTTTTGAGACATTAAAAATGTAACTTAATACGCTTAAACAAAGAGTTAAACTCTTAGGATACGATAAAGAAGCAAAACAAACAAAATAAATAAAAGCACGGGAGGAAACACTATGAAAATACACTGTTAAACAATCGCAAATACTGCAGGAAGAAAAGCGAGTGGAGGAAGCCTTGTGAATGTAATACGTTGTATTTCTATTGTGTTAATACAGAAAATTGTAGAAGAGTGAGTAGAGAAGGAGGTGTGATTGTCTTTTATAAAAGAAAAGTGAGTACCAAAAACGCTGTGAATGTTGCATTTCTTTTGTCAAAAATATATGAATTGCTTGTTGAAGGACGAGTAAGGAAGGAAATGCGAATTTATTACGTAAAAGAAAAGGAGTGAAGAAAACTATATGAATGTTATGTTGTATAGTATTCGAGGTGATACGTCCAGCGGTTGGGGCCACATAGAGGACACACACTCGCACACATACACACACACTCTCTCTCTCTCTCACACACACACACACACACACACACACACACACACACACACACACACACACACACACACACACACATAGCGGACCCAACAGACGCCATGTTCAAACGTTGTATATTACAAATTATGCGATTGTGTGAATAAACTAAAATGTCAATGTGAAATAATCAATAATCAAAACATCGCTAACACCGCGAATTCGCTTCTCCTGTGTGTTAGAAGTCTCCATTGCGCATTCTCTGTAGCGGGAAGATAGCCATGTTTGTTGTGATTACATTACTGTGTAAGAGAACGTACTAAACAGGGTGGGAGGGTGGGTGGGTTTCAGGCTGCATCTATAGTGGACAACATCACAACACCCCTAAGTGGTTAAGTGAATCATAAGCATCTTAAGAACTACGCTGGTTTCGCTCAAGTGATTTGTTATGATCAAAAGATGCTAACTAAACGCAAGGGGCCATATCCAGCAGTAGTTGTGCTTTATTGGATATTTATCTGCGCTTTTCATCTATCTTCTTTGCTCTTATAATGGTTAATATCATTTCTTGTATTATGTCCAAATGGTTGTTGGCTCTCTAGTACAATTTTCACAATGTGTATTGTTTAATTACACTTTAAAAGCGTACTTCGATAAATAATAATATATTACAGATTGTTATAGAGTGAATTTGCTGAAATTTCCTCAGCTGTTGAAGCTATAGATTGTGCACATGTTGAAATAAATACGCTAGTTTTCCTTAATGTGAACGGCAAAGTTACTCTTTTTTCCCCTCTAGTTTCTGACAGCATACATTTGTCAAGAACATCTACGAATTTATGAATCAAAGAAAAGATTCGCTTGCTGCCACCTCCCATGTATTTGCCTTAAAATATGTATATTTGCGCAGACAATTTGGTTCTTACAGTAATGAAAACAAGCTGTGTAGCAACCCAGATTTATATCACTAGCAAAAATGCCAACTGTTAATAAAAAAGCATAACTGAAAGTTGGGTAGCAAAGCAGAGAGGTTTCTAAATTGACACGTTAGGCATTCTCTCATTACGCACGTGTTTTTATTTAAACAGATAGGGGAAGGGAGGGGGAAGCCTACAGTAGGAACAGCTCTCTGATAATTTTCATTCACGTAACCAGATGTTTTGGAAGTTTTATCCTTTTTGAAATTAAGTCATAGGATCTAAGATTAAAATTCTGTCTTGTTGCTCTCCAAAATATTAGGTATTTAATTTTATACCAAACAGTATACATTGAAATACTCATAACCCGAAATGAAAATTCAAAGCTTACATCTCTCTGTGGCTGTAAAACATGCACAATGGTAGTTTTTATACACCACTTTCACACTTAAATTCCAACTTCAGCTTTATAAATACAAGAATTCATCTGATCATCAAATAATTACAGCCCTTGAGAGAAACTTCAATTATTTTCTGGTTTTATTTACAGCGAACATATCCAACAGACACACTAAGAAAATATGTACATCACGTGTTTCAGATTTAATGCACACAGAGAAAACCCGTTAATTCCTCACATGTGAAGCAAAGTTACAGGTCTCCAAATCCTAAATATTTGAGCTGTTACTGTCTGGAAAGATGAAGTGCATGGATAGCAGTTTATCTGAAATACGTTCAGTATTTTGACAAAAAATTATCCAAGTGTTGGCAAGAGATTTGGCAAAGCAATGTAAATTTCATTATGTATACTTGCTGCAAGAATTAAGTATTATTTATGGCTTAGCATATTTTGTTCGAAGCACGATGTTCCACCTAAATATTCGATACCAAATTTTGACCATAAATACAGGTTTGGAACCACCTGAATAAAAACAGCATCTCTAAGGAAAGGTGTTTGCATGTGCGTGCGTGCGCGCCTGCGCGCGCTAACCCCAAACTAACCTTTCTATGGCAAAATTTTCCGAATTCTGGATTTCCTTAAAAGTTCATTTATCTGTTTTGATTAAAATACTGTATGCTTAGGATATTAACATGTGAATTGAAATGTACAACTTCAGTTTTCTGGAAACAGTCTGCGAATTCCCCTTCTTCGGCAGAATTTTGTGTAATTTTGTAAACCACAAGTACACAAAAATATACTGCACAAAATAATGTTTATCTTCTTAAAACAGTATTTTAAATAACTTTTTTTGAATTATTAGCCACTTTTGAAATATATGTAGTTATTGGTTTGAATTTTTCAATGGTTCATTTGTTTAACAACGGTGTCGTTCATTAGTTGTTTTTCGTGACATCATAGAAAGATGATGACATTTTTACTCCAGCATATAGTGACTAGCTTTGAAACTCTTTTCTCTTTGCATCTGCAACAAAATATATAGAGAAGCCATTTCTACAAATTTTATTATAAAGTAGATGGAAAATAAGCTTTCGCAAGAATGGTTAGAAAATATCCTATGAAGATAACGCATCACACATTGCACAGTAAATTGTGTGCAATTTTAATATTGCAAGGAGCATGTGTGTTTTTCTTTTATAAGAAAGCTGTTTCCTTTCCTGGTACCCAAAGCATAATAGCGTAATGAAGTAATGCTCATTGCTGAAGCCGGATACTGTGCTTGTTACTGATGCAGTCCCGCATGCATTGCGCCTTACTCTCTGCGTGATACAGACTAGCCAGGTGTGGATGTAAAAGAAGTTGCGGACTGGCACGTTCAAGGCGCCACATTATGTAGGATGATCGGCCGCAAATCCTGTGTTTTAATACGGTGGCAGGATGAAGGTCTACATTAGCCTTGCTGGACGGCTCTTCGCTTTTACTGCGCATGCCCCATCGTTACCTACCTCGTTTATGCGGGCCGATAGATAGTGTCCGTCGGAAAACCGGATTTGTTTTCTTTCTTATGGGAGCTCGCGCACCGCCTTTCTATAAATAAAGGCGAGATATGTGCCTCGCTTCCTTCATCTGTCTTTCCTTACATATGCTTGTTCAGGAAGGAGTGGACTGTGGTCTTAAAAGAGAAAATTAACGGCTTATGTGGCTGATTGCATTATCTACACAAATGTGTAATGAATTATATCAATAAAAAACACACCATATTTTAATGGCAGATATTTGGTCTAAAAGGCTACAAGTACTTTTCGCCGTTCCCGTTTTGATTCTTTCGCCTTTGAGAGAAATTATTCTATTACAAAATTAATGCCATTTTGGAAAGTTTGAATTAGACTGAAAAAATAAATTGCCATAGTCAAGATCTGAAACACGCATCTTCGGCTTTCCATGCCGTTGCTCTAACTAATTCATCTACCCGGGGCTTACAGTACATACGACACTAACTTGCCATTGGGGTATTGGGAATTCGAGAACAGAGCGGGGCAGGAAAGAAATTAGGGTCATTTTGTAACAAACATATTGCCATGGAGTTCAATTCGATTCTAGCTCTCTACTATATAGAAGCTAGATAAGAATTGAATTCTACCCAAAAATTCTATACGAATTTTCACTGGAAATATATATTTTGATGTCCCCTGACTCCTAAATAAGTATTTAGAAAAAAATATTTCTCTGGTATGTGTGTATGTGTGTGTTCATGCATCTGCGAACAGCATAGCTCAAAAATGAAAAGCCTTTTAAATATCAAACTTGCTATTTCAGTTCAGCTTCTTACAACGGACCCCAATGACCTTGTCGACGGGCCGGTAAACTCCACACTCACTCAAGTCAGTCACAGTACTCACTCACTCACTCACTCACTCACTCACTCACTCACTCACTCACTCACTCACTCACTCACTCACTCACTCACTCACTCACTCACTCACTCACTCACTCACTCACTCACTCACTCACTTCTTCCAAGGATGTGACAAAAAGGTGTCCAAAAATCCCTGCATTCCAAATGAGCCTTTATATGGAAACATTTTCAAAAATTTTGTTTTGCTTAAAAATGGCTCTAACGATTTCGATTAAATAACCGTATGTTTTCAATATTTTATGACAAATGAAATGTTTATCTCGACTTAAGCATAAATGATAAAACGCAAGATATAAATAAAATCTTACATCTACACAGAAAATGTGGCTCTTCATAAAGAACGCAATTTATGCCTACTACATTTTTTGTGGAGTTAACGGTCTCTTAGAAGTTCCTTGTTATTTATTAATTTGAAATTTGACCCAACAGGGTGAATAAATTGATAATATAGAGTTGTAGAGACATGAATGCAGGAATTCGAAAGTAATTGACAACAATTAGGAATAAGTAAACATATTCAAAGAATGGAAAACGGCTGTCACAGTAAATATTCATAAGAAAGACAAGAGGGAGATATTCGAAAGCTAAGGGGAAATATTCCTACTTAGAACCTCATCAAAACTGCATGCTAATCTAACCCAAATTATTATTATAATTGATGGGATATTTGATGAAGGACAACGTGGATAGGGAATGGATCGCAGTTGCACAGATGCAACAATGAAGAAACTTGGGGGAAAAAGAGAGAATATAATACAATCTGCCAGTGTATTCTCTATATTGAATTTATTAAAGTCTGCTGACTATATGGAAGAAAAGTGAGAGCTGTTAATTAATGCACTACAATCGTTTCAATAGAAATACAGATAAAGCTACAAGAGAGAACATTAACAGAACCGCTGGAAGTAAATATGGGATTTCGACAGTGGTATGGCTTATCTGCTCTGTTACTTAATAGGTATACCAGGTGGCCCACTACACCCGGCATACAAAATCCTTACATTAAAAGAGTTGCGGAACGTCCAGGGGTATTTCCAGTCAGAGGCGCAAGATAACTTTGTAAGAGAAGCGAGCGAGAAAGGAATTCCACAGCGTGTGATAATAGACAAGAAAGTCTTAGAATATTCTGCAATTCACTTACAGAACTTTATTTTCCAGGGAATAAACTCATTCCTGTGTATGCTGTTATAGTCTGACATTGCGGATTACAAACTGAAATTACCATAGCAAAATCAATGCGAACATGAGGGCACTAGGGCCGCGCCGTAGCCGAGTGGTTAGACCATTCGCTTCTCACCAAAGCGGCCCGAGTTCGATCCCAGGCAACCGCATGTGGGATTTGTGGTGGACGAAGCGGCGGGTTCTCCGGCTTGCCCCGCCATCTCATTCCACCGGTACTCCATCTTCATCCCATGTACCATAAGTTTCACCCCCCAAAAAAAAAAAAAAGCTCTGCACTGGTTCAAACCAGAACTTGTAAAGATCCATTTCAATTAGTTATACTCTGAACATTGCATGGGCCTAGGTAGCCCAATACTTAGCCAACATCTCCTGATCCAACCCCATTAGATTATTTCTTTTGAGACATTCAAGAATATTGCGTTTTAAGCAAATTCCCTTAAGGGATCGTTAAATCACATGTATCTGTCACACCGGCAGTTCTCAGAAACGTCCAAATAGATACACAGAGACGGTTGAAACTTTGTATCAATCAGCAAGGCGTCATTTTGAACATGTATTCTAAAAATGAAGTCACCACAACAGTAGCCTTTGCTGAGAAAAATAACGATGAAAATAATTGCATAATAATAAAGCATGACAATAACAAAAATATCAATATTAATATAATACCTACTGAAAATTATAATACTAAAACTAAATAAAATAAAACTAATGATTATGATACTAATAATAGTGGTTCTGATGATAGTAATAACTACAAAAATAACAATAACTAACAATAATAAGAGAATTATTACAAATAATAATGGGGTTGCTAATGTTGATAATAATGTTGATGATGAAAATAATGATGATAATAATAGTAATAATAGTAATAGTAATAATAATAATAATAATAATAATAATAATAATAATAATAATAATAATAATAATAATAATAATAATAATAATAATAATAATAATAATAATAATAATAATAATAATAATAATAATAATAATAATAATAATAAACTACAACAATAATAATGATACACAATAATGCTAATGAACACACTAACAGAAATAATTGCTATAAAATAATAACAATAATTGTCATTATTGTAATGAAACTAAGAGAAATAGTAGTAATAATAATTAATAATAGTAATAATAACAATAAATAACAATAGTAAACTAACGAGAGTAAAATAAAAGTAATAACAATACAATAACAATAGCAATAATAATAATAATAATAATAATAATAATAAATAAAATAATAAAATACAACAGTTTCATTTATAGGAAACAAAGAAATGCCAATGAAATATTACATGCCCTCATGTTTGTATGGAATTTGTTACGGCAATTTACAATCTGTAATCCGTAATATTAGACAATAGCAGCATATACAGGAAAGCGTTTATTCCCTGGAAAATAAAGTCCTGTAAGTGAAGTGTAAAATATTCCAAGACTGTTTTTGTCTATTATCACACACTGGGGAATTCCTTTCCCGCACTGGCTGGATTTACCCCGGGACGTTTTGTAACTCTTTTAGCGCACGAAGGATTATCTACTCACCCCAATGCCGGATGGAGTGAGCCATCTGGTATGTTTAAATAAAATCGCAGAGCTTTACCTGCAGCGTAATCCTAGAGGACTAAAAATTGGAAGCAAAAAAGACGTAAACAAAGGGAAGTATGTGATATGGAAAATCTGTTGAAAAAAAGGCAAGCTATAAGAATGTAAGAAAAATATGAAGAAAAATACAAGTGGTTATAAATAATAAAATAATAACGCAAGACATTAAGTTTCATTTACGGGTTCTACCAAAGGTTTAAGGGCACCCATTAAAATTTTTAAAACTTTTATTCTAACCCCACACACAACATTATACATTATTATTTATTACTTATTGCTCTAAACTTAAGTTGCAATTCCTTTTAATTCTTTATTGCTCCTCTTGGCTTTCAAACACAGTTTTATTCTTTTGGGCACGCAATTTACAAGATTCCTACATTTTTATACAGTAGGTAATATTGTTCCGAGATACGGAGAGTGCCCCTCAAAGTTCTCGGCGATTTACTTTATACTTTAAACAGACATTGCTTCAGCTTTACTGGCTCATTCATCATGGGGTTGAATCCATTGCCCAATAGTGCTGATATAAACTCTTTTTCCCAATTTGTTTTAATGTTATAAACATTCCAGTTGTTGATAAGCAGTGTAACATTCATAAATATTCCTTATACATTCGTCTTTCCCTGCAGAGAAAAATAAAATTGACATCCCTTATATTTTCATGGTCATACCTCCACAAAGATTTAAAAATGAGAAAAAAATAAGACATTTACATAATCGTTTTTTTAAATGTACGCTTTAATAAGATAATTTTTTGATGCAACACAAGGCCGCTGGGTAAAATAGTTTAAAAGCAGCATTTCGGTAAAATATGCAGGTGTCTTGAGACGTCATACATCAACATAGATAAAATGGAAAACATTTTAAAATAACACACGTAAATTGAATAATTAAACGAAGTTAAATAAAATTAACAGAGAAGGAGAACAACGAATATGTCATGCTATTGCAAAGTCACCTTCAAAATGTGATAGTGAAGTATGTACTGTTAGACAAAAAGAGGCTGGAAGTGGTGCATATGAGATTTTCTGGTCACTTGGTGTAAATAACAATAAAACAGATATAAAGGTAAAGTAGTTAGCGAAATATCTTATATGTTGCATTTATATGACTTTATCTACTCCCTCGTGCACAAACTATTCTTATCTATTTCACTATAATTAAATGTGTGTAGAAAAGGCCTTACTACATATTTATAGGTACAGGGAATATTGGAAAACATCAGGCTTTAAGCGATAGACTGTCAAATCTTTCAATAGCTGGTCGCTATTTGATGGCTTTGAAAATCCATGCATGACCGGGGAAGAAATACACACATACACACGCACACACACGCACACGCACAGACACACACACGCACACACACGCACACACATACACAGGCAGGTATTTTTCTAAAAACGCACGTTTGTTTTAAGGCGTTTCAACACGTATACTTTAGTGAAATCTTGGTATCGAATTTTCGGGTGGAAACATATAGCACAAGAGCTAAAAATTAAAAATTAAAAGTATAGCTGAGGGAGTTAAAGAATATCGGAATAAATGTGGATGGATTGGGTTGGAATAAAGCATAGCAGAAGAAATCAAGGATGACCGAGTGGAGCTGGAGGGGAAAAGGAGGAGGAGGAGGAGGAGAAGTAGAAGAAGAATAAAATAACAATGACGATGATAATGATGATGACAATGAGACCTAGACCACTAAGGTGTATACCAAATTAAGAAACATGGAAATTGGCAAACCAAGGGTTACAGCAGCAGTCGCTGATAATGGATTGAGAGGCCCAAATTGTGAAGATGATAATTCGAAATTTTTGTTCTATTACTTTACCCAGAAATACTGTCGATTCCACGTTCGATCTTCAGATTTAATATTGCGATTACAGACTTCCCACTTAAAACATTTTTCGACCTAATTTTTTTGTGCTATAGTTAGAATGTGGATAAACTTGTCCTTGAGAAACTGGTGATACCTACATTCACTTCCTTATTTTTAATAAGATGTTCATTGCCATGTGTTGACATCACTTGCATCTGTGGAGATGTGACGAAATGGACGGAGTGTGAGTTTTGCAAGCGACAGTCGTTTGTCACGGCGCGGCTTGTCCTGTTATGGAGGTGCCTAGCTATCGCACACCTGCCCAGGAAAGCGATTACTCTGGAGTGACGCACGTGGGTGCTAGCATTCTCCACCAGTCGTGTCATGCCTCATTAAAAGTCTCGCAGTGCTAACATTAATATTTTTAGACGCTTGTTATATCGAGAATCAACACCGACACGTCTGGCATACGTAACAATCCCTGTCCTGAACTGGACAGTAGTCTTCAAGATACCGTTTATGTTGCTGGACTTAAAACACTTCAGAGCAACTAGGATAACGATGTTGTGCAATACATGGATTCTGTAATAAACTTGTCATTGCCATCTGTAACTGACACTGATTCACATGGACACGGCTGTAATTTTGTAACATCCAGGAATACGAATTTATAAGCACTAAAGAACGAAAGTAAAGTTGAATTGTTACTGAACTTTAGACACTGACGTCCCACCCTATCCACGTACAGTCAGTTGGCGTTTACAGATAGCACTCGTCAGACCGTGCTTACCTGTCATCAGTGATCCTTGGTTACTGTGTATTTTCTTTGTATTAACATATGGTTTAACTGTAGACAAGTTAAATTCAACTCCTTATGGATTCCGATGGCGGGTATTATCCCACCAACATATAAAGTATTAAAATGACATATTTTATTTTTTATATTTTTTATTTTTATTTTTGAGGAGTATTTTTACTTTCTCTACTATGTAACTAGTTGGCGGCAGCGTGGCCACACGGTTAAACTGCTCGCCTACCACTAAGCAACCCGGGTTCGATCCCATGGACCAGCATGTGGTATTCGTGGTGGAAGAAGCGGCGTCTTGGCGGGTTTCTTCCGGGTTCTCCGGATTTCCCCCGCCACTTATTCCACCAACAATAATGACCTTTCCATTCATCCATTTGATCTACATTTAATATCATAATCCTCTTCTTCACTGTCATGGCAGGCGTCTGACTCTATGCACTGGCCTGTAAGTCCTAGGAGTTGTCAGGGAAGGAGTTAATCGGGAAAAAGGAAAGAAACTGCAGAACTCAAGAGCGAAAATCGATAAAATAGAAAGTTCAGTATCTTCCGTGGATGTGGCATGAAGATTTTAAAGAGATTGTCTCAACTCAGACCACATTTTAGATCGAACATATTTCAAAAACTTTCATTATATCAAAAATGGCTCTTGCAATTTTAGTTAAAATACTATATGTTTAAGATATTTTCACAACAAATTAACTTTATATCTTGAATTTTCGAAGAATTGCCTCTGAAGTTCTTTTCATTCTGAATGATATTTGCAAAACTGGTGAACCATAAGAGATAGACGAATTATTACAAAAAGAAGTTCAACTCGTTCAGAGACAATTTATGTGAAATACATTTTTGTAAAGTGAACTATTTCTGAGCTATTGTTGCTAATGGTTTCATTTTAAAATACTCAAATTTCTTAAATAGGAATTTTTTATTCATTTTTCCTTGTGGTGATACACAGAGAACAGATTTTCAGTCATTACGCAGCGAGCAGTCATTAAAAGATTTGACTATTGCGGAAGCCTGTTGTACTCCCTAATCCCCTTGTAGTTAAAAGTAAATTACATTAAGACAGTTATACATATGTTTATCTCGATTAACATGAAACAAACAGAAGAAAAGGCGTTTGTAAGAATAATGTGCACCTGAGGAATAGAGAGAGTCATATGAATGCAACTCATCATTTGTTTTAGAACTTCGTCATAGACTTACGTCGCCAGCCTATTGAGCAAACGCAATGTTGTTGTTGTTTTCTAGTGCCTTGCATCTGGCAATGAAGCCATTAGCATTCGTGCTTTCCAATACTTTTGAGCTGTAGTTTCTTCTGATCTTAATGCTTCACAGGTCTTCAAGTGGTCTTCGTTCATTTCTGCTGGATCGTTACACAGGACACATATTGGTGAGGATGAGATACCTATTCTGTAGATATGACTTGCTAAGCAGTCGTGATTTGTCAATAGTCGGAAGGCTGCAACCGCTGTTTTCCTTGGTCTCTGGGGGATTATATCTGGGTTGGAAAGTAGTGTAATCCATTTTTTATCTTTGGCATTTGTTTCTATTTCTTGTAGGTATGAATGAGAAAGTTTGTTAATGATCAAGCGTTTTATTGAGGAATATGAGAAATTGAATTTAGACTTTTGTTTTATTGTTGTGCCTTTCTTTGCAAGTGAGTCTGCAGCTTCGTTCCCCATGACTCCACAGTGTGCTGGAATCCATTGGAGATGAACAGTCTTATTAACTTTTTGGAGTTGTGTTAACATTTTGTAGCATTCTCTAATTTTTGTTGACTTCTTTGTAGTATTTGAACATATTCCTTGAATTGCAGCTTTAGAATCTGAAAGAATTACTGCCTTGTTAAATCTATTTAAGGGAAGATTTAATAATTGTCGGAGAGCAATGTGTATAGCCTCTATTTCTCCATCATAATTTGTTGTGTCTCTGCCAACAGAATGATAAAAGGAAAAATGTGAACACGTAACTCCAGCTCCAGTAAGGTTTTCCTTGGAGGATCCATCAGTATATATGTGCAGCCATTCTTCTGTGGGATACCTAGTATTGATTGTTTCCAGAGCTAGAAGTTTTTGTATTTCTTTTGGTGTGTCTGATTTACTTATTTCCTCTATTAATTCCAAACTGAAGGTAGGTTGTAATAATTCCAATGGATTTTCTCTTATAAGTAGATTTTCTCTGGTGTTAGGAATGTTCAATTTGGATTTAATCTGTGTTACCTTTTCTAGGAAACTACTATGAGTTTTAAGGATTCAAGGGGGGAAGTTCTCTTCTGTCCATTTAGAGTTTGGCAGTTGTAACATTTTCTCGTGTTGGAGCAATGCTTGTTCTTCTATTTTTGTTGTTATTGATGGGGTCCGTGTTAAGGCAAGCATGGCATCAATAGGTGTGGATTTAACTGCTCCAGTGATTAGGCGAAGAGCCTGATTTTGTATTTGTTCAAGTTTATTGATGTTAGCATTTGCTGCTGTTATTAAAGCTTCAGAACAGTACAAGAGGTTTGGTTTAACATACATTTTGTATGTTGTGTTAAGGACTCTCCTTGAGCAGCCCCATTTAGCACCAGCTAACCTTTTCAGGATTTGCAGTTTCTTTTCAACCTTTTCTGAGATGTTTGTTATATGTTTTTTTCCAACTTAGCTTTCTGTCGAAAGTGATGCCTAAGTATTTGGCATCATCAACTGCTTTGAGTGGTTTACTATTATAATTTATGTTAATATTAACTGGTTTGTATTTTAGTAAATAATTCATAATTTGTTTTTTCCACATTGATAGTCATGAGGGTTTTGGAGCTCCATTCATGTACTTTGTTTAGGGCTGTTTCTATTCTGTCTTTAATTAATTCTGGTTTTTTTGGAGAGCCTGAAGTCCAAATCACTACATCGTCAGCAAATAAAGCAATTTTGGTTTCTAAAGTTTTAATTATTGATGGAAGGTCATTTATATATATGTTAAAGAGTGTTGTGCTCAGAACAGCACCTTGTGGAAGTCCTCGGTGTGTTTGTTTATATTTGGAAATGTATGTATCATATTTTGTGGCACAACATCTTTGTGAAATAAACTGAGTTATCCATTTAAGCATGTTACTTTTCACACCTATTGATTGCAACTTCTCAATTAATTTGTTTCTCCAGACTGAGTCATATGCTGATTTAAAATCAATGAATACTGCCAAAGTATCCTCCTTTCTATTGAAAGCTTCCTTGATGTCTTGGCTTAGTAGGAGTACATTTTCACTTGTACTATGATTCTGTCTGAAGCCGATCTGTGAACTATTAATTAAGTTGTAATATTCTAGGAACCAGTTAAGTCTAGATGCCACCATTCTTTCCATCACTTTTGCAATAACACTGGTCAAAGATATTGGTCTGAAACTATTAATATTGTTTGAAGGTTTGTTTTTCTTTAAAATCGGGATGATAATGGCTTTTTTTCCAGTCGGAAGGTACAGTCATTCTCCAACACGTGTTATACAGTTTAAGTAGGATTTCTTTTCCTTTCATGCCAAGGTGTTTAATAAACTCTGGGTGGATCTTGTCAGGTCCTGGAGATTTTTTGTTCTGTAATTGTTCTATTGCTAAATCCAGTTCTGTTTCGTTAAAATCCTGAATAAAAATATCATTTCGTATACCTTTTGGCTTATTAGTTTCTCTGATAGTTTTTTTGATAGCAATGTTAAAGGCTACATTTTTCTTTATTGAAAATGAGCTGTGATAATCTCTTAGGGATTATTCACGACACACGTAAGGAAGTTTCTAAAGGGCATACATAAGTTGCCTGTCATATTAACAGCTATTCCGAATGACGAAAATCGTGTTTGCTCTTCTGTGAAACCAGGCTTGAAGCGCTTTTTTCTGACATGAAGAACATAATAAATATCTACTATATATTGCATGGCTTCACTTAATCAAATGTTCTTCCAAAGCCTTTAACATACACACATTCAAAGGAAAAATAAAATTGAAGCGGGCAACATATTGATGTAACAATAAATTTTACTAAGGTACGGGAAGACCCTATGAGTTTAATATTTGCAGTAATTAATATTCATTACTAAGAAATGTCAGATATTTTGTACCTAGCTACTCTTCTTAGGAATCACATCTCTGATGCTTGTATTCTTTGTTCATGAAAGAATAATGTCAAATATAAAAACAATTGGAAATATGCTGCATCCTTGTCTTACACTGAGTTGTATCTTAGTCTTAAATTTTTGCTTACCCATAATGACAATTTCTGATCCTTAATATATGCTTTTTACTACCTTTATTATATGTAGAGGTATTCCACTTCTGTTCAATATCACTCATAGTTTTTCTCTGTTCACTTTATCGAATGCTTTTACATAGTCTATAAATAGGAAATGTCTCTCTGTTGAACTATGTGTTTCTCAATAATTTGCCTGATTACGGACGTCTTGTCTGTGTATGATCTCCCTCTTCTGAAGCCTGTTTGTTCTTCTAATGGACTATTTTCAACGATTATTATTACTTTAGAATATATTTTATACTTTAAGTTTAAAAGTGTAATCTGATAGAAAAACAGCTATTTATGGGTAATTACGGAATAGGTGTTATGAGCATCCAAACTGCTGCTTAGTTATTACGATAGTAATTCAACTTTTAAAATGTAATTTATTCAGCACAACAGATGAAACGGCCTCACCAGGGCTGCTAAGGTAAACTGCACACTTTACAGAACTCTCCATAGTGTCTCCTAGTTGCCCATGAATGTTATGTGGTACAAAGTGACACAAATTAAAATAATAAGTAACAGAAAGCACAGCATTACACAGAGATGTAAGAAGTTCTCTCTCCACAAGCAGAAAACTAAAAAGATGCTACCACTACAAATTTCCCGACATATTGCCACGCTGCTCCCATGAGACCTGCATTACTGTCTCGACGTAATCCATTCATGTCTCATCGCCAGATGTGTTTGTATGTTATTATATTCACTGTTGTATGCTGACACATTTCAGGTGCAATAAAATACAACCAAAGTTTTTCATTTTTTCTCCTTTCCGAATTCTTCCTTGCTGTGTCTTTTCAGCTTCAGGAACTCTCAAATTTAGGGGATTTTGCTGACGACCCTGATGACACACTACCTATTGAATTTTACTGAACTTGAATTCAATAAACTTTATCAATCTGCTGTCTCCGTTTGTGTGGGGACTTTTACAGCGGATTGTCTACCAGTGTACTTCTTTTGGCAGGAATAATATTTTGTGTCTTTTTTTTCTCTTCTGAGAAAAAGGGTCTTATTTTGTCCCACCAACCTAATGGTCATACGGCGATTGTCGCTTGTTATTACAAGACGAATCCTGACTCGTGTTTGCAACCTTTGGTAAAGCCTGTTTCATATGTTCTGGCGATAAAGACATTGTCATCTGTCTTTTTATACCACCAAAAAGTTTCGTTGTAGGTGAAATGAACCTAAGTTAGCATCAATATTCGTGGAATTCATTTTCTGAAAAAATATTATAGTTGCTTTTTTGAGAAAGAACTAGATAAAACAGTTACTACAAATAAAGAGTGAAATACCATATACTGAAGGGTATTTCCTGGCGTTGCTTTATTCTAAAGAGTCACTAATGCCCCCCAGGTTGGAAACGGTTCCTCATATTGTTGCGAGCTAATTGGGGACTTCCGTCTACCACTGTTTAGTATGGCATCAACGTTGATCAAGATCCCCGCCACACGCTCTGTGACCAGAAAGAAAGGATACATCGGGACCACCTAATGGGTTATTGGGCGTAACCCAGTCAAAAAGGTGAGAGAACAGATTACACCCAACGATAATGTTGACTACCTGATATCTGCCAACAAACCAGGAGCATCCTACCTTAACAGCTTTCCATTGTTATTCTTCTCTAACAACTGTCGTAATTTTACAAATTCTCCTCCAAGTCATCGGGGCATAAACATGTGAAGATTGAAAATAAATGAGTATTAATATGAACTTTAGCAAATAATCTTTTCATTAACATGGTATAGAAGTATATAACATTAGTTCTTAGGCTGAAGTCAAGATACTAATGTAAGGGCAGTATACAGCAAAATTTCCCGCAGCCCCTGCAAATGGTAAAATTAACAAGTCAAAATTCTCTTCCATCAAATCTGGTTTGGATGGAAGCCTCCTCCATGAATTGTTGTTTTCGGTTCTGTTTATTTTAGAACGTCTTAGACTGCAGGGTTACGTAGTGGATACGCAATTAACTGCAGCCTGTAGCGTAGAGGCGTATCTGTGCATTCTACCTGAGCAGCGTGCCACGGTATGTCCTGTGCAACCTATACATACTCATTTAGTCTGAAGTTAAATCGCGCTCATATTCTATAACTTGAATCACAGCCAATATTACCATTTCTACAAAGTGCTAATAGATTGTCGTAACTGAAGGTCCAAGGGGAATACCAATAAGATAATTTCTGTAAATGTTTATCTAGATTAACATGAAGATAGAGGAAGGAATATTCACGAGAATAGTTTGTACGGCCAGCTCCTTATGTTTTCCGATGGACTATAGGGTGCAGGGGAGACGAACAATTTTCTTATGAATTAGTTGCGCCTGGTCCGCCTGGCACAGCGACAGCTTCACCAGAGTTATTTACTTTTTTGTGTGTTCTTCTATTATGTGGTCAGCGAAGAGCAAATGAAAAGATAAATAATCAATTTTATTACATCCAAACGAAAAGTATCAGCGCATTCTTTCTTGTGCATATTTAAACAAGAAACATTGTTTTTTGTGGTAGTATTAATGGCCTTTAAGAAACATGTTTAACGGCACTGGGAGGTCGATTGACTTCAAAAAATCGATTTTTTGTTTTTAAGCTGTTTCGAAAGGAAGGCTTCGTTATGGAAACTCTTTCAAGCGTATGTGTGCACGTAGTTGTCAGAATGGACTTATATATTTGTAAATAGAAACATAAAGGGAAATGCCAAAAAGTTGCAGTTATACGAAGCAACCACCTGTTTACCAAGTCGGAAACACATACAGACAAAGATTAGATTGCGCACCTCCCCTTAGAGATAAGGCACTACCTTAGCGATAACCAACGTTTGTCAAAGAGGGAGTTTGCGTTTGCCTCCTTCCATTATACGCGGACTCTTCCTCTCTTTAACCCTCAGCCGTACATTGTGTTGCAGTGGCGGGTTGGTTGCATACATGTACGTTACGTTTGATTTACGAAAGCACTTTCAAATCATATGCGAGAAACATACGTTCATTAGGAACTTCTTTGGTACTGCTTAGATTTAACAAGTCAATCAATATTTGGTATAGCCTTAGAAGATCCAAGTGATCGTTGCGTAACCTATTGTGTTACAGACTTTTAATATGGTTCAATTTGGAGAAACTCTTTTTACATATATATGTAGAACTATACCATTATACACACTATTCTTGCAATCGATATAAGCATTATCAGAAATTACATTATGATGTCGAATCGTCTCTCTCCTTTCCACTCTCCTACTCCGACTGCTGCTTTCTGGTGTCTTCTGCTCCGGCTGCTCTGGCATGTGATCTTAACATCAGGGTATGCGTGAGTGTTTGCTAATAAAACCATAACTTCGTTGAAACACTTTCATTCTCACCAAAATAAAAAAGCGTGCGATTTACCGATCGTTATTAAATTAGTTGAGTCGTTACCGTGTCTTTACTAAGACAGAAGATTGTTAATATTAACTATAATGTGTCCTCACACTTGAGGATCCGGAATACAAGTCCCGTAGCTGAGATGCTCGCTCGGCGGTCTGGGCGGCACGTGTACTGCCCCGTCGGATTCTGGAAGGCCACTCTAAACGACCCTTTCTCTCCGGGTTCTCGCAGGCAAGTCCCTGTGCGTTATGACGCTCTCTATACCTTTCGCTTCCTAATTAGCAACAGCATCCCTTGTTTTCCGGCTCTCACCTGCGCTGAGCGATTTCCAGGAAAACTGGTCTTACCAGGTCTCGCTCGACTACCTGAAGCTCGCCCCTAATGACTTGTCCGTACCTTTTCGTGCCTTCTGACAATTTTAGTCACAACTAATCTCCCAGATCCTGTAACCTTATATATGTAACGATTTTAACATTTTCTGATTATTTAATTCCGCCATGTGATGCAGTATTCTATCCATAATTATGGCGTTCACAATTTCGGCTTCAATTACTACGAATTTTCCTGTAGGTGCAAGGGGAATATGGGAAGTTGGTAGGCTTTAAGTGACAGTGAAATGTTTTAAGAGCTAGTTGGTCTGCGATGCCTTTGAAATTCCGCTCTCTTTGCAAGGCCAAGGAATGAAAAAACGAATAGCATATTCCTATTTGAAAAAAGTATAAGTATTGGCCAATTCAAACAAATGATTCGCTCAAAAGAAAAAAGTATTTGACATAAATTGTGTGTTTTAACGAGATCCATATTTTTTATTTAGTAAGCTTTTATCTGTCCCTTGCTTTTCTCCATTTGTGGAAAAATCATCCCGTACGAAGAGTTCTTTTGAGGACATTTCCAAATTCCCATGGAATCGCCTGTTTGTGTCGGTCAGAACTGACTTGTCTCTCCCTCTGACTGAGGAGTGGAGAGGGGTATTGCTGCTCACTGGGTAATGTTCTACAAAGAGAGAAGGTTGGACATCTCTGGACCAGCTGAACTAATATTTATGTAATTCATTTAAACTGACGGTGGTAACGACTACATAAATGTGAAGAGCTGTTTTAAAATACTACACGATGTTCAATAATACAAGCACAAAGAAGATAGCAATGAAGTAACCAGAAATAACCAAGTAGGAAGTAAACTGCAAAGTTCCACCATTCCAAAATTCTAGTGTCATCGGTTTTGCGGCATATAAAACATATTTCTATACCTATGAAAGAAATATAAACATTTATCACTTGAAATATAAGATACATTACCTACATTAAAATCAATTACCTTTCTACTATTGAGATCTAAAGCATATGCCAACCCTAAACTCTGTGATGGGACTCTTTTATTCATCATATTTGAATCTACCATCACGGGAAATCTGCGCACTCAAATCCCTAATTCCTACCTGTATTTTTAACATTTAATTTTTCCCTGATGTAAGAATTCCTTTTCTTATCAGGATTTGTGAAACAAATAAGGGGTTGTAAAAACGTATTTGTGCGGCTTTCAAATGTTTTTGTTCTTTACAATCGAAGAGAAGCTTTTAATATAAATTGTGGATTTTAATTCTTATTTTCTTCTTGTTAACAGTTGTTTGTCAAATGTTAACAATTATAATTACCATAGTCGTATGTTAAGAGCAACCTTGCTGAGGCAGCAGTGACGAAGCCTTGATAATATCTTTCTTTCCACCGCAGGATAGAAACTCTTTAAACGTGCAGGAGGAACCGTGGTTTTTGGAAGTCTCAAGAGATCTTAACTCCAAGAATACCACAGTTTCCTTAAAGAAGAACAACCGATGTCATGAACTAAAATATTTTCTTCACTTTCGCAGTCACAATGGAAACCTTCAAACTACCGTTACTACAGTTTAGTCTGGAAGTATGCAGTTGGACTTAACGACGTGTTCTGCCAGCAAATGTATAAAATATAAGAATACTTCAGATGAAGGTGGACGGCTATAGTATGACGTAATTATAATATATGACATTTTTCGGGAATGTCTTATCATTTAGCTTGAGTTGTTTTAAGCGTATGATGCCAGCAAAAAGGAAATGATGCTTTGTTATTTAAATAAAGAGAGCATGGGGCTACGTTTACCAAATTAACTTAAATTTATCAAAAAGTAAAGATGCATGAAAATTAGTGCATTTATTTGTAAGATGCTCTGCAAGGATTTTAATGTTTTCAGTGTCTTTAACATCTTCCTGCACTTATTTAGGTGTTATAGCCGTTCCCCATTTTTCTGTCTTCCCAGATTCCATCAACCAATCTCCTTTCTTTCAGTGCTTGAAATATTCTTTGCTTCCCCTCTTCCTACGTCCTACTGGAGTCCATTCTTGTATCTTCGGCAATCTGTCCTCATCCTTTTCATGTGTCCAAACCATTTTAATTGCTCTGTTTTAATTTGCTCTGGCAATAAAACTCTTACTTTTATTTTTCTCTTATAATTGTGTTTCTGATGTTGCCTAACCTTGAGATCCTTGCAGATTGTCTTGGAAAATGCATTTTTGAAGAGCTTAATTCAGCTAGTGTTTTTGATTTAAAATGCCCAGTCTCTGATCCATATGTGATTACATTTGTATAATATTATGCAATAAATAAATCAGCCTGCATATGTTCAATTTGGTTTGTAGACCATTAACTTAGCTCAGGTAGTTGTTGAGAATATCATTTCTTTTCATTTACGTATGTGTGAACTGAAATTTTCCATGTTAAACGATTTATCGACTCATGATTTCTTAATTCTTGTAAAATACAAATTGTTAATGCTTCTCAAATTTGTAATTATTGTGTGTATGTGTGTACTTATTATATGTGAAAGATGTATGAGATCTGAATCGATAAAAGTTCAAACAATTATATACTATGGTATACTCTCCGCTCTACTTATTTTCTTAGGAGTTATATTTCCCTATTCAGAGCTTTTTATTCACACAAATGTTTTACTTACTCCCTATCTTCGACTTCTTTCACTTTGCCACACGTGGTAAGATAACATTATTAGATCACGTAGACTATTTCTTGAACCCCCGAAAGTAAATGGTTGAACAACCTTTGAGAGACAAGAGTGGAAGTTCTACCACGCGCTCATAAAACGTTAAGCACGAAGGGATACTACATGTATGGTCTGTGTTAGGACACATTCTTGGGCCATAATCATGTACAGTGGTTTACAGTTGAACCTTTATCATACGACATTCTAGGGCATTAGACTTAAGTTGTTATATGTTTCAAACTGCAAATTAAATAATAAAACAGCACCCCTTTGGAACTATTTGGAAAGTTTACTTGGAGATTACTTCCGCCATTACGTCGAACGTTTTAAAAAAGATTCTCGCCATTTTAATAATAGTGTTATTTATGAAGTTTTCAGATTTACAAGTTAATATCTGCTTTTCTGTGTTTCCGTTGTTAATATTGTTGTTATTACTATTTTATTATTGTTGTTGTTATTGTTATTAGTATTAGTATTGTATCTTTGTGGTTACAACCGCTCAAAGATATGCAGTTAACAAAACACAAATGACTTCAAGCGTTGTTTTCTTATAGCTTTATTTGTGGGTCAATTTCATTCGCTTTTTTGTCTTGGAGACACTGCCCTGACGGTTTAATAATGCGCACTTCCATAATACCATGCACTTTTCATCTCCTTCAAGGCAGCCTTTGCAACTCGATGGAATATATTAGGAGTAGAAAACGTGTAAGGATTTAAAAAGAGTAAAATTTTGTCAGATTAATATTAAAGTTAAAACAAATAACGATATCGACAATATGTGTAAGAAGGTAGAAAAGTGCACAGCGGCATGGGAACCACGAATAAAATCTGAAGTATCAGTTGTAAAATTGTGGCAAACTATTTAAGTCCTTCTTTCATTACACCTTCAAAAAGTATTAAGAAATACAGAATTGTCAGCACTCCAGACTGTACCGTATATTAAGCTAGTATGAAAATGTAGTAGTAATATTTGGACTTCACCTAGTCCTAATATATTTCCGAAGTAAGCATTGCTTTATTCAACATCCCAGTACAGAATGAACGACAAACTTCACTTGCTATACACATCCATCAAAGTTTCACGTCCTATAAGTATATGAGCAATTGTTAGCTCCTGTCCGCAGTAGGCAGTGTGAAGTTAAGAGTTGAACAATGAAACACTGCCTCACCTCATGCCAGGAAGAATCTTGTGCATGTTGCCTATGTAAGCAGGCGTAGGCAGACGTAGATTGAAAACTATACATACGTCTCTGGTGCCTGTGTCCAAGACTGAGCAGCATAACTTTTAAAGGAGAAGTCCAACAAATACAAAGCTTGGTATCTAAGTTCATACTTTCCAAAGATGCGACAGGAAGATTTTCAATAAAATTCCCCCACCCGAAACTTTCCTTTACGTAGTACCTTGTTCAGAAGTTTTGATTTTCTCAAAAATATCTCTAACGATTTTATGTTTACATAAATAAAAAATATTCTTGAATTTTCTGGGGGTATAGCTTGCGAAGTCTGAATGACTTTTATGTAACTGGTAAACTCTTAGAGAAAGATAAAGTTTGACTACACAAACATGTAGATTTCATTAAAGCGCACAATTTATGTAAATACTTTTCTTTGTGGAGTTAACCTTTTCGAGATATTCTTTATGTTTGTTTGATTTTCAAACAGTTATATTGTTATCATAAGGGAAGTTGTTACTCGTTTTTTTTCTCGTGATCATGGAATTCAATTATTACAACATTGACACGCTCTTTACCTTTTGTATG
Organism: Tenodera sinensis; assembly: GCA_030765045.1. Taxonomy (NCBI): domain Eukaryota; kingdom Metazoa; phylum Arthropoda; class Insecta; order Mantodea; family Mantidae; genus Tenodera; species Tenodera sinensis. The sequence goes on along the minus strand of CM060965.1, from coordinate 78,128,576 downwards.
GTACAGCAAAAAGTATAAATAGAAAATGAAAGTTTATTTGGATTAACAAGAAACAGCTAAAATACTAAGCTGTATAAGAATAGTTTTTAGAAGTATAAGTACAGAGTGTATATAAGACATGTACATATACTTTTATTAATTATTTAATTATCTTAAAACATTGTATTTTAATAAAATAAGAAATAAAGGAAAACTTTCAGCTTGGGATGGAGGATTATTGAAAATCTTCATGTTACTCCCTTGCAAGAACATAAACATAACACTTAGTATTCATTCGACTTTCGCTTTCAGGTTAAGCTGTAGATTCACAAACATACACGCCTGGAGCACTTTAAAACATTTTTATTTCAGTACACTTCAATGTACACAATGTACAGGTGGTGGAAGACATCCAGAAAGCTATTCTTGATTCTTTTTATGTGCAAATCTATTACTATCAGGTGATTCTCATAAAATAATGTGAGTCCTCCAAACAACTCTTTTATGTATGCGTGTGTGTGAATGTGTGCGCGAGCGGGCGGCGAGCGGGCGAGCGGACGTGCGCGTGCGCGGGTATTTGAAACGTTTCACACATCTTCATTTGACATCTTCATTGGTTTAATATTAAAATCTGCAACTTCTTAAGAGCTGTTTCTTTCAGATACTGCACATCAACTTATTTATGTTTAGAAAGCTATGGGAGTGTGAATTTAAAGGGAATCTGAGCTTTAAAACATGTTATCCACTTTAAATATTTCCCCCCTTTTTCAGAATTGACACCCTGATTTATCTTTCCATTGCTGGGAGTTTTTCACACTCGCGTTTATCAGATGAATTAACCGCTTTGAAAGGAAAAAAAAAAAGATTAAAGCTCGTCACCATACCCCTTGGCTCTTTAAGTAATAATTTCCTCATGAATTTGACGTTAATGAAACAACTATTTATTTTGCTTTATTCCTCTTATTTATTAAAAATTTTGTTTTAACAAAAAATAATAAGTTGTCTAGATTTCATTCTTCAATATTCTAATCACTCAAGTTGTAAGTAGTTTTAATTGTACTTCAGTTCTAGTGATAATCATTTCATCCAGACTAAAGCTTCGTAGATTTTGTTGTTCTATCTAATTTTATTGTTCCGGAGTGTTGCTTTGAAAAATGGATACGGCAAATTTGAAATGTCTAAGAATTAACATAAATTAAGGAATAAGACAATGAGATTCATTATTCACATTATTATTTAATATTGGGCCAGAAAAGATAATAAAGCAAATTGAAATGAATCCTGCAGGAACAATGTTTAACCCTACAACGCAATACCTGGCTAATGCAGATGATATTGTACATTTTGCTAGGAATATAAACGCTATGAGCACAGTTACAACCAGAGGCTACTTCAGCAGGACTGGGGGTAAATTATAATAAAACTAAACTCATCGGAAATGTAAGTAATTGAAATTATATATTAAATGAAGAAAGATATGAACAAGTAAAAGTCACTACAATTATTTATAACATACTTTGCGAGGATTTCATTAAATTATTTGTGTATCAAGTTTTTCAAGTGATAAATGAAATTTTCTTTGTTAGTTTTCTTTATTATCAGTTCATGATTTCTTAGTGTGTTTCTCGTACGTGTGTTTCTCGTACGTGTGTTTCTCGTACGTGTGTTTCTTGTGCGTGTGTTTCTTGTGCGTGTGTTTCTTGTACGTGTGTTTCTTGTGCGTGCGTTTCTTGTGCGTGCGTTTCTTGTGCGTGTGTTTCTTGTACGTGTGTTTCTTGTGCGTGTGTTTCTTGTGCGTGTGTTTCTTGTGCGTGTGTTTCTTGTGCGTGTGTTTCTTGTACGTGTGTTTCTTGTACGTGTGTTTATTATATGTGAAGGATGTATGAGATCTGAATCGACAATAGCGCAAAAAATTAGGTACTATGCCATACATGGTATACTCTCCACTCTACTTATTTTCTTAGGAGTTATATTTCCCTATTCAGAGATTTTTATCCCCACATGTTTTACTTACTCCCAATGTTCGTCTTCTTTCACTTTGCCACACGTGGTAAGATAACATTGTTAGATAACGTAGACAATTTCTTGAGCTCCCGAAAGTAAATGGTTGAACAACCTTTGTGGGGAAAGAGTGGAAGTTCTACCACGCGTTCATAAAACGTTAAGGACGAAGGGATAACTACATGTATGGTCTGTGTTAGGACCCATTTTCGGACCAGAATCACGTACAGTGGTTTACAGTTGAACCGTTATGATACCACATTCTAGGGCATTGGATTTAAGTAGTTACATGTTCTAAACTGTAAATTAAGTAATAAAACACCATCCCTTAGAAACTATTCGGAAAAATGTTTTCATGTGAGTTACTTCAGCCATCACGACCAGCGCCTTGAAAAGGGTTTCTCGACACTTCAAATAGTGTTAGGTATGAGCAAAGTTTTCAGATTTGCAATTTAATGTTTCTATGCTTTTCAGCGTTGTTGCTATTATTGTTGTTGTTGTCATCGCTGACTATCAACCGCCGGCGATCCTCGCGGTGAAATAAATTATAATGCCTCGGCATCCATTTTTTGTTTTCTTTCCCTTTTTTGTGGATCGGGAAGAAGAGAGTGGCAGTATTGTTACCCTTGTGCTAACGCCGATAGTAGAATTAACTATAAAATAACTAGTGATATCGGCAATATATATTACAGTAACAACATTGAAAAATGCACAATAGTGAGGGAAACACGTGCCAAAGTTAAACTGTAAGTTGTAAAATTATGGCAAATTATTTAAATCCTTCTTTCTTTATAGTTTCAAAAAGCATTAAACAAGAAAATAATTATCACCAATAAAGACCGTACCATGTATTAAGCTAGGCTGAAAATATAATGGAAATATTCGGACTTCATATGCAGATGTACCTCTAGAGTAATCACGGTTTTATTCAACATCCCAATGCAGTATGGACGACAAATCTCTGTTGCTATACATAGCCAGCAAGGTTTCAGGTCCTCTAAGTATATCAAAACAACTGTCAGCTTCTGTATACACTAGGTGATCATACCGAATTTTTTAAATACTTTAAAAACATTATTTTAAAAAAGTAAATCAGGTATTCAAAAATAATGATAATAACTATTGTAATAATTTTAAATAAATAATAATAAACATATAGGCAAAAAACAAACCAAAAGGGGGTACCCTAATTGATGGGAATAGCGAAACTTGAGTGTCGCTTGGGTTCCTCTCGGTAGAGTAACCCACATTGCTGGACAGTCTGTCAAAAGGTACACACGTGCATTTTGTTCTGACATCAAACTGCTTAAAAACCAACGGACATAGAGTATCTTAAAGTTTATTTGTGTCTGCAAATAGGGTTGACTGGTTAATTAATTACATGAGAAATACATTTATTGGTCGACAATATCTCCAGTGAAAAGAGTTTTAAAAAAATCTGGTGGATTGCACTCACATGACTTTCTCTCCTCCTGTACTAACCATTCTTACAAACTCTTATTTCTCTATCTTCTTCGTGTTAGTTGGGACAAACATTGGCAGAAATTATCTTATTATTTCCTTGTAGTTACAAGGGGAATATGGGAATAAATAGGCTTTGATCAATAATCAAGTCTTTTAAAGCTTTGAGATTCCGTTCTCTTTACATGTCTAACATAAAAAATGAACAACGATGTTGCATTTGACGAAAGTTTGCTCTCCAAAACTGACACAAATAATAAGGGATATCTCCGAAATGGTTCACTCAAGAAAAAAAATCCATTTGGACATAAACTGTATGTTTTAGCAAGATTTATATTTTTTGTATACTAAAATTTGGTCTATCTCTTAGGGTTGACGAGCTATTCAAAAGTCATCTCGAGTAAATAAGACTATATAGGCTATAGCAGGAAATTCAAAATATACATTTTATTTGTCATAAAAATATCTTGAACATAGTCATCTTAATCAAAATCGTTAGTCATTTTCAAAAAAATCAAAATTGTTGAAAAATTTTCCATGTAAATGATAGTTTAGGGTGGGGCTATTTTCTTCAAAATCTTGTGTCGCAGCTTTGAAGAGCATTAAACTTAAATACCAACTTTGGTTTTTAACCGACTTTTCGTTTTTGAGTTATGCTGTCCACAGGCTGACACACACACGGACCATTTTCTAAAAATGCTTTTTTTTTTTTTTTTTTTTTTTTTTTTTTTTTTTTTTGATTCGTGTGGTCTCTTACGTAGTAGAGAAACTAAAAATAAATTCTTTATTAAAGGCCGTTATATTAAAATTTCTGTATCATCCTAGCACAACTAACCAGGCAAACTAAGAGATAGAATCCACAAAAGGGCAGTTTCAAAGAAGCTTATAGACAATGTGGCAGAGAGCATTGTCGTTTTAAACATTACCCGACAACTGTGTGTGATTTTGCTTCGGGGTTCACATCGACAGGTAATATAGCTTCAAACTGGTGCAACAACGAGAAGCAGTAAGGATTGCTGCTTCAGCGGTGTAAAGTGGAGAGCTGAAGATTAAAACACTGCCTCACCGCATGTCAAGTTCTTGCGCGTGTTGCCTATGTAAGCAGGCGTAGGTAAGAGTACATCGAAAATTGTACACCTATGGTATCTGTGTTTGTCTCGTAACTCAAAAAGAAAAAATCCAATAAATACAAAGGTTTACATGCCAAATAAAAAGTATCCTTCAACTTCTAGGCGAATAGTCTGTGAAGTAGTGGGCATTTTAAGTGACATAAGTAACTGGTAAACCCCTTAGAGGTCGACAAAATTTGACTACATAAAATGTAGATCTCATTTAAGCACACAATTTCTGTAAATAATGTTTTTTCTCCTTTCTTTCTTTTTTTTTTTTTTTTTTTTTTTATTTTTTCTCTTTTTTTCTTTTTATTTCTTTCTTTTGTTTTGTTTGTTTTTTGCTCATTTTTTTCAGGGTCATGGAATTTCAATCGTTACAAGACGTTTTTTGAAAACCAACTCCTCTCTGGTACAACGAAATGTATGAACATGAAATGGAAGTTTGTTTGGATTAACAAGAAATATGCTAGAATACTAAGCTAATATAAGGACACTTTGTAGAAGAATGATTAAAAAAGCTAACATGAATATAACACATCAGCATATAGTTTTATTAATGATTTACTATTCTAAGCATTGCATTTTAATAAAAATAAGAACTAATGGAAAACATTGCTTTTAAGGACGGTTTGGGTTGGAGGATTCTTGAAAATTTTCAACCTTGGAGGAACTTAAATACAAGAATTGCTGTTCATTTGACTTTCTTTTTTGAGTTAAGCTGTACATACAAAACATATTTGCATGGAGCGTTTTGGAAACTTTCTCTTTTTTCACTTCAGTAGACTTCAATGCACATGTCCGGTGAAATATCTAAATTCAGTTTTGGGGTGAAATACAATAGTCCTTTGTTTATTACAGGTAAGTGGTGGAGAAAGTACAGAAAGTAATTAACCTGCTGAAGTTTTTGAGGTGCCAAATCTGAACTTATAAACTGTTCGTAACGTTAACTCTCATAAAGCAAAGTGTGGGTTCTTAAAACAACATATGTTTGTGTGTGCGTGCGTGCGTGCGTGCGTGGGTGCGTATGTAGTATTTCACACAGCTTCACTTGACATCATCAATGATTAAATATTAAAAATCTATAATTTCTTAAGAACAATGTTTGTTTCAGATACCGCACGTCAATTTAGAAAAGTTTGGAACTGTGGTTTTAAAGGGAAGCTAAACTTTTAAACATGTTATCCACTTTAAGTGTTCTTCCACTTTTTTCAGAATTGGCACCTGATTTATCTACCCCTGGGAGTTTTTCACACCCGCGTTTATCAGATGAACTAACCGCTTTGAAAAAAGAAAGATAATAAACCCTCGTCGCTTTAACACCGAGCTCTTTAAGGGGCAATGATTTGCTTTTTACCTTTCATTTAGTACGGTTTTTTTTTAAAAAAATAATACTTTTGCTAGATCTTGTTCAATATTCTAACCACTTAAGTTTTTAAAAATTGAATCCTATTTTGAATTCTATTTTGAACAAATTTTGTTGCTGTTTCTAGTGTTGCTTTCGAAAATGGACACGGCAAATTTGTAATGTCAGAGGTCTGACGCAACCAAGCCCTAATTTGCAATCCTATAACATTCAAGTAAGACCTTAAGTTGGATATAATAGCCCACGTAAATTGTGAGAAAGTAATAACATAATTATATCGATAACGAAATTAACGTAATGTTCCGTTGAGATAACTAAGGGAAAAAAGAGTGTTAATATTATGAAATTAATGATTCCTGCTCACCTGCATAAGGCGAGGAGCTGCTTAGTCTGAATACCCAAATTCCGAAAATGAGCTAAAATATCGAGATATTCTTTAATGCAGAACGCGCAGCTGCATTGGCATGGAACTTGGACACCCATGAGGGAGACTGTTAACTTCAGGTTAACTGTGCTCTAGAATATCAAATGTTTTTTACTAAAACATAACTCTGCCCCACTCCTCTGCGGTTTAAAAATTTAAATGAACCAAGACGCCTGCATTGGCTTTCGCTCTGTTTATGAGGGTCGCCTTTTGTTGACTAATGGTTATAACCCAGCGGCAAACGAGAGCGATTCCCTTTAAAGTTTGTAAAGTATTGGCAAGTGTATACTGTCACTGACTTAGAAGAGTTTATTTTTTTGTCCTTGAACGTGCAATCGTGGTGTGGAGTATGGAAATTCTTGGCATGATGTAAACAGAGTTACACCAGCTGTTCAAAATTATTATCCACAATGCAATTGCACTGTCAACAATGCCAGTGCTGTTTCTTGAGTTTCCAATAAACATAATTCATTAGTGATATAATTGCTTTATTTTATGCGGTAATGTAATGTATTAGTGATGCTCTTTCGCGTAATATTTATTGTACCGGGAAAGAAAGGTTAAGTTGATTTTCAAGCAGGCTGTGAAACGTCAGCGCTATCTCAAGTTCACTTGTGACAACCACAAGGTCACAGCTAAACTCCTGAGACAGATGCAGTACCGTAGTGTTGCTTACATAGCGAGTGAGTCCTGTCCAATTGCAGTTCTATATAAAACTGGATCTTCGAAGGGACACAATTCATCTGAGAATAACAAAGTTCATGAATTGCAATACAGTGTCTAAGCGAATACTGCAGGAGGTTTACTTTTCAGACTTATAAAACATATCGTAGTGTATTGTGTTGATAATTATAAAACCATAAAAGTATGCTATGCAGAAGGAACGGGCATAAGGTCATGTATTGTAAATTTGTCACATAAAATGGATGCATTTTGATCTGATTATATGTATATAATTTATGCATTACGAGTTTCTACTATTCAATTCCGATGCCAGTATTTAAGCTAAATGTAGAACTACTAGAACAATTTATATAATCTATTCTTCTTAATACAAACTTTTCATATCTTTGACTAGAACAACTACTTATTCTGTTTTCTAACGTAAGACCATCGATACCACCAGCTCTTTACACATTAATGACAACTAATTCTAGCCTATGGTTAAATACTCGTGTACAGATATCTTTGACACGTCCATATCATTCTTAGAAGTGGGGATGGGGGAGTAATCTTTCTTACTGCACAATAAACTGAAAGAATGGCATCATTTAGCTGCAGTTCCGTTTTGTAAGTCTGCTTGTACTTGTGAGTGCAACCCACACCCCTATAACTACCCCATCATCCTCACTTCAAAGGTACACACCGCCTGGAAAATCTCCCTAGCACACACGACTGTCTCTGGCTTCGAAGGGTCACTCTACATGAACTATTTAACGGCGCCTTTTACACGATCTCCTGCTTACATCATTTCCGCTTTACATGAGCATTAAGAAACAGGTGACCCATTACTAATGGGCAGTTTAATTACTTGAACCAAATTAAATGTGGAAATGTGTAGAGAAATCCTACAACTTCTCTCTATTTAGAATGGATAATTGTACAGGTCTGTTTAATTTTCCTATTAAAAGTCTGTTTCGCCAAAACGAGTTTGCGTTATCGGCTTCATCCAACGCCATCCTATCGTCTTTTAAAGGGATGGTTTCAAATCATGCTTGACATCCAATATAACCGGTACACACCTGCTGATCTTGGTTGTTTGCTTCTAGTTTCCTCGGGTTAAATTGAGATATATTAAGGCCATCACTGGCCACTTCTATTGAAACTTGGAGACATATTTTTTGACTATCCTTGCTACCACCTGCCAATAACAACGACGGCATAAACTTTTGTTTTAATTCAAACGATAGCTGTAGGAAAGCAACAGAATATTTTGCTGTGAATAAAACGCATTATTTACTCCTTGAAAACATTACATTTACTTTAATTGGTGTATTTGTATATTTCAAACTTGCTTACAGTTCAATTTCTCACGCTTAATTTCAGATCTAAGATAGGGCAAGCAGGCTCTAGGGCGGGCACATAATTATTTCAGCAAAATTTATTTATTTTCATAATACAAGAAGTTACTTTCCGTCAATAAATAACCTTAATTATATTATAGAAATACGTGTTTGATAACTATTTGTCAAATTTATATACGCTTTAAGGTTTGCAGGACTGAAAGGGCGGTTTCAAGCCACAGTATTGGAAGAATTACGATCGCTCGACTATGGACCGACACAAATTATTCCTTCTAGTAGTCGGTCACTCAAATTACTTTACTTTTTTCCTTTATTGGCCTAATACCAAACCCAATAAATGAGAACATTTACTAGCTAGATAGATAGCATTATGCAGCAATTTAAGTAGAACTACCAAAACCTAAGCGAATGATAATAAATTGTTCAAACTATCCAATAACTAGGTTCAAGCAGTCTCGTTGCTGTAAATGTGGCAGCCGTCAAAATATTGGCCCAAATTTGCCAATTTGCCTTCCATATGTGTCTGCTGTAAAGGATAGCATACTGTTTACTATAAGAGGTCTCCTGTTTACAAACACTGCAGTAAGTTAGTAAGTTTAACAAACAAACTTCACCATTCAGCAATCTCCTACCAATATTCAAGGTAAGCAAGAAGTTCCTGAATTATCTACGGCACAAACTAATAGTAGTCACGTTTTCCAACCGAAAATATCTCCTATACATGCATATGATACTATATTGTCACCAAACCAAGTGTCGATCACTCGAGTGAGTGAGTTAGTGTGTGAGTAGGTGAGTGGCTGAATGAGTAGGTGAGTAGTGGGGTTTAAGGGCCCATCGACAGCTAGATCATTTGGGCCCGCCAAGTGTCCATCTGGGTGGCTCAGTTGGCTAGGTGCTGAGCTACTGTTTCCAAGGTAACGGGTTCAAATCTGGCCCAGATCGATGGTTTTTAAGTGTGCTTAAAAGCGATGGCCCCATGTTGGTAGATTTACTGGTATATGAAAGAACCTCGGGAAAAATCGGATAAATCATCCTAGCCGAAATTCGAACTTGGGACCTTTTAAACGTGAGGCAGACGTACCACCACCACACCACCGAGGACGGAAAATCCTTGTGGTGGTGCTTCTGATGATGATGATGGTGATGATGGTGATGGTGATGATGATGATGATGATGATGATGATGATGATGATGGTGGTGGTGGTGGTGCTGGTGATTATATGACCCATTTGGCAATACTGTATGGGACGCTGCGTGATAGGTATATGAGGAGAAAAGCGTTGCACAATACATATCTTGCGGAGGTAGCCACAATCCTTTGCATCAGCTGTTAAAGACTGCAAACGCTTCATCATGATGTAAATCGTGCGATCCAAAAAATGGCCGATCATTATCCTCCTGACCACCAACACTAGAAAGAAAACACCACTCCAACTTGTGTCTGTAACCCGCTTCTATGACCACTTCAGGCTTATCAGAGATAACTCACCTGAACACACGTGACATGTGATTTCTAAGGATCTATTGTTGCTTGAAAAAATACAATGTACGAGGATCATACAACAAAGTTGTCTAATAAATTAAAACAAAAGAACCGTACGCATCAAGTTACATCCAACAGAAGCAGGTGAAGCTTTCAGGTAGACAGCTGCTTACTTTAAAGTGGTTAGCAGCACGCGAAAAACGCGCCGCTAAAAAGTGCTCGCGTAGAATGGATCTTTCATGTGTTGAATAGACTTTTTACGTATGCAACGTGCATTTTAATGTAAAATTTCCTACTTATTCCTAATATCTTCCGGAGTAGAAATGAAATTAGACACGTTACCCTCACACAATAGAGACAATACAAATGTGTATTATATGACCATTATCTAACCAAGTGAACATACCGAATATCCCAATTGTGCTCGGAAAATAAACGTTCTTTAGTAATTAGTTGTTTATTTACACAGGCTGTGTGAGAGACAAAGTTGGAAAGGTATATTAGACAAAAATTCAATAGCATAGTTGTACGAAACCGCAAGTTTCGTGGTTCAAATCCCTCTTGTTGCATTGAATTTTTCAATCTGATTCATCCTTTTCAGGTGTTATTCATGTGCACTGCTCACTGGTGTATATCATCAGGATGATGATGGGAGGGATGTACACTCGCGAAACGTCGATCGCTCTGCATCACTACGCCTGGCTAGAAGCCCGAGAACATCTTGAATTTGCGTTTGAGATAGTTTCTATTTCTAAGCCCTCACAATGAATGTGTAGTGCAGAGGACTTGATAAGTCGTTCTTCGATTGTTATAAATAGAAACGGTTCAAAAGATAGTTAAGTGAATCAGAAATCGCATTGACTGTAGTGATTACTTCAAGTATTCCGTCTAGAGAAATAAAGCCAGTTATGAGAGATAGGTGTGATAAAGAGTTTATTTCGAAATTGACATCGATCCGATACCACGACCACTAAGCATCACAGCGTTGCGACTGTGGTTAGATCGAGCCTACAAACGTCTCTTTAAATTTTCTACGACTACAATTTGCTACGCCTCAACACAAATAATAGGAAAGGGAACTAATAAACATTTCATATTTAAATTTCATAAAACCCAGTTGCATTGTTTTAATTGGTCGAGAAGACCGTATAACCGCCGGGAGGGACCGGGACGCTGATCACGTCCCACTTCCAGTACTGTAACCCCCTCATGATACCTGTGGTGGTGGTGGGCAGAGATGGGAGACGCAGCGGTCGGCCAGTAGGCTTGGCCCGTATGGGCTGTCGTACCACTGGCAGGGTACACTGTTTAAATAACATACACACAAACGCGCCGTTTACTAAAGGTGCTTTTTTGTATTGGGAGCTTCAAAACCTAAATGCTGTAAAATCTTGGCATAATATTTCTTTGAATGCAATCCTTTCTCTGCAGAGAAAGTAAAATTTTTTTTTTTTTTTTTTTTTTTTTTTAATTAGCTGGTAATACACAATGGATATCTGCGAATTACTAATCGATAAAAGTCTGTGTGGGGACTACATTCCTTTACGGTATTGCATAGTTCCAGGCGTCTAAGACATGTCACATTTTCTCAAGTTGAGAATATGTCTATTCTCTGAGCCGTTGTGTGGAAGCTGGAGCGAAAACCCGGAAAGGATATCAAAATTTGATGGTGGGCTCGGAGAAGCAAGGAGCTAAAGGCCCCGGGAAGTTGTACCGCGGCGAACAATGATGCTAAGTACGGTATGTGAGTGTGGGATGTTGTCTTCTTCGTATGCCGACACTACTCATTGTAAATTCTCTTTGTACCGCTTTCTCTGTACACCATAACGTATGGGACGAAGAGGGGGGGGGATTCCATTCAACTTGAATGATGTCCTTCGAAAACATGGCGCAACGTCGTGTATTATCTTAACAAAAAAGAGCGAGAGAGAAGGATAAAAAGGATAAGAAAACAAAGGGAAAGAAAGAAAAGGAGGTGGGAGAGATAAAGCGAAGAGAGGGGAGGTAAGGGCCACTCAGATCTACAAGAGCATGAAACCCTCCCCAACTTGCACCAGAGAAAAATAATCTGCGACTACAAGTTATTATTTTCAGTTATTAATGTCACTTCTGCGAGAGGATGAAAGCAAGCCGCATTCAATAACGTGAAGGAGTATAAACAACAAAAAACGAAGAGCGACCGTTAGTTGCTATAATATTATGTAGCTGAGAACGCGAGTGTCTCACTCTGGTAGGGCAAAAACAAACCATAAACTGGAAGATTCGGACAGGTATTTAGTGCGCTTAAAACAAACATCCACTCTGAGCAAACTTTTTATGTATATGTGTTAATATGTCAAAATCTGTGATTTAAACTCTTGCTATGACCATCCTCCCTTATTGAGTGTTTTTTTCCGGTCCTCGTAACTGGAAAATGCTGGGGAGATATTCTAAGCTTAGACCTAGAAGTTGTCTTCCCAAATTTCCAGATCTTTTCCGTAAAATACGATATATTAGTAAATAGGAATATTTAATCATCTATTGCTTGTCTTAGAAACTGATTTGTTTAACGCTGGTTATCCATTCGTTTGGGAGATTCAAGTGCGTAAACAAAGAGTTTATGGACATGATTATAAACAAAATATGACCACATATCCATGTACCATCGCGAATCGAGACATATAGGTCCGATTATACACCCTGCAGTTTGAATTCACGTATTAATGTTGGATAGCTTATTATTTACACGATCTGATGAACAAAGTTGTTATATGTAATAAAAGAAAATTTTCCCTCACTAAAATAGAAATAGAAACCCCTTTTTCCCCTCATGTACGTTGAAAAAATTCTGCGAGAGATACTAATTAGTAGCAGTAAAAGAGCCTTTGGTGTCATTCCAGGTTGATCCACACAGTGTCGTTATTGAAGTGTTATCAAGGTGATAATGAATTGTTGTGTAGGGGTTGGTACGCTTCACACTTCATCGTGCTGCAGTTGCGTGCCGAACACAAATAATCCTGCAGCCGGTACTACGAGGTGCTTTCTGCCAATTAACACGCTCGCACGCCTCACCACTGCCCGCATTTTCTTATTTTATTGACTGCAAATAATGGAACACAAAGAGAGTGTTTTTCAGGTCAACTAACAGTGAATTAACCAAGCTTAGTCATTATTTCTAATACAGGTACCTTCGTTTACTTCCACTACTTCTGGAAGCATAGTTTCAAAGAAAAAATGTGTTGTTTTATTGATGTCCGTATCACAAACCATTTCCAGATATTTGTATTTTTTCCGTTGATTATAATTTAGTTCTTCATTGTACTAATTGTAGGAGTTAAATATTTGTGATAACTTCTCTCTATATATAGAAAAAGGATTTCAAGAATGGACCCTAGCAATTGTCGGTTTCCTGTCTTGTACACAGTAAGACAATCCACGCCTGAAGCGTAGATAACCACCATGGATCACTGCAGAACGCATGGATGCAGAAAGTGTATTACTGGTTAGTGAATATTCACTATTGTTAGTGGTACACCCATGGAAAAATGATTGAATGTACTAGCAGAACAGATTATTCTTAAGTTTCACGTAGTGTGACAGTGAAGTTTACACAATATATCGACTTGTGTAAACCGCACTGTCACACATGTGGAACTTAAAACTCTTCTGCTTTCCTGACGCACTAAATCATTTTTTCCATGGCTGCACATACTGATTCCAAGATAGCTGTTTCATAGCGAAATGTTTAAAGCTTAATGAAAATCTGAAAAATGAAACAGCTTTTTTACCTTCTCTAAGTAATATTTTAATCCAAACAAAATTCGCCAAAATAAAAAAATATAGAGAAAGATCTATTCAGTACATTTTTCTATTTTACTGTGAACAGCGTAACTCAAAAATGAAAAGTCGTTTAAAATTTCAATTTTGAAGGATGTGACAAGAAGATTATCGTAAAAAATTCCCCTACCAAACAGCCGTTTACATGGAAAAGTTTTCAGTAATTTATACTTTCTCAAAACTGGCTCTAATAATTTCCATTGAAATTTCCTATTTATGTTCTTATGCCAAGACTACGATGTGAACTTTACTTAACGCGATGGCACGTAAGGTGAAGTAAGAAAATTGAAGGTCCATTAGGCCACCTGACCACCATGCCAGATCACAATTCTGTCAAAGCGCCAGAGTGCTGAAGAACCGCAAGATCTGTAAAAGCTGCATTTTATTTACGGATGAGATGGTATTCACAAAAATGGCATAGTAAATTACCACAACACACATCTGAGGGCAGTTGCAACTCCCAGAGCAGTCATGGAGTCGAGGCCTCTCTCTCACAATGTGTGGGCAGGAATTGTGGGTGACAGACTCCTAGGACCTAGGACCATGCTGCTGGATGACGCTTGTAGAAAGATGATGCATGTGGTTTATGCATGAGGGGACACCACCCTGTTTTCTGTACATTGTACGACAGTACTTAAATCAAACATTTAATGGACGATGGGTTTGCGAGGAGGTCCAGTAGTATGGTCTACCCGTTCACCGGACCTCAGTCTTTTGGATTTCTGGCTATGGGAACATTCAAAAACATCGGTGTATGGCAAACTCATCGAAAATATGCATATGTTTCACATTTTTATAAAATGGCTCATATCTCAACACGTATTTGTTTTCGGACATATGTTTATAGGAATCTTTATTCTAGTTTTGACTAATTCCAACTCCTCTTGCAATATCGGATACTTTTTACCTGTATAAATGGGGTGAACCGTTAGTTTTGAGTCATTTAGTGTTGAGAGAGTTGTGAGTGAGTGACTGAGTTGAACTGTCAGAGCGAGGTTTGGATAGTGAGTATTTGGGTCAAGGTTGCGATAGAACAGAACATCCGTGAATTGTAAGAACACGAGTTGTAAATTGTGTAAACGACAAAACAAAGAACTATGTTTTGAGATTCATTTTTATGACAAATAAAGTAACATTAGAGGTAATCGGGCTCAACATTTGTCACAGCACCATCTTAACATGGTAGGTCAGTTGCCTAGAGCAAACGGATGATCACAGGAAGATCTATGATTCCCAGTTATGGTCAACTTTCCAACCTTGTCCTATACGCAGCTAGTGTGAAAGAACAGTTAAGTTCCAGCCAAAAGAATATTTTTCTCAAAGGCTTGCGTGTTAAATGCTATTTCCAAAATTTCATTTGGTGTCCGGAGTCACAGTTTATTAGAAATAAAAAGTATACAAATGTTTTATATCATTGCATAGTAATTAAATGAAATTAATTTCGTCTTTCGAGATCCCTTGAGTAAGCCAGCTACCATGTACTTCACCTGCTAAATGAGCTGCTTAGTTTCAGGTGAGTTATTCATTAAGCATGCCAACATTAGACAAATAGACAAGGTTCGGAGAGAGGTTAATGAAATATTTTGTGCTTATGCTCCTGATTGGTCGCCCCCGAGGGGGAAGGGTGAGGTGAGAGGATGCGAAGGTGTGATCGGAAAGAGAGATGACAACAGAGGGCAGAATCCCTAACGACTGCAGATGTGAACGCCCGAGTGGGAGCTCTTACGCACCTGCTATGCACACTGAAACTCTCACCAACACTTAAATCCGTAAAACAACCAAGCAGAATGAAAGACGAAGTGAAATCAGAGGTGAGAATATTCGGAGGATGTGATTATCCTTCCCAATATTTGCCTAGCGACTCAGGGAAACCCGAAAATACTCATGGGTCAGGAAGGTCACCATAAAAATCGAAGCCACAACCTCTCGAATGCGAGCCTCATACGTTAGTGCGAGTCCTCTCACTCGGTCACATCAACATTAGGTAGTTGTCTAAAATCGAAAACCTTGAACATTTCATATACACAAATATACCTGTATGTCACTGATTAAGGAGAAACTAAACGGCAAAAGTTGTTCAAGTTATCATTAGTTTTTCTGATGTTTTATAAATTGAAATTTTCTCCCTAATTTTATATATTTTCATTATGAACTCAATGCTTATATTCCCTGTGGTGCGGCAGGGGGGGGGGGGGTAGGGATTTTTCTCCAGCCTGGATTATTCCTCATCCTTCCCTGAGTCTGTGAATGAAAGTGTGAATTCAAAGAATAAACTCCCGAAGATAGAAAAATCCAACGTAAACGTGTAACACCATTTGTCAATAGGCAAGGCTGCCGATATGACCTCTGCAGTTAAAGGCGGGATATAAATGGAACAAAAAAAAAAAAAATGCTTATATTTTAAATGTGTTTTCGAAATGGCAGTCCTTTCTTTCTGCAACACATCACAGAAGAAACTAAAAGCTGCTATACTCCATGGAGCGCAGAGAGCTCATATTTTAGGGGAAGGTTTATTATAAAATTTGGTACCACTGCTAAATTTGGCGGCTTCTATATATTTAAGCACTGTTATTTGCTTTGTAAGCATATGTGAGGATGTTTTTCGTCTATTTTCACTAGGAATAATGTCTTCTCTTAATGACACTTTCAATTATAAATTGACTTTTTTCTCATGAACTATATAATGATCGCTAGAGGTAATAGCCCTTTCCGGGCCCAGGCCTACTACCGGACCGCTGCGTCCGCCACCTCTACCCGTCACAGGGGTCATGTGTAGGGTGTAGTACTGAAGGTGGGACGTCTCAGCGCCCCCGGTCCCTCCCGGCCAGTTACGCGGTCTTCGCAAAGAGAGATCGCTATTTCTCAATCAACTAACTCTCCTCAATTGGAGCCTTAGAGACCTAACGAGGCTGAGGTACGCCGGACCAGGTTTCCCAGAGGAAGAAAATCCTACGCCGGTAGTTGAAATCGAACCCGGGTTACCCGCTTGCTATGCAGTAGTGTAGACCTCAATACTAAGGAGGCGACCTTAGCTATAAAGACAGCTAAATGATATGTTAATATGATAAAACAATATCTCAGTGGGGCTCCTCTCTCTCTTTTTCTCTCCTCTCTCTTCCTCTTCTCTCGCTCTTTCTCTCCTCTCTCTTCACTTCTCTCGCTCTTTCTCTCCTCTCTCTCTTTCTCTCATCTCTCTTCCTCTTCTCTCTCTCTTTCTCTCCTCTCTCTCTTTCTCTCCTCTCTCTCTTTCTCTCCTCTCTCTCTTTCTCTCCTCTCTCTTTCTCTCCTCTCTCTCTTTCTCTCCTCTCTCTCTTTCTCTCCTCTCTCTCTTTCTCTCCTCTCTCTCTTTCTCTCCTCTCTGTTTCTCTCTTTCTTTCTCTTTCTCTCCACTCTGTTTCTCTCTTTCTTTCTCTTTCTTTCTTTCTCTCCACTCTGTTTCTTTCTTTCTCTTTCTTTCTTTCTCTCTCTTTCTTGCTTTCTATTTACTTTTTAAAAATGATTTCTTGATAAATTTGAATTAAAATTGTCATTTAAAAAAAAACAGTGTTGCTTAATAGATCATATTATTGTGCAAAAGTAGGTCAATGAAATCAGAATTCCATCCTCTGGACTGTTAAGTCTGTTATCGTAAATAGCTTCTAAGATAATGAGTCAGCAAGTAGTGAGTAAGTCATCTTAATATTTGTGCGATAGGACCTTTAGGTTTCATTTAAGTGTGTTTACAGCAACATTAGGACTGAAAATTACTAACAAGTCTTCCAACATTGAAAAAGTGGGAATGTCTCTCCAAGTGTAAAGCCATTCATTTCACTGCCTCTTGTGAAACCCTAAATGGTCGCAGATATTGGATATCCAACAGAGTGACAAATTTGTCCCTTGCAGAACCAAGATGGAAGGATACAGCAATTTAATTTCTTTTAGACCCTTTTAAAAGGGGAGCGTTTGACATATTTATATGGCGCAAAATGTGGTTTTTATTATACCATTTCCGCCGTTTATGTTCTCATGCGGAAGTCATTAAAACATCCGGCTCACAGTGTCCAGGCAGGGTGTCTTTAACCCAACAATCTCGGAACGTTTTGTTGCTTGTTGCTAATGGAGCTTTAGTTAGATGAATGTCCAAGTGTGCATTGTTTTAAAATTAGATAGTTGCTTTAGTTTCTCAAGATGTCTACATTAGGTACCAAAGGTGCATGCTAGTGTAGGGACAGGGCCGTGCACATAGGCCCTTTTTACTTCGTGATGCCTAGGGTGGAGGGATGAAGGGACAGACCTGAAGGGCGGCCAAATTCAGATAACTACTTACGCAAGTGTGGACGGGGTCACTAATGTTTCTAGATCGAACCAGTCTGGCGCCTCCCAGCAGCACCCGCAAGCTCCTAAACTCTGGGGTCCACCAAAAGGCTGCATGAGGAAGCGGCTTCTCAATGAACAGTCCCGACAGAGACCGAGAGGGCGGTAGCGTCTGTTGCCCACATTTGGCAAGTCGTGGGTTCGATTCCCTTCGCCAACTTCCCTGTCTCATGGGATTAATTGGGAATTTCCCGGAGTGGCTAGGCTGAGCGTTTCAGAATCGGAAGTGTTGGCTGAGCCTCTCGCCCGAATTCTAACACGCCCATAGGGCGCTCTCATCACATCCCTTCCTCCCAGGGGCGCAACCAGTGTAGAATCCTCTCCGCAGTGTGGAATCCAGTCCAGTCCTTACGGACCCCAGGTCTCTGTAAGGTGCACTTCCACCGCACAGCTAAAACACGTCAAGCACCGTCAGTTGCTCCTACAGCCCTGAAACAACAATACAAGTTATGGATAGGAACAGGTAATGAGGTGCAGGGAAGACCTGGTAGAAGAGGAATCACCCCAGCAATTAGAAAAATCGGGTTTGGATATGTCCAAGAGCGTATGCATAATAAAAGACTTAGCTAGTTCAATTAATAAGATACCTCTTGTGCCAGGTATCGAAAAGGTGAAAGCTAAATTCCAGAAAGTTCTAAACAAAAATATTGGTTATCAATCTATATGTGACATTTTGAAAATGAGTAAAAAGGAAAACACGCCAGACCACAGAGTGGAATTCTTTACATTTGCACCTCTGACATCGTGTGACGCAGAAAGAGGTTTTTCACTGTTTAAAAACTGCTTCAATGATAGGCTTCGAAATTTCAAGTTTAATAATTTACGAGCGTACATTGTAATCCAATGTAATGCATTCTGTGACGAATTATGGTTAATAAATAGCAGTATGTACGAGTATAAGTGTTCGAGAATGTATAGTTTGATGATTATAGGTTGTGCTGCAGTGAGGTGGTTTTCATGGTCAGGCTGTACCTTCCTGCAGTTGTTTACGTGCGCGAGCGGTAATAGTGAAGTCCATGTGCAGTATGCCTATGGAAAAACGCACACATCTCCAGCCTTTAATAATATTAATTAAGCACACATATCACGCAGACACTCCTCAAAATATACCTAATTTATTTTGTCTTACTTTATTATGTTTCTTTAACTACATAACGACACAAAGATATTTTTAACTATAATGACTTTTTCCAAAAATGGGGGGGGGGCGGTTATAATATAAAATACTCCGATTATGGCCACAGGTATGCGCAAGCGAGCCATTTAACGCCACTTAGAAGCCCATATTCGTATCTGATTGGGGTAAACTGTTAAGGAAATTGCCTTACTTTTAGAACGCAAGTGGGCAATTCAGATCTCAATGAACTCTGGACTAACTTCGAATATTGTTCAGCCCATTTGTAGATCTGAACATGAAATGCTTCAAAATCAGTAGCATTATAAGTAATTGTGTAAGAAAATCATTTTTACGCATACCTAATATTACTTTCTCTACTATGTACCTACGTAGAATAAGTAGGGTTTCACAGGATATACATGTATTTGAGTTATCGGTATTTAAACACTTTTTAAGTGGAAACATTTTTTTAAAATTTTGATTTTGTTAAAAACTGGTTCAAATGGCATATATTTAAGATATTTTCATTGCAAACGAAATGTACATCTTGCATTTTCTGCGCAGAGCCTGTGAACTCCTCTTCACTGTCTACAGCTTTTGCATAGCTGGAAATCGTAAGAGATTTTCACAATTTTACTACACAATTTATTCAAATAAGATTTATTTGTGGCAGTAACCATTTACGAGATATTCTTTCTTGTTGGTTGGTTTGTGACATATTTTCTTCTCCTGATAAGTAAGGGATTTCGAAGCCATCTCCTAGCAATCTGATTTTTAAAAATCTATAAATTTAGTCTGGTGCATGCTTTTTATATCTACAACGAAATGTGTAAATGTGGTTTAAAAATTTGTCTCGATCAACAGAAAACAACTAGGAAAATGAAGTTTTGTATAAATGGTTTGTAGAGGAGTAACCAGTGGAAGTCATGTCATTTGACTGCAAAATAAACCATTTTTAAAATGTTTGACTTTCTCCACAAATAGTATGTAAGGTTGTAAAGCGCTGTATCTGTGCAAGGACAATAGAGAGTGAAACAGGGGCATTGTTGTCATCTATTTTTATTTCCTTTGATGCGGTTTGGAGGTCAGGGATACCTGAAATGTATTATCTCTATTAAATACTACGCGTGTCGTCACTCGCGGTAGTGGCAGAGGAGGGATTAAAGTGATACACTTGACAGCCATTGATCCGGCACCCAACGAGCTGACTCATACCACCATTAGCATTTCTAACAACCCTCGACCGCTTCATCCCTGCGCTAGAGAGCTCCAAACTGGGTTCGACCCTCGCTCCAGCTAATTCGGTTATCACGAATGAGCTGATATTAAACGCGGTCTTTTGTACCCAGAATGCAATCAACCTCGCAAACATGTGAGTAGCGTTATCACAGTGCTAGAAGCAATTGTAGGGCTATTTCAAGATGGGCCCGACTTTATAAAGGAGTAATTACATATTTGTCTCTCATCGCACAAAAAAATATCCCTTGACTTATTAAATCATAACATTTTTAATGTAGTAGAGAGAGGTAGCGTTGCAATCCAACCAAAAATTCGATGCCAATATTTCACCGTAAATACATGTTTTGAGGCCACCTGAACTAAAAAAATATAAATTTATAAAAAGATACACGTGTGTGTGTTTGTGTGTGTGTTAAAAATGTGATTAACGACGCTGTCAACTGCCAGGATCACATCAGCGTCGCCGGTGTGCCGGAATGTCGTCCCACAGGAGTTCTTTTACATGGCAGTAAATCTACTGATATGGAGTGTCGTTTTTAAGCACACTTAAAAACCATCGGTCTGGATTTGAACCCGCGACCTTGGGATCAGTAGGCCAGACCGCCTGTGTGTGTGGGTGTGAGCAGCATAATCTAAAAATGAAAAGCCCAATGAATAACCAATTTGGTAATTTATATCAATGACTTCCAAATATACAACAGATAGATATTAAAGATTATCCCTCATCCAATGACCCTTTATATAGAAATTGTTTCCATAATTTTTATTTTCTCAAAGATGGCACTAACAACTTTGATTGAAACGACTAATTAAAATATTTGCATAACAAATGAAACGCTTATCCCATGTTTTGGAAATAAGCTATAAATCCCAATTCATTTTGATTAACTTTTGCATAGTTAAGCCTCAAGATAGATGACTTCTTACTGCAGAGAAAGTGTACATATCGTTAAAGCACACAATTTATGTCGCACGTAGAAAATGTTTAGACCTGAACTATTTCCAAGATTTTTAATACTTCCTTCCAGTGATAAGTCACTATTAATTTTTTGTCATTATACAAAGAATTTTAAAGCTATCAGTCACCTCGCTTTCAAAAACTCACATTATCACTTTAGTGTAGTATATCCTTCTTGTGCCTACAATTAATGTATAAATGTGCAATCCAAGTTTTATCTTGATTAACACGAATCACGCAGAGGAATACGTTTTTGTATGAAGTGTTCGTATAAGAATGAGTAGAATAAGGCATATGAATTGAACGCATATTTTCATAGAAAGTATACTCGAATATTATAGAATCGAATCTGATTGTGGTACCACTTTTTAGCCATTTAAATACCAAAAATGGTGTTTGAATAAGCATAGCAGGGGTGTCTAAAACCGACTGAAATATTCAAATCTAGTTTTCTCGTAAAATTAAGCTTTACAGACTCTAAAATGCCCATCAAAGTGCAACTAGGGTGCTGCTTCTTTCAGATACACAGTATGCGATGGAAGATCTATTTAAGGAGGATTTTCTATGTGTGAAGATAGCTTTGGAGTAAGGCTTTTCATAATGTAATACAACTGCTTTTGTTTTAAAATAGTTACTAGCTATTATTTGTTTGCAGGAAAAGTTCTATAATGATCTTCAAAATTTCAGCTTTTGAAAAAATAACCCGCATAGAAATTTACAAAATTTCTTCATGGATATAACTCAATTTTTATATTTTGAAAATTATTGCATAATGGATTTAGTATTTTAATAATGTTGAAAAATTCTAACAAAATGCTCAAATGTTATGTAACATGTAAACATTATAGAAGTCTGCTTCACACTTCGTAATATTATTTTATACACTACGAAGTTTGCAATTTTAAGGTTAATGAGTTTTTCACATTCACGCGCCTTTCTTACCCATTAAAACTTGACGTTAATATCCATTTAAAAGCAATTCCTCGATTGATATTTTATTGCTCATTGAGACATTACAGAAGTTTGATTCAATTTGCCTGGTTACCTACATGATACGGAAAACAAAACACAATCATTCGAATATCGTAAGTCAGCTTTTACTAATATTAGAACCGATGATTTATAGATGTTGCATGGCATTTTAACAATGCAACAATGAATATTTCGAAGATGATTACTGTTAGACGAGTTACTTATCATAAATCATTTATTTTAATCAGCTTCATATTTTTCCTGTAATGTATTTGCGTAACCATTATTGTTCTTACATAAAAAATCTGATGTGTTGCACTCACATGACTTTCTCTACTCTTGTACTAACCATTCTTACAAACTCTTATTCCTATATCTTAATGCTTATTTCCTTGTAGGTGCAAGAGGAATGCTAGAATACAGTAGGCTTTGTGCGATTGTCAAATGTTTTAAAGCTTTGAGATTCTGTTGTCTTTGCACACTTAACATATAAAAAATGAACAACGATGATCCATTTCACGAAAGTTCTAATATTTCCGAAACTCACACACATAACAAGGAATATCTCCGAAATTGTTCACCCTACAAGAATTTTTTTTTTATACACTTGCAAAATTACAATCTGTTCAATAGTTGAACAATAAGTAACAATGATAACATTAATTTTTCAAACTACGGCCCATTGGCCATAAATTTGCTTATAATTTGGGTGCAAATCTGTACTGCAATTCCAAGACTTGGTTTCTCTGTAGTCGGCTTGTTGTACTGCTGCTGTTGTCAAGTAGATTTATTGCCAGTGTATTGGGATGACTGTAGAGACGCTTTTGGTAGGACAGGCTGTATGCTGCGATTTCCTGTTTGATTGTTGGGAGTTTAAAATCATTGTAGATGTACTTATTACTGATGTACCAGGGGATCTTACCAATTGTTCGCAGAGTTTTGGTTTGAAAACGTTCTAGTATTTCGATGTTTGAGTTGCTTGCTGTACCCCATAGTTGAATTCCATATGTCCAAATTGGTTTCAGTATAGTTTTGTAGATGATTAGTTTGCTTGTCACTGAGAGTTGTGATTTAGGTCCAAGAAGCCAGTGCATTTTGGAATATTTTAAATTTAACTGTTTGCGTTTGGTGCATATGTGTTTTTTCCAGGTGAGTCGTCTGTCAATGTACATCCCTAGATATTTCACGTCTTGTGCTTCTGGAATAATCTGATTGTTAAGAGTAACAGGTGGACATGAGCGTTTACGCAGTGTAAATGTTACGTGGTGACTTTTAGATTCATTAACTTTAACTCTCCATTTCTTAAGCCACATTTCTAAGTCAGAAAGATGGTCTTGTACAAGAAAATTTATTAAGACATAAATTGTGTATTTTAGCAAGATCTACATTTTTGTATAGTACGATTTGGTCTATCTCTAACGGTTTACCAGTTATGCAAAAGTCGTCCAGAGTAAATACGACTACAGGGGCTATAGCCAGAAAATTCAAGATATAAATTTCATTTGTCATCAAAATATCTCAAACATATGACATTTTAATCAAAATCGTTAGAGCCATTTTCATGAAAATAAAAATTTTCGAAAAATTTTCCATGTAAAGGGTAGTTTATGGTGGGGCTATTTTCTTCAAAATCTTCGTGTCTCATCCTTGAAAGACATTAAACTTAAATACCAAATTTTGTTTTTAACCGGCTTTTTGTTTTTGAGTTATGTTGTCCACAGGTTGACACAGATTGACACAGATTGACACAGATTGACACAGACTGACACAGACTGACACAGACTGACACAGACTGACACACAGGCTGACACACAGACACACACACGGACCTTTTTCTAAAAATGCTTTTTTGGATTCAGGGGGTCTCAAAAGATATATTCCCGGTGAAATCTCGACATCGAATTTTTGGGTGGAATACAATACTTCCTCTACTTACCAGTAGAGAAAGTAAAAAAACTTCAGGAATATTTATCAGGTCACTCACAGAAAATAAAACTTACAGCCTTTACGACTCATATACATGTGTAAACATGTAATATATTAAACTTTTTGTCATGTTTTAGAAAATAAGAAAATGTTAAAATTCCAAAAGTGGTCTCAGGTGTGAGAATTTTCTCCAAAATCCTCATTTTCCGTATAAAGTAGAAAAGCAAAACCTTTATTTGAATTAATCAACGTACTTATTTTTTATTGTTATTGTATCGTCCTCTATTGCATTGACTTTGTAAGGTTGCGATAAAATGTAATTGCTAAAGCGACCAAAAGTAATACATTAAAAAGGCACATCATGCGTTCAGCTATGGTTTAACATTGTGGCTTATTAATAATTAATTACATTAGTTTAACGTTTAGCCTAATTGGAATTGAATAATAGGAAACATAAACTATCAAATATTTTAATTAATTTAAAAGGATATAACGCTAATTAAAAGTGCAACGTTACGGAGACTGCAAAATCACTAACCGTAAAACAAAACATAATATTAATGAATGAATAACAACTGGTCTTCTGTGAGAGAAAATTCTGCAATAATCATGATTAAGGTTTCCAGAAGCTTAGCCATAAAGTTCGCCAGATTTGCGTGAAAACAATTGTATTTTGCATTTAAAGCACGAAATACTATGAATTGAATTGAGCCTATTACATCCCAAAGGGGCTAAGGACTTCTGCCATCGGCAGGACAGCTCAAGTACACTCATTAGGGGAGCTAAGACAGATCGCACTTCTGACACCAGTGAGAAACATGACAAAATCAAGTCCAGGTACTTTTTCCTACTTTTATTTTCTTCTCGCGTGAGCGATGTGAGGTAGCTGGACTCCGATCGTCCTTAGTTGTGCGCCGCTGTTGTGCTTATATCTAACTTTCATGTAGCCAGTGCATGCTGTCGTGAAAGTATGAGCATTGAGGTTGTGCTGTATTTTCACGTAACTGCCTGAGAGAACTAAAATATTGACATGTGCAATTTTAGTATGAAACACAATTGCGAATTAGCAGCTGTCTGAATAGATCGTTTAGATATAATTATGGTGTTTATGTGTCGTGTGCCCAATGATGGTAATTTTACAAGGTTTTATGGTTGTTTATATAATAGTTTAAATGAGTTGTCCTCTAAATATCAGTGCATCAGTTATTTCTGGTGCTGATTTTAATATAGACATTTTAATGATAGTAAAATAAAAATGATTTTATTAATGTGTTACCAATCTGGAATTACTCTCACTATTTTTTAAGAAACTAGGCCAAATTTGAACGTACATGGGAGTATCGATAATATTGACACGACCATTTATGATGATAAATTTACATCACCAGTAGAAAAAAATTTAATGTCTTATTTATTTTAATTTCAATATCAATTGTGGGTGTAAGTGTAAGTAAACTATATAGACCTATTTGCGATAGCAATGCTATTTATTTCTGTTTCCTTCTTAGTAAGGTGAACTGGCTAGGTTTATAGACAATGAATCATGTGCATTTTAAATTTGACTGTTTTTATGCATTTTTATTAATAGTTGAAACTGCTATTCCAATTAGGAATTGTAATTATGGTGGCAATAAAGGTAATGGCAGATGGTATACAGATAATCTTGTAAAACTTAAGGCATGTTTACAAATGCATGAAAAATACAAGTTTACTGGTGTATAACAATTCCGAGAGAAATACAAAGAATTAAGCAATACAAGACAAAGATTAAAAATGCATGACCATGATTGACCATGTGGTCAAAGGTGAAACAAAATATCAATGAAAAGTCATTCCAGGCTATGGAGTATCTAAATTTTGATGAATTTAATAAACATTTCCTAAATAAAATAGAAAATACTATATATATAACATTCCATTAGCTAAAAATGATGTGCTTCACCACAGACAGAATAAACATCCAACTGGATTGGAACTTCAAAGTTTGTAATATTACTGTTGAAGAGGTTTACATGGCCATGTTAGATCTTAATAACAGTAAAAATATGGATGTGTACTATTTAAACACTTATATTGTTAAATTAGCTGCCCCTTATATATCTTTAGTATTAGCACGCTGCGTTTGAAATGGAATTTTCCCACCTTGCTTAAAAGAGTCAAAGTAGTCCTTATCCATAATAAAGGCGCTAAAGCTAATTATGGTTACTGTGTATTATAACAGTTATAGGAAAGGTGTTTGAAATTATTTGAAATAATTAGGCTGTTAGGTAATAAATAATTCTATTTTTGTGACCATCAGCATGGTGTGCAATTGAAGCCTTTATAATTATATTATGTATTGTGAGCACTGAAAATATGAAAAAAAAAAAAAAAATGAGTAATAGATTTTACGACATGTCTAAGGCCTTTGACAGTATATCTCATTGTGTTTTATTGTTAAGGTTCTATGGATTCAATGATTTAGCTCTTAGTCTTGTAAACTCGTACTTGAGTAATAGATTTCAATCTGTGTTCTTAAATGTTACATTTTCACAATATGCACCGATTGTAACTGGAGTACCGTAAGGTTGTGTATTAGGACCGGTATTGTTTATTGATTATATTAATGATCTGCCTGCAGCTATTGATAATATTAGTACATCATGTTTTCTTTATGCTGAAGATATAGTTATAAATATAATTGGAGAAGGTCCATAAATATCTTAATTTTAAATAGGCTGCAATTGACTGTATAATTAATGACTGCTGTGTGACAAACTCTTTATCCTTGAATTTAGGCAAAACTGAGGATATTACTATTAGCCTCAATACGAACTACAAACTTGAGAAAATTGGGAATTTGTATTCATTCAAACATGTAATGGCAAACATATATAGAATACGTTTAAAAATAATAGCCATTCAGATATTTTTTATCCTGAAGTTGAAATACCAAGTGAATATATATATTATAAAAGTTGTGTATTATCCATATATTAATTCTCACTTGACATATACTATATTAGTATGGGGAAACGATCCATGTCAAGAAACTTCTGAAAATACAAAAGAAGTCAGTATGATTATTATATAATGCTGAAGTCATTGCAGACAATTATTTTGGAAGTTCAAAATTTTTAGTTATATATATTAGTGTAAAACTATATAATGTACTGCCACAGCATATTAAATATTTGGACATCAATAATTTTAAAATAGAAATTAAGAGACTCTTATTAGATCTATCAATAATAATTTCGTAACGTCCCAGAAAGGTTTTGATTAATTACTGAAATTATTTTATGTTTAAATTGCAGGTGGAGGAGGATTCGATGTCAATCTTTAAACCAGAGATACATCACAGTGAGTACAGCGTAAAACGTAACACTTTTGCTCAATGTTTCATACATTTGTAAAAAAGGCTATAAGGGTAGAGACTTAGGTACAGAGGATTGTGTTTCTTGCTGTTTTGCTGTAATAATATTAACCTTACTCATGGTGTTTAATTGCTAATGTCAGCAAAATGTTCAGTGGTTAATGAAAGCAACAAAAAGCACTATTTTCACTTTTGTAATTGTACCAAAGGGGAGGTTAACGCACCTATGTTAATTTTAATAAATTAATTATCTACCCATTACCTCAGAAACTGTTTGTGTATCTGAGTCAACTTTTTTACAGTATAAGGTAGATGTCTTCTAAATTTACTGACCTACTTTTGTCCAAGATGTTAGTTTATTAAGAAAAAGAGGACATTTTTCTTAAGGATGCTGATGTTGGCATTTACCCGCTGTTCTAACATGTCCCATAGATTTTCTATGGGGTCCACGTTAGGTGATTTTGCTGGTAAATGAAGATGTAATTAGGCTGGGGGAACTCCGCTGTTCTCTGTTAATAGGGTAGTTTGTAATTATTGACACGATTTCTCAAACCTTACCTGTATGTCTATTCCCCGAGAGTCTCGGTTTCACTGAACAACTCCTTAGAATTCAATCAGTCTTTTATATTGTGACATTATTTATTTGATAATTTTTGAAAATTAAAAGACATTATTGCTATTGCATGAGGAAAAACTCAAATGTGTGCAGTGCAGCAGGCGAAAACACAATCTTTGAAGAAAAATTATTGTTCCGCATTATATAACTGGGCGTTTTTATGAAATGGAAGAAGATTAATGCGTTTACTTTCATTAATTTACACGCAATACGAAGACGAAAAATTTATGTAGATTTAAATTTTGCAAGTAATAGCATGGAAAGCAATTGACTAGGGATTTAAAATTTGACTAAACTCTATACAAAGTTAGTGATTAATATTTTAAAACCTGCTAAATTGTATGAAACTTTCTGGATCTAAGGAATTAAACATTTTATAATACTTAAAAGTTTGAACAATTTCTCGATAGGCTGCCTCTGAAGTCTGGTGGTTAGCTTGCATATCCAGAGGTCCTGGCTTCGAACGTCGATAGAGGATGGTAAATGTTCTTTAGCCAGGACTACAGCCTCCCTAAAGTCTGAAGGCATAAGTCAGAGTGTAAATGTGTTTATAAAGAAAACCCAATGTAAAGAAATGCATTGGGTAAAATGTATGTTAAAACGAGTGAACATCATTGCCGATGAGCAATTGTTCCAACGAAAATCCGCGGTCATGACATTAGATATAAAAGACGGCATATAAAAATTGGGTAACACTACAAATTAAGGATAGTTAATAAAGGGAGTCTATTAAACATTTATAGTTGTTCTTTTCTGAATCAGCGGATTCAATTTTTTGTATCAGCTTTTAATAATTTTTTTCAATGCATTTCAATAGTTGTTGCAGCATAACTAAGAAATGAAAAGACGGTTAAAAACCAAAGTTGGTATTTAATTTTAAGAATGCAACTCAAATACTTTGAAGAAAACTACTCCACCCTAAATTACCCGTTAAATTATTATTATTATTATTATTATTATTATTATTATTATTATTATTATTATTATTATTATTATTATTATTATTATTATTATTATTATTATTATTATTATTATTATTATTATTATTATTATTATTATTATTATTATTATTATTATTATTATTATTATTATTATTATTATTATTATTATTATTATTATTATTATTATTATTATTATTATTATTATTATTATTATTATTATTATTATTATTATTATTATTATTATTATTATTATTATTATTATTATTATTATTATTATTATTATTATTATTATTATTATTATTATTATTATTATTATTATTATTATTATTATTATTATTATTATTATTATTTTTTTTTTTTTTTTTTAATCTTGATATTTACAAAAATGTCTAAGGATATTTATTAAAATACCATACTTTTTAAAATATTCTTGTAGCAATGAAATTTATATTTTGAATTCTCCGACTATAGCCCATGTAGTCCTGTTTACTCTTGATGACTTTTGCATAGCTGGTAAACGAGAGATAGACCAAATCTTAATGTACAAAAAATGTTGAACTCGTTAAAGCACACAAGTTATGTCCAAATGCATTTTTGTGGAGTGCACCATTTCAGAGGTTCCTTGTTATGTGTGTGCAATACTTAGGCTTTTCTCAAATAGAAGGACGTTTATTCACTATTGATCCCTTGGCGGTGCAAAGGAAATGGAATTTCAAATCGACCAGCTTTAAAAGATTTGACTATCGCTAAAAGCCCACTGTATTCCCATATTCCCCTTGCATCTATAAGAAAATTAGCAATAAGGTAATTTCTGCAAATTTTTATCTTAGCTAACATGAAAAAGACAGATGAATAAGAGTTTGAAGGAATAATTAGTGCCAGAGTAAAGGTCATGTGAGATTTTTCTTTAAGTGCTAAGAGGAGAAATATTACCAAATTTGAAAGGAGCAATGATCGCTATCTACATAATAAGAACTGAAATATAAAGAGCCTTATTCTACACAATATGTTACATTAAAACCACGGTTAGTGTGTAAAGAGGGAATTTATGAAACTATGAATGAGCAGTAGACAATTTCAATGTCCCCTACAAACAGAGGAGATTAAATTACTATTTTCGACCTCTGTTAATTATATTCTGGCGTGACACAGAGAAGTTTGACCCAGATAAAAGTACAAACTGCGTCACCTCACGTGTTACATGATATGTGCAAAACTGTGCGAGGTGGTCAGCTGTTCAGAAATAATTATGCTTTCACGTGTTATTTGCATAAATATACACTTCTGTTCCTCCTTTACATCTCTGTTAGGTAGCAGATGCTACAGGAACCTAAAAGGGAGAGAAGGAAAGAAAAGAAAGGAAGGTACATTCTAAAAGAAGATTAAATAAAATCATAGAATTATATTTTTGAAATCTTAAGCGTTTTAATGATATTGGTCTCCATGTCCGCACTCGCTAGTGCCTATCTTTAGTGCTTCGTACCGCAGTGGATCGCGGGTTCAAGTCCCGCCTCGGACTTATGTTTTTCTATGTCTGTAAATCTGCATATCTCACTAGAACAACCAGGGAAACAACAGAAATGCAGTAAAAAGTGCTAAGGGTAAAACATTCGTTTAAAAATGCCAATGGACCTTAGTATTTAAAAAAAAGAAAAAAAGAAAAAAAAACACAATAACCAATGTGTCTAGCTTTGATGCTTTGTGGCGCAGGGGATTGCGGTTGTTTGTGTGTTTGTAAATGTGTGTAGTGTGAGTAAATGCGGAAAAGAACCACAAACACAACAGATAAGTAGAGAAAAAACAGTAACAGTTCTCTTTTGAAGGCAGAAGTATGGCCATGTTAGCAACGAATCCGACTGGAATTTGAAGTCGAAATAATGCAGATATTTTAATAGTCATAAATATTTTTTTAATGTAACAAAATGAAAGATTATAACAGCAACCACAATTTAATTTTATGACACAAACGATACGATATTAAAGAAAAACTATTTTTTATATTCACTCAACGTGCTTTATTTATTTATTTTAAGCTCAGTTATGGGCATCCTTTGGGTGGTGACCCGTCAGCTATCTGTCCGACTTGTGGCGCACAACTCTCCACACGTTTTACTTGATTTGAGTGTGATACGCTCGTGAGCGCCAGTCCCTTGGTTTGGGCTTTACACTGCACTCAATTCTAGGTAAGGACTCGTAACTGTAGATAAGGTACTGCAGTTTATCACCGAAGTTCGGTTGGCAAAAGAAGTTCAACTTGCAGCTAGTATTTTATTCTTTTGAGTGTCATTGTCCTATTTTAGCATTGCAGGTTGAAAATTTTTAGCTCTTTGACTTGTTACTTTATTTTCACTTTTTAATTTTTAACTTTTTAACTTTCACCCTTTAGGTTTTTACTGTATCTAGGTTTTTACCTAAATGCCTTTTGAGTTTTTATGTTTTTTAACTTTCGGCTTCAGGCCCTAATGACCCTGTCCCATTCGCTCACTCACTCACTCACTCATTCACTCACTCATTCGCTCACTCACCTATTCACTCGCTCACTCATTAACTATCTCACTTAACTCAACTCAGCTCAACTCAACTCCAACTCACTCACTGTGTCTTGCACACGCCTCTCTGTGTTTTGCCAGTGCGTGCCCTCGACGCTCGTCGCCAACTGCCGCTGTCATAGAGCAGTGCCGTAAAAACCTTACATTTTTAAAACTACTTTTAACAGGTTTGGTTAACAATGTTCTTAAAGGAGATACCGAAACTGGTCACTGTCGTTTAATACGTGTATGTATATGTGAGTATATATCAATTGCCGAGCGTTAGTCTCTCAAAAACTTGAAAATAGCTCGACCGATTTTAATAATTCCTTTCCTGTTTTGTTTGCCTCATTACTGGGTTGGTTTTGAAGAAAAGAACATTAGGAGAAACCCAAAGCAACAGCCGAAAAATATAAATAGGTAATTGTGTATGGGAACTGCCACTTTGGAGGTTTGTCCTCTATGCATTTCTAAACCACTCGACCGATCACCGTGAAATTCGGCGCATATATGTATTTTTTCATAAAGGTTTGTTTATATGCTATACATTTTACTATACAAAACAATATTCACATGGTTTTCTCAACTCACTTTTCTTTTACGCAGCACATACCCCGCTCGATTGATCACTGTGAAATTCCGCACGCATATGTGATTTTTTGTGAAGAAAGTTTCTGTTCTATCCATTTTACTGTACTACGTAATATTCACATGGTTTTTGCTACTCGCTTTTCTTTTACATCTTAAATTCACATATTCTTCCCTACACACCCTTCAACATACAATTTATGCAATTATTTATGATTGAAATATAAATGCAATACACTACATTAACACAATGTTCTCTGCACACATTTTTTTATGAAACGCAATCACACTTGTTTGCCTACTCCCTCTTGTACAAAGAACTTATACAATTTTACATGTGTTTGCAATTGAAACGCAATGCATTGTATTCACTTGGTTATCTTTGCTGATATATAGTTTATGATACACAATCACATTACTTTCTCTGCTCCCTGTTCTACAAAGAATGCATACCATTTTCTATATGATTGAGATAGAAATACTCTTGCATTCTCACAGCTTTCTCTGCTCACTTTTCTTCCTGTGGTATTTGCGGTTGTTCAGCGGCACTTTTGCATATTGTTTTCTGGCTGTTTCTATTTATTTTGTTTATTTTGAGTGCTTTATAGTATCTAACGTAAGCTAAAAGTTGTAGGGATAAAATGTTCAAACCACGGCCAACGCCGGGTATTTGAGCTACTTAGTGATATATTAAACGGAACACAATGCAGTTATAGATTACTTCAACATGAAGCAACCGTTTGCACCTAGCAGCGTTGCCATGTTGTTTATTTCCAAATACTATGCAATGTTACCATATCCCCATTAGCTCAATTTCTAGCAATGTGCCTTCATCCTGATTCGCAGTTCCTGATAAAAAGCTGTAGACAATTAAACAGTTTGTTAATTTTGTATTTCAGAAAATGAACATGCGAAGGGCAAAGATCGAAACCCTGTCAGTTAGCACTGTCTGTCTAGTACATACAAGGGCTTTAGAAATTGGGCTGGGCTTATGATGACTTGCGAAGTAGCTGTTTCCATTAATTGCCTTGTTCGATTTTTTTTATGAAGCTGGTTAAAACATTGGTTTCTTCAGTGTGCTACAGATTGTGATTTTACGTTTTACTCCTGTAATTGCCTAGGTATAGACTCGGCAACCGCAAGAATATTCCAATTTGCAACCGGATGGCGAAGGACCAGAGAAAAATATATTTGTCATAATACTGGAAAAATCACTTTAAACTTTTATTTTGCGTACTTCTTATCATTATTATATCACGAATTTATAAATTGCATCCTAACATTTAACTTGTATCAGTGTCTTCCTTGCTGAGAAAAATTTCTTTTTGGTGCTTTTGGCAAGTAGCTTTTTTTGGGATCGTTAATTGGCTATCGTTAACAAATTCCTTTCCTTGTAACTCGATATTTACAATTAATTTCAAATGCAATTAACAAAATATTTTCTTTAATACACAAATTAATTGCATAACATAAAACAATATTCTTCTCCTTTCCTTCGAATAAATGAAGAATACTTCATAAAAATTGTCTGAAGGCCTAAACGTTATGTGCCTCAAATTGTTTAAATCTGTTTAATACAAAATGCATTATTCTTTGGTTCCAGTATTCCCATATGTAATTATCCCAAGAAAAGGCTATTAGTATTCTGTGAAGAAGGCGTTTTTCATGATAGTCAACTATAATCAGAAGCACATAAACAAGCATGTGAAATTAGCCAGTGATGAAATCATCAGTTTTTCCATTATTCGTGTAAATGAGCCATTTTTCATTCCGGTGAGTAGTTTGTTTACATAATTCGCATTTTCATGCGAATTATGTCTCCTCCTGGTTCATGTCCTTATTACAATCTTGGTTAATTTCATGTGCCTCAGACAGCTCAAACCTGTTCTAGAGAGTTGTTAAGATAACACATT
This sequence comes from Tenodera sinensis, assembly GCA_030765045.1. Classification (NCBI taxonomy): domain Eukaryota; kingdom Metazoa; phylum Arthropoda; class Insecta; order Mantodea; family Mantidae; genus Tenodera; species Tenodera sinensis. The sequence goes on along the minus strand of CM060965.1, from coordinate 78,094,404 downwards.
TACTTGTATATTTTAAAGGTAATTGTTTTGCCCCTATTTAGATAAATACATAAATTGCCATATAATTCTTCCTTCACAAGTGGCAAGCTAAGATTAAAGAGTTTAATGATATTTTAAAAATTCGTCTTTCCATATATTTGTCCTGTTATTTTATTTCCATAGAATTTGTAACAGCTGCAGCTTACTCGTTTGTTTCTCCACTGTGGGTTTTTTGGAATATTTGTAATTATATGATCAATTAAAATAAAAAATAAACTATGATAATAAATACAAGTTTCATATTTGTTTCAAATTTCCAAATTCCTAACAAACGAAATTGCAGTAATTTATTTTTTAAGCTCTGTGCTTGTACATATGATTCTTGTTTACTGCAGCATGCATACATACAAAATTCTCTCACCCATCTTAACCATCGTGCACTCACTTCCATTTACGCCGTCTGCACAGCTTCGGAGCCATTCTACTGGATTTCACAGATGGAATACATTTAGCGAGAAGGAGATGCGTGTATCTGTTCACCTGTTCGTGCATGCAGTGGCGTCGCGTTTCACATCTTCAAAAGGCAAATTGAATATTTACATAATCACATCTTCTACAGTTAAGGAACACTAGGACTGAAATTTACAACTTTTTCAATTTTACATCTGTTCACTTGAATGCTACATATGTTTCTCAGATAATAGAATTAAATACTTTTAATTAGGGAAAACTGCACATTTTTAAAACTACCTTCATATTTTTCAGAGAATTGATGCGGAAATTATAGATATTATATCAACCATTTAAATAATTAATTATTTAAAATAATAATAATAATAATAATAATAATGATAATGATAATGATAATGATAATAATGATGATGTTGCTGATAATAATGATAATAATGATGATGTTGCTGATAATAATGATAAAGATGATGATAATGATAATAATGATGATTATAGTAATTATAATAATTAGAGTAATAATTTTAAATAACTAACAATGAATTAGAAACCAAACAAAAAGGGGGTAGCCTCGTGAGTTTGAACAGCGAGGTAACTTCAACGGTTTTTCACAGAGTGGCGTCATTCAGAGAGCAAACGGACATCTGTGACTAGTCTGTCGAAGGGAACGGACGTAAAATTAGTTGGAGCGTCGGAGTACGTGAAAACCAATGGACACAAAGTGATCAATACAAAGCTTAATTGTGTATATTAGTCCGCAACGTCTCGAGTGAAAAGAGTGAAATATTGATGCTTTATTAAATATGCTATAATCAGAGTTTGTATTATCCTTTTAAAACCACTCACACGTACCCAGGGATAGAGAAATCTCATAGCTTCTATCGGTGACAAAAGGCGGATTCAAAGGAACTACGAGACATTATTAGACGGCGGGAATCATCGCTTCAAACAGTTTAACGTTTGATCGACAACACTATGTAATCCAGCTTCAAAGTTCACATCAACATGAAGCAAGTAAAATTATTGCTGCAGCATGCTAGTGGCATTTTCTGATACTTAAGTCAACTGCCAATGAATTAAAGTATTTGAAGCTGAAATACCTACGTTTTTATTTTTATGAAGTTATTGGTTTTAGAATTCCTTTTCTTTTTAGGATATTTTTTGTGAGTCAAAGAATAAAGCAATCATCAAATGCACATTTGAATCTTTAGATAAGGTTTGAGATTATGTATACAAATGTACACATAAATAAGAGCAAAATTGAAATGTAAGGAATAAGTGTCGTACAAAATGCACAACTGAGAAAGAAAGACATGAATGTGGTGTACCCCAGTGTTAAAATGAAGCGTACGGGTGACCTAAGTATATCGCTGGACTTTTGAAGATAGTAATTGAGGAAAAATGTGGTCCAAAATGATTCACAGGTGCCTATTGAATATTTATGTGGTATAATTAAAAAACCGTAAATGTATTTTGCACTTAAAAATTTTATTCCTAGGGTTCCTAACGTACACCATCACTTGGTCAAACAACAAAGGCAGAATGCTACACACACGCGGACACATAGACTCAGACAGAGAGAGATCGCGCGGAAAGAGAGGCAGAGAGAAAGAGACGCGTACAGTAACAGACACAGTCACACAGGGACAGAGACAGACACATACAGGGACAGGCACACACAGATGCGCACAGGAACGCACACAGAGACACAGACATACACGCACAGACACATAACACATTTCGTTCATAACGAAACTTCTAACCACCAATTAAAAGATCCGCCTGTAGTAATACATACGTTGCCGTCTGCGCACATTCCCACGTAACTGAAAGAGAGACTATCGACACCTGTAGATGAAATAAAGGTACTCTGTTTATTTAATGATTAGTGTTAATATTGTAAATAACATTCTAATAGATTCAATTTGTCTTCTCGTTTTTGTAAGTCTACTTTTTTAAAGGTTATAGCATATATACTGTCTGTATCGTTTTGTCTAGACCAACATAACAATAAAACTAGTAATTTTGCAGTAGAATACCAACTATCGATTCTCGTTTGTACAATCGAATAACAAATACATGATTTAAATGCTGGGCACCGCGACAATAACCTGCAGCGTAGAATACTAAAAACATTTTATGCAAGTTTTAAATTTGACTCATAAACATTGGTCGAGCATAAATAATGGTATGAAACTTGACTCATGATTGAGCACAAATAATGGTATGGAACTTGAGCATAATGGCAATTATGGTCTCGTTGCATAATATATCATTATATCTATCTGTAAAGAATGCTATCTAAATTCAACCAAATATCAAAACAATATAATATGGAAAAGTCATCTGGTAGGTAGGTGGTAGGCGAACGGTCTAACCGCTTGGCCACGAATATACGAGTAATATGTCAATGGTCTAAAACTGATTCATGTTAAAAGAGATTCTGTGAATTGTCTGAGTTATTGACAGGTAATATCATACGATAAATGGATATATGTGTTTTCCTCAGGACTTTTGGATAATTTATAGAGATGAAAAGTGGAATCTGTTTACGTAGTCATATTCAGCTTTGCAAAAGTAATGCTGCTATAAGTTGCAGCATGAGACGTATATAAATAAAAGTCATCTCCTATTTAGGTGATATGAACAGCAGGGGACGAACAGAGCTTAAAGAGATTTCTTCCATTATAAAAAAATAGACAGAGGGAAGACCGATACAAATTGTTATGTGGGGACTTGGTGGATTTTCCCAACTGACCAAAAACATGAATCGCTCACAAGGGGACTTCTCCGCAGAAAATAATCCCCCCTTCGTGAGTATTGGTCAGTGTAGGTTTCATGCAAAAGTGAGATATGTGCAGGAGGCTTGCAGCTTTCTCTTTAGACTCAAGAATGATAGCAATCAACTCATAGCAACCTTTCAAGTACCAACTCCTGTATGCAAATATTACTATTAAGGGACACTGGGAGTGAAATTTGAAAGTTCCACTTTTCTTGATAGTTTTTTTTCTGAAACTTTTACTGTGTTTGTATTTATATGAGAATAGGCCGTACACCAAATTTCAATAAAATTAAATAATTTGTTTAGGATATATAAATTATTTTATGTCTTTAATAGGCACATTTTCAAAATAGAGCTCGCGTCTATTAACTTTTCAAAATTCATTTATATTGGCAGAACTGGTGCTCTAAAACATGGGTAACAATTATATGAAAAGATATTTCAAATACGTTTGCTGATTATGCTGTACATACTTTTTTAATAACAAAGAAAATTTAATCTTAAAAATTATTGATTTTTTTCATACAAAAAATGTTTTTGGAATTTGTGTTAATGATAACATCAATATTGAAGCATAGTTTTGTTTAGCTGCTATTTACGAACACTTTTGGAAGTTTTCATTGAATTTGAAGCAAAACTCAGGCGCGACCTTCTTTTGGAATGTGCAGAAATGTAGTTTTGAGAAAAACAGGCTTTTATATAGGAGCATCCTGTGTACCTTAAGGGAAGAGCACTATTTGAAACGGTCGTAATGACCACATGAAGTGGGGGATATGAAAAATGTTAGCTGATCCAAATGCACAGGTGTTCCAGGAACATTTTAAGGTAAAAACACAATTTTCGACTTTTTGACAATTTTGACCAAAATTTCACTCCCTGTGTCCCTAAAGGACCTTGGCGGTATTAGTTAACGACAAAAGCAGCAATATATCTAAGAATAACAATAAGAAATGCACATGAACACAAGATTTTAGATAATTGTCACATAATTCCGTTTTAAATAGAAAAGCAATGGAATTGATGTTTACATACACGAATGGATGTATTTTGAATAGTTATGGTTGTTACTGCTTTAACGGCAAACCAAGGTAGCGCGGTAGGGGTATAACTCCCCTTTGTCTCTTGAATGTCGCGGCTTTCCTCTTCTCCATTTCTCGTTCCCATTATTCCCTTTAGGGTTGCCAGGGACCCTCATGTGGTATTCGTGGTGGACGAAGCGGCGTCAGGGCGGGTTTTCTCCGGGTACTCCGGTTTCCCCCGCCATCTTATTCCACCGGTGCTCCATCTTCATGTATCATCAGCGCCTGTGCCGTAATAGTAAAAGCGGGCGTTAAACACTACAACAACCTTCAGGGTCGTAGGATCAGGCGACGGCGTTCGGCGGGTTGTGGCTGGACGGTGGCTAAGGGCATTTTTCTTCCCTAGCGTAGCCCAGACCTGCCCAGTTAGGTCCCCCCTTCGCAGTAGGCTGTTTTTGGGGAACACCTAGGGATCGAGAGGCGACGCACTTGAAAATCTTCATCGAAGTACTGGTTGCCCTTCGGGTCTCTCCCCTCATCCTTCCCTCTAGGAGGGGCGGTAGGCCCACAAAGGGCCACTGGCCCAAGTACACAGCTATGCCTCCATAATGGGGGGGTCCCTCAATTGTCTCGTCCATTTACGAGTTTGGCTACCTTGATGCAAGGCCTTTGCTTATTCTATGAATGTAACGTGGTCAGTTTTACTTCGACCTAGTCATAACACACAATGTCCTTTCGTTTGTTTGTTTGTTTATTTCTTTGTTTCTTTCTTTCATTCTTTCTTTCTTTCTTTCTTTCTCTCTTTCTTTCTTTCTTTCTTTCTTTCCTTCTTTCTTTCCTTCTTTCTTTCCTTCTTTCCTTCTTTCCTTCTTTATTTCCTTCTTTATTTCCTTCTTTCCTTCTTTCCATCCTTCCATGCTTCCTTCCTTCCTTCTTTTTCTTTCTTTCTTTCTTTCTTTCTTTCTTTCTTTCTTTCCTTCTTTCTTTCTTTCTTTCCTTCTTTCTTTCTTTCTTCCCTTCTTTCTTTCTTTCTTTCTTTCTTTCTCTCTCTTTCTTTCTTTCTCTCTCTTTCTTTCTTTCTCTCTTTCTTTCTCTCTCTTTCTTTCTTTCTCTCTCTTTCTTTCTTTCTCTCTTTCTTTCTTTCTTTCTCTTTCTTTCTTTCTCTCTCTTTCTTTCTTTCTCTCTCTTTCTTTCTTTCTCTCTCTTTCTCTCTTTCTTTCTTTCTCTCTTTCTTTCTTTCTTTCTCTCTTTCTTCCTACAATCTATTACAGAAACAAGCGATGGAAGTTATAAAGACAACCTTTCAACAAACAATGTTTCACAGAAACAAACCATATGCCGCCTTCCTCCCAGCTGCTGAAGCTGTTTTACTCATTCTTGTCAAATGTACATTATATGTGTGTGTGTTTGTGCTTTTTTAAGAAATTGATGGATAAATTTATTTAAGGGAGTAGTGAAAATATTGTTGTTGTTCTCTTAGCACGGCGGTAGCGCTGCTGCTTACCAAGCGGTAGACTTGGGTTCGATTCCCGGTACCGGTGTGGGGAGACCTAATCCGGGGTGCACCCAACCTCTCCTGAGAGGCAAATTGCCCCTGGTCAAGAAGGCCGCATAACAGCCCGGAGAGCTCGAGCCGCTGACCAAATCCCACCCTCCAATACTGCACTCCACTCATGACGTCTGTATCGGGCAGAGGTGGGGGACGCAGTGACCACGTGGTAAGCCTTGACCCGGTAAGGACTGTTGCGCCGGGGTTTAGTTTAGTCCTAGTGTAGATATATATATATATATAGAAGTGTAGATATATGGCATGTGTAAAAGTTAATTGAGAAAAATATTAAATTCCATGTAAGAGATTATCGTTAGTTTCAATTCAATATACACATATTTCAGCTTTGAACCCCTCATTAGTAGTATACCTCAATAAAAGTTTCTATTTTGCACAAGTGTATAATATTTTACACAAATGTTAATTTTGTTTGTGTATTTTTGCAACAATTGTTTTATTTTCTAGCTTAAACCCTGATATTAACGCCAATGAGAGTGCCGTGCTATTACAAATCAAACTTTCAATATTTTTTAAAAACATTTAGAAGTAAGTTATAATATCCAACTATAGAACATGTAAGTATACTGCCAAACACATTAATATTTCCAACAAATTAGTCGCTTTCGAAGTACTTTTTGGTGTAACGACGAAAGCAATGAACCGAATCTCAACAAATAACGCATCAAAAATATGTGCGTTTGCTCAACTACACTTCAAACTTACTTTTTTTGCAAAAAATGAGCTACGCTGAAGGTAAGTGGACGTTATACACACCAAAATTAACACACACATGTAATTAACATTTCTGTATTATAGAGGTGCACAGTCCATGAAGAACAAGAGTTTTTTCACTGGACCGCCAGTTTTCGTTGTACTAAGTACATTCACCTCTATGTTTTATGGCCTCGGGACATGAAAGTGTCTTTGTTAGTTGTTCCACGCTAGATTTCAAACCTCCCCGCAGTTTGAACTCTGATTGTTAAATCTTGTTCGTTAGCTGACGAATTCGATTCATTATCCAGTCACTACTTGATATGTTCTATCTTCCTTCATAGAAATATTTAACTTGGAAACGAGATGAAATAACATCAAAATCATAATATCATAAAACGCTGATCTACACATGAGAAAACAGCATTGTAAACTGTTACAGCTATATTAATAATTATTGCACTACACAGTGTAGAGTACATGTGGTAGAGTATATGTAAAAATCTGATGTGTTGCACTCACATGACTCTCTCTACTCTTGTACTACTCATTCTTACAAATTCTAATTCCTATATCTTCTTCGTGTTAGTCGAGATAAATACTTGCACCAATTATCTTATTGCTTTGCAGACACTAGCAGAATAGTCTTGGAGCGATACTCAAATGTTTTAAGAGTGGTCGCTATATGGAGGGTTGGAAATTCCGCTCTCTTTGCACGGCCAGGGTATCAAAAGGTGAACAACCACCACCTTCCATTTGAGAATAGTATAGCTATTGCAAAGCTCACATAAATAACAAGGAATATCTCTAAAATGGTTCACTTAAAAAAAAAAAAAAAAAAAAAAAAAAAAAAAATTACATTTAGACACAAACTGTATTTCAGTTAGATCTGCATTTTTGTATACTAAGGTTAAAATGGTGCCCTGGAAACGAAAATTGGGTGATTCAGATCTATTGGTTATGAACCTTAGTTACCTCATGTGCTCGTTGATTTGATTTGCAGGACTGTGCACATTCTTTGAAATATTTAACGGTGTAAATTGTATCAGTAGAGAGATAGATACCTATTCTTAGTTGCCTACTAGAATTGGATAAGATGTGTTCCAATACTATAAAGTGCGCCTATACGGTCATTTGTTAGGAGTTACGAGTAGTCAGTAACTGGAGTATAACGCCCCACCAATTATTTCGACGTGGGCTAAGAGAAGATAGACCCGAAGGGAGGCTAGATCCGACGAGATCCTTGGGCCAGGACTAAGAAAGTTTTCCATAGCGTAAATTCCACCGTCCTGCCGAAACATGCCAACCGCTGTTACCTGATCCTGCCAACTCGAAACAGATGATATGAAACACTGAAATGAAGTGACGGTAAATTATTTTTTTGTGGAGGGGAACCACCATTCACTTACCAATCTAAGGAGACCACGAAAAATCTGATTGGCGGTTCCGACGGAATCGAACCCAGGAGATTACCAATCCAAGTTTCACACTATACCGCGAAATCATCTCACTCAATAAAACAAAAGAAAAGCATTTGTAGTACTGACTAAGATTGTTTAATTACGGAGAAAAAATGCTCTATGAGCAAATCACAAATACAAAGATAACCTTATTAATGGTGCAACAGGCGTGCTCTTTTTAAGTTCGTGCTAGATAAAATCCTATTGAATTTATTATACACTGAAGTTAAAATAAAGAGAGATAAGAAAACTCTGCTGAATGAAAACTGAAGGGAAAGAACGTAAAAGAATCCCGATACTGATTTGGGGCGAAGGAGCACGGAAGGGATTTCTTAAAATATCTTTTACATAATTTGTCGTGTAATTTTTCTGGGTCCAAGTATTAGACCTAATCAGTGGTTGTAGCTTCAGTTATCCTAGGGCGCATAAACACTGCTTTCCTTAACGGAAGTAAACATCGACTTAATGAGAATAAACATTATCATTTTCATTCCTGTATCATGCATTTGTATCTAAACAGTGTTCTAATTTGTCTCAGTCGTACCAATTTAACGCGTCCTGATTTCTTAATAAAGTATTTTAATCATCAGTACACTACATTTTTTTCTACGACTTGAGCTCTAATTTAATTTGCCCTTTAAAGTTAATCGCAAACTCTCACTTCTATAACTCTTCCTCACTCAAAATCCCCATTTTTGGATAATATAAAAAAATCTTGATGCACTCGCATGATCTTTTCTACTCACTCTTACGAAACCTTTCTGACAGAAGTTTATTCTTCTATCTACTTCATATTAAACAAGAGCCATCCAGCTACTTAAGAAATGGGAATAAATCAGGCATGGGCACGAGAGCTGAGGTAGCGATTGAACTTGCCTTACCCACACCACATTATCTTGCCGAGTGACAAAGGTTTTTGTATACAACACGTGCAGTTGTGTGTTAGTTCTACCTGCGTGGTAGTAATAATTTCTATGCTGTTATTTTGTTTATATGAAACATATTTTGCATACAATAATTATTACAGTCATCTACTCTGGTTAGGAAAATTACATAAACTTGAAGTTCATAACATTCCTTTCTGTTATACACGCTAACTTATGATTAACATATTAGATTGTTGCTCTTCACAGTAACTAAAGCACTAAAATTCCATTGCTATTTTGCCTTAAAATATTTTATAACTATTTGATCAACGTGATATATTCTTTGTTTTTAAATTTAATATTATGTTCAAACTTTGAAACACGAAATACATATTTATCTTAAATAAACTAATAAGAAACTAAACCATTAAACTGTGGAATCACATCCCTCCTTTTATATGTTAACAAATATGAGTATTTCAAATGCGAGTTTTTGAAATTATAAATAAATACCTGTAAGACCACCAAAGTTTGATTTATGCTTCTGATCAAATTTGCATTTCATATTGTAATGCTTTATATTTGCAAATTGAAATCCGCATATCTACCACTCTTCATGAAACAGACATACTCGCTACTGATTGAGGCATGTCGTAACCTGAACAGCAATGCAGAGAAGGTATGGCTGGTGGAGTGAGACAAAAACGGGTTTCAGGGGAGGCACAGTTGAGCCGATTTTTTTTAAATGCTTTTTTTTTTTTTGATTATTTTAATATTTTTTCCCCTCAACAAGAAATTCCGACCTTGAAAACCAAAGATCAAAATAAGATAATCTCAGAGTCTGAAGAGGGACATTGTCTTAAACTTATAAATAAACTTTAGAATCTCCTTATGCACCTACAAAAACTGAAAATGTATGTTATGTTTGAAATATTAAGATATGTACGCTTGCAGATATGTTCGAAAAAGAATTAATGTCATTCACAGCAAAAAAAAAATTTTTAAGATTATTGTAAATGATAAAATAATAGAACAAGTTTCTAGTCTTTATTTATCTAAGCTGTAATATTTTATACATACGCATGTATATCAGACACGGGCATAGGTATATTTACTGAAATAAGAATTGATGCAGCACAATACATATTTACGATACCAAAAAAGACCAGAAACCCACATCAAATTCGACAAAACGATGAGCATACAAACCGTGTATATGATACAGAAAGCTGCTTTCTAAATATAGCAGGAAAACGCAAATTGAAGCAGTACAAATGACACTTTCATGGCTAATGATACAGTATTCTCTCACAGACCATATGGAAAATATTGATATTTGTTATCATTTGAAATTTAACTGGAAGACTTGAAGAGAAATGAATAACAGGTACTGATACAGGCAATGGATACAGGCAATGAATGGGCGGTAAGGTTTGTGACCCGCATTCGGGAGTTTGAGGGTTGGATAGCCGATTTTCATTACTCATGGGTGTTTTCGGGCGTTTACCCAGGACTAGACAAATGCTAGGAATATTAATTACATCTGCTAAATTTGTTGTCCCTTGATTTCACCTCAGCTCTTATTTTGCCTTCCCTTCCATGTGCCCTGTTGTTTCAGGTTTATAAGAGCCAGCGATAGTTTCAGTGTTGTATGGCAAGGAAAAAGGGTGCTCTCTGTATAGATCCGTCCCCCAGCGGGGTGATTTCCGGTCTTGGGATTCAGTACGATATGCAAGCCTACAGGTGGCAGGGAACTTCTAAACTGAAATTCCTTCTCTATCTACTATTTACATGGTAGAGAAAATAAAAACTGTGTATACTTTTATGGCCTTATTCCTCTAAAGATGGAAACCCTCCGTCTGTAATTACTGCCAAGTTCTGTACTCTATCCTCATTACTTTCTCTACTACTAAGTAGAAGAAGTATTGGCTTCTAGCCGAGATTTCACCGGAAATATATGTTTTGAGGCCCCCTGAATGAAAAAAAAGCATTTTTACAAAGAGACCCGTGTGTGTGTCAGAAACGAAAATTCGGTTAAAAACCAAAGTTGGTATTTAAGTTTAATATCTTTCAAGGATGCCACACGAAGATTTTGAAGAAAATTGCTCCACCCTAAACTACCCCTTACATGGAAAATGTTTCGAAAATTTTGAATTTCTGAAAATGGCTCTAACGATTTTGATTAAAATGCTATATGTTTGAGATATTTTGATGAATAATATTTTGAATTTTCTGGCTATAGCCTATGTAGTCCTGTTTATTCTGGATGATTTTTTTAATACCTCATAAACCGTAAGAGATAGACAAAATCTTACTGTCCAAAAAATGTAGATCTTGCTAAAACACAATTTATATCTGACTAAATTTTTTTGTAGAGTGAACCATTTCCAAGATATTCCTCGTTATTTCTGTAAGTTTTGGAGAACTTATACTTCTGTCTAATAGAACATCGCTATTCATTTGTTATATGTTAACAGGACAAAGAGAACGGAATTTGAAAGCTTTAAAAGATTAGACTATCGCTATATACCTATACTTCCGTTGCACGTATAAGAAAACGAGCAAATACACCAAGAAGATAGACTAATAAGAGTTTGTAAAAATGGTTAGTACAAGAGTAGAGAAAGTCATGCGAGTGCAACAAATCACATTTTTTTCAGTATGGGAATCTGGAAAATCTGTGAGGAGAATACAATCTAACACTGCTTGCGGCATAGTACCAACCTATGGGACTCCCGCAAGCAAGAGAAAGCACTACAAAGAAATTAAGAGTGAATAGGAAATGAGTGGGTATAGAAATGATGTTGGAATAAAAGTAACATTTTCTTAACTAGAGAAAAACAAGAAAAATTTAAAGGAGAAAATAGTACTTGGGAAACAAGGGTGTTGCAAAAGGATGTCAGACATAAAGAAACAGTTGAACACATCTTCCCCAAAGCGCGTGTTCCTGCGTCAGAGCACCATATGCCGATGATGCAGCATGAGGGTGCATATATCCGTCCCAGGGTGTTCTCCCCATCGTTTGACCCCTGACAATTGACCCCTGGGGAGAGAATTACTTGGGAAGATAACGGATATAGTGGAAATGTCGAGATGACAGTAGATACCCTCAAAGTTTTCTTTCTACTACATTGTACTGGATAGTCATATGTCCTTGTCTTGTAGATAACATTCCATGAAAAGCAACAAAATTGGACATCTTAAGCTCCTTGCGTATTGGATGCAAACCGTTTCCTTCCGAAAATAGAACAACTTTATATATTTAATTACTTGTATCAAAGGCAAATCTGTCCATTAGTCAGTAGTTTCTAAGGAACAATAAACAAGGTTTTTATAGGTAATCCTTATAAAACACCAGTAACTGAGTTTAATTAGTAATTAATTAATTAATGATTATTAATCAATCTTATAGCCAATATGAAAGGAAACGACAAAATACAACAAAAATGCCAATAAAAGGGCGAGATTGAATTTTATCTCTCCGTTTTATTTTAAACCCTTTATGAATATTTACCAGACGTTATAGCCCTAATATCTTCTTTATTGAATTCCGCTCTCCATATAGAGGACTGACACCCCTAGAACGTACAAGCCTGTGCCTAAGGTCAGATGCCTGTTGGTGAGCCCAGGAACCTATGGACCTGGAAGTGGGTGGTCAGCCAAGCACCATGTATGATAGTGAGGAAAAGGATGATTTAAAATGTCCACGAAGTGGATGAATGTAAAGGTGATTATGGACCAGTTGGTGGAATGAGTGGCGGAGGAAACTGGAGAACCTGGGGAAAACCCGACTTTTCGTTTTAAGCTATGTATCCACAGACTGATAGACTGACACACACGCGCGCGCGCGCACACACACACACACACACACACACACACACACACACACACACCCACACATACACGGACCTTTTCCTAAAAGTGCTTTTTTTGGATTTAGGGGGCCTCAAAACATATATTTTCGCTGAAATTTGACATCGAATTTTTGGGTGGAATACAATACTTCCTCTACTTTACTATACGTAGTAGAGCAAGTAAAAATAAAACTCTAGAAAAATAACTGGACTGGGTTATATCGTTTTGTTACAATATGAAACATTCAGGTAAAATGAGTTGAAAATTAATATGCTTCAATAGGAGAGGGGAAAATATTCTATGATATGGGCATTTGAGAGCCAGATGAAGGATGGAAAACAATAAATGCAATAAATATATTATTTTGTAGGCTTGTTCTAGGCTCACCTATATCTTCATCTAGTAAGGTTGCTTTAATGGAACACGGAACACGGGCTAAAAAGCAAGATGGTACATAAGAAGAATATCATTGATAAGTGTTAAGGAGAAGGAGAGTTGGACATACCAGAAACATCAAAATATTCATGAAATTGGCTAGATAGGCAAAGATTAGAGAAGTATTTTGGAAACAGATCGAAACAAGAATATAGGACATTGAAAAACAGGAATTATGGGCTAATTTCAAAGTCAAAAGACCTCTAAAGTTATACGGAAGACTGGAAAATGAGTGGGGAAGACAAAAATGTATCTAATTTGAGACAAATCAGTAGGAGGAAATATAGTTAAGAACAGAAGTGATACATTTAAGTGAGATAAAGATTCGAACATATTAAGGAAAAATGTCCAAAGTACAAAGAACTATATATTGTTTTCTGGGATGCAAGAAAAAAATTTGGAGGGATGAATTTCTTCCACAAAAATTTTGTGTTGAACTCACGACTTTCTGTACTCTTCAAACTATTTTAAAAACGTTGTTTCTCTATCTACAGATCTACAGAACGCCTTGCTAAGTTTTCTAGTACATGCATATTTACTTACGCTTTCATCATATATTGTAATATTTGATCAAAGTAATGGACTTTTTACTAGTGTCAAACAATAGTATGGAGTCTTGCAAGAGTCACTTCAAACTTTAAACCGTCATAAATATTATAATATTTGAGTTAGAAAAAAAAAAAATAAACAAAGGCCGTCACATAGTGGGCAAACATGGGGTTTTATAAATCATTGGGAAGAAGTCCTCCGTTCTCTTGTTCATTGTTCACCATTCCTTCTGCTACTCATGCACAGCATTTTGCATATGACGTCTTGGGATATTAGCAATTTCTTGTCGGATGTGTTAGGAAAATTCGTTCTTTAACCACACAACCAAGGGTCGACCGGATTGAGATCTGAAGATCGCGGTGGCCACTTTTGGAAATTGTGTACTGATGAGACGATCACCGAAGGTATGAGTAATTAATTGTTTTGCAGGGGTGTACATATGGAGCGGAGCACCTTCTTACATGAGTATAATGTTTTACATAATATCTCGATTCCTCTACACCTTACAATAACAATTAATGGACTGTAGGTGTTGTAGCTTACAAATTCTTATAGCACTATGCATAAAATTACTGAAGCTTTATTCAACAGAATTGTACCCATGGTAACGGTGAACCGGAAAAAAAAAAAAAAAAAAAAAAAAAAAAAAACTGCTTGCCCATTGCTTACTTTTATCCTATCTCAAATATCCTAGTATAGAGCTTGAAGTCACTTTCCAAAGACCCTATACCAGGTGGAAAGGAAGTTATTACATTAATTTAAAACTAGTGATAGATCTCGCTGTTTAGAACACATTTTGTATCCTACGTTTTTGTCTCTGGCCATTTCCTACAGAGATATTTTAGTTTCTTTGAGAAGAAGTTGGCAATACTGTAGATTGTGTGGGTGTCACTTTCACCAGGCAAGTACATAAACAAAAACCGCAGCGTGGTGTGTCGAAAACGTAAACAAATACCATGCCGTGTCTTCCATGTTTACTGTGCGAGCGTAAGCCAATCGTTATCTCCCAAAACATTACACCACCCTCAAAGCGACTGACCTGTTTACATCCAGAAGCCTGTTCAGTTTCCTGACAACCTCAGCGTAATGTTGCCGAGTTACTTCACGTCTGAAAAAGCTGCTCACAATTTTCTTTTAATTCTGTTAAGTGATTAATTATTTCGAAACCCTGTGTGATGTTCCATAATTACTACCGAAGCTATGTGAAAAATAAGTTACTCTACACGTCTGACAAGTAACAAACTCTTATCTTCGTGCATTTTTTTGGAATTACGGTGTGAAATTTGGCACAAAAACGATCTTTTTTTCGAAATCGGCTGATCAAAGAACAAAATGCCATTAGATTTTTTTTTTTTTTTTTTTGTTTATAATGCTTCAATGAAGCACATGTTAGAGGGAATGTAATAGTTCCCTTCCACCCGGTATATTTCGATACAAGTGCGGTAACTGCATCACTGGAAAATGAGGAAGAATTTGAATTATGAGACATAGTCGAGTATTTTATACTTTACACATTCTATAATGCATTGATGCATATTTTTGGCATATAATATTTTCGACTGTAGCAAATAATACAAAAAAATATTACACGAAAGTAAAATTAATTATTTATTAACAGCTGTTGTACATGGTAGTCCCAATTAAATACGATGGTTAACTTTGTGGTTAAGTGGAATTGACTATTTATGACTGATTGTAAAGTAGGTATAATTTCAGTTAAGACTTAAATGATTAAATTAAATTGTCACATATAATTATTATACTCTAAGTCTGCAATAATAAAGACATCAAAAGTAGGTAAAGTTCCATTTAAGATTTAAATGATAAAATTCAAGTCTGCAATAATAAAATTATAAAATTTAGGGGATTTAGTACAGCTTATGCACATATGGGCAGTAAAAAGACAAAACACGCAGATAGGTTAGTTTACCATCACTGGATGCCACCATGACACTATGAACGGAGAGGATATAAAAGAATGGTAAAACAACGTGATGCAACTATTATAAAAGAAAATTTCCTTAATAATATCGTAAACGTTTACCTTTAAGAAAAGGCACTACTTGCTTTAGCACTCAAGTAAACAACTATTATTTTTGTGTAGAACTTTGATATAACTTCCACCCTGTATATGATTTGGAAACGTAGATAGAACAAACTAACAAGGTTCACAACCGGTTTGTTTTCCTGTTGTTACAACAGTCAGATGTTTCACCGCACCGACACCAAGGTTAATTGTGCCGGAAAATACCGCCCCCCGGTATCATTGTGTGTGTGTGTGTGTGTGTGTGTGTGTGTGTGTGTGTGTGTGTGTGTGTGTGTGTGTGTCTGTGTCTGTGTTTGTGTCTGTGTTGATCCAATGAAAGCTGGTAACAGCTCGTAGTGTACACACATGACCTGCAAAAATACCTACGTCGAAGTCGGAAGTATGTACCTCAAGCTTCGTATAGTTAATTTTGGAAAATACTCGCCATTATAATAATAAACCACAAGACACAGTTATCAAAGTGTATTTCGACCAAAAGTTATTGAATGGTATCACTTGGATAATTATGTAATTTTTAATTGTGAAAGGTTAGCTAGAGTTCTGTATCTGTTAAGAAAATTAAAATAAACTTCATCTTCTATCCTAATAATGGCACTTTATGCCTTTTTCGTGTAATTGTGCATTAAATGAAGGAATTGTTCCTCTGCAGCAAAGTCTTTGTATGGTAAAAAAAGGCAATATGATGTATTCACTATTCATACCAGCCTTCAATTAAAAGACTAATGATTATGCTACCTTTGCACAGTCAAAATACTGCGGCCCTTTAAAACATTCTTCAGTGTTGATGGAGGAAAAGTAAATGAGCTATCACTGCTGCTGCTACAATAAATGGTAATACGAAGTGGAATGTAAAGAATCGATTTAATGTTGCGTTATCGATAGGAAGGTCCTTGTTGAACTTCAAATCCGGTCCTTGCCTCAGCGACTTAGACCACCAACGTCAGTTTAAAAGTGTCGAGCTACCACGTGATGGTAATAGGTTGGGTGGATTTTGGAAGCTGCAATATCCTGTAGTAAACTCTTACGAAGTTTTGAATAAATGAGTTAAACATTCTTAGTTATTCCACTATATATAAATGTATCTAAACAACAAAAATTTGCTCAGAGTAAAACGTCTAACTCAAAAGGCTTGCAAAAAGGCTCAAAATAAGCAAATAAGGCGGTTTTTACTTTCTCTATTGGTAAGTAGGGGAAGTATTGTATTCCACCCAAAAATTTGATGTCGAGATTTCACCGGAAATATATGTTTTGAGGCCCCCTGAATCCCCCCCCCCCAAAAAAAACATTTTTAGAAAAAGGTCCGTGTGTGTGCCTGTGTGTCAGTCTGTCTGTGTGTCTTTCAGTCTGTGGACAGCATAACTCAAAAACGAATATTCGGTTAAAAACCAAAGTTGGTATTTAAGTTTAATATCTTTCAAGGATGCCACACGAAGATTTTGAAGAAAATAGCCCTACCCTAAACTACCCTTTACATGGAAAATTTTTCGAAAATTTTGATTTTCTTGAAAATGGTTCTAACGATGTTGATTAAAATGCCATATGTTGCCCCTGTAGTCGTATATACTCTGGACGACTTTTGCATAACTGGTAAACCGTTAGAGATAGACCAAATCATAGTATAAAAAATGTAGACCTTGCTAAAATACACAACTTATGTCTGAATAAATTTTCTTGTAGGGTGAACCATTTCGGTGATATTCCTTGTTATGTGTGTGAGTTCCGGAAAACTTAGAACTTTCGTGAAATGGATCATTGTTGTTCATTTTTTTATATGTTAAGTGTGCAATGACAACAGAGTCTCAAAGCTTTAAAACATTTGACTATCGCACAAAGCCTACTGTATTCTAACATTCTCCTTGCACCTACAAGGAAATAAGCAATAAGGTAAGTTGTACAACTGTTTATCTTAACTAACACGAAGAAGATATAGGAATAAGAGTTTATAAGAATGGTTAGTACAAGAGTAGAGAAAGTCATGTGAGTGCAACACATCAGATTTTTGTTATAGATCTATAAGGTTAAATCCTCTGGTATACGCACATGCACAAAGTTTGATCCAAATAGGCCAAAGAGCGTTGATTTCTATGTTAAAGGTTGAAAATAGTCTTCCTATTAACCACATTGGCTTGGATCCTGTTATCCATATTCAACTAAGTAGAAATAAATGTGTGACATTAACATGAAAAGCTAAGTTTAAAACACTGGCAAATATTTTGAATTCCATATCCACACAGAAGAATAGTGGTTTTCTGTAGTGAAAAAAAAAAATCAAAATCAGTTTAGCTGTGTCCTAGATTAGCTTGTGCACACATGCGCGTAATCTCCTTTTTCGACATGAATCTCAAAAAAGGGGGCAATCAGTAGTATACCGTTAACTAATTGAAATATTAGTTCATCTTTTCCAAAAATAATTTCATTTGAATATTTCATGAGAAAACAAAGAATATGACATCTTCGATATAAAAGTAGCCTGAGATGAAGCGGGGGAGTTTTTAAAAACATTTGTAGTAACTTAAACTTGGTAGATGATAGACTTAAGTTTTCGAACTTTGTTTTTTGAGTTAAGCCTTTCCACTCATACAAGGCCATTTTTACTATCTCTACTACGTATAGTAAGTACCGGAAGTATTGTATTCGAGCCATAATTTCGATATCGAGATTTCACTGAAAATATGTTTTGAGACCCCCTGAGTCAAAAAGAAAGTATTTTTAGAAAAAGGTCTGTGCGTGTGTTTGTATGTGTCTGCCTGTGTGTTTTTGAGAATAGTTAATACAACAGCAGAGAAAGTCATGTGAGAAAAAACATCAGATTTTTTCTAAAACGCTTTAAATTTTGGTTTCAGGAACTGAAACATAGCCTCGGTGAAATGTCACCACCGAATTTATAGCTCGAATACAATGATAAAGTAATAACCTTTACAGTTAAAGGTGCAACAAAATGTACCTGCAGTTTTCTATTAGCAACTTGAATTCCTAGCTCACTTAACAATAATCAGTTCAGTATGTGATATCTTAAAGTGTAAAATATACAGTGAAGTGTTGAAACTATGGTCATCATTTCAATGCTGAACCAACGTCGATTTCCTTGGTCGCGTCGCTAAAGCGCGTAGCTTTGGCGATTCGTGGCGCTAAGAATTATGATTATGAGTCCCGAGTCGGGTAAGGGTGTTCTTCCTCTCCTATGTATTGCACGGTTAATCTCAATAGTAGACTGCCAGAAATATATTAAAATAATCACACTTTAACACACCGATAAAGGCTTATGATACACAAACAGGTTTAGGCAATTAATTTAATTAATAGACCTGGATGAAAAATAAATTTTCCATAAGGTTTTAACACGTGCAAAGAAAAGAAAAAAAAAGGAAGAAAAGAAAACCCTCGGTGAGTATAAAACGATGTGTCACTGTGACAAACATGATACGCAGGATCTGTTACCTATAAAAGACTATGAGGCAAAGAAAAGACAACTGGTAACATTGTTGGATAAGGAAAACGATTATAGGAAAGAACCGAAGGAGAAACACAAGACATGCTCCCCCTCTGAATACTGGCGATCAGTGTGTGGTTGTAAAGTGTGTATGTGCAAACAAAACAGAACTCGCCAATAAAATAACAAGAACATAAAGAGGGTAAAAAACCACACTGTCCAACAGACAAAGGTGGTTACGTACACAATAGAATGCAGAAATATCCCTGTCATTTAATTTGCCCATCATTAAGTTAGAATTGATTAGTACGATGAGCTGGTTTGATAATAGGATATTGGATGAGCAGATGTATAACTCCTGGAAATGTTTTCTTCTCATAATACCGAATCTTAAATATTAAAAGTAGTATTTCCAGTACGGTAACATAAAATAGGTTATGGATCACATATAATATTTATAAAATCAACGTTATACCAAAGCGCTAAGATGATGTTGAAACCCGAGATCAGTTAGATATCCCATGATGACGGCAGCAGAATCAATTAGCGAAAACAAATGAACCTTATTAGTATTGTTTGAACTGCAAATGGTTACTTTTTACAGCTGTGTTGCCAGCTTTTTACACATGACAGATTGTTTTTCTAACCTACACTTCTGCCAGATCAATTAAATATCTAGTTAATGATGCTGTTAAACTTGTTTCGGTCACATTTATGAAACTATTCTTACAAACACTTATTGCTCTATCTACTTCATATTAATCAAGATAAACATTTGCAGAAGTTATCTTATTGCTAATTTTCTTGTAGATGCAAAGGGAATACAGTAGGCTTTAAGCGATAGTCAAATGTTTTAAAGTGGTCGCTATGTGAGGACTTTCACATTCCGTTTTGGTTCTACATGGACTGTCGATTGCATAACAAATTCTTCTAAATCGATTATAATACGACCAAGTTCTTTTAAGTTTCAAGACCATAACTACTAATACTCTGGCTTAGTATACATCAAAAATGTAAAAGATAATAACAAGACCAAGAGCTAAAAATATTGAATAATGACCTCCCACTTGAGAATGGTCTATAAGAATTGAAAAATTCTGACAAATAACAAGGAACATCTCCGAAATGGTTCAGTTCACAAAAAAGAACATTCATCGTACATTTGTTTCAACGAGATCTACATATGTTGTATAGTAAGATAGGGTTACCAGTTACGCAGAAATTATCAAAAGTAAACAAGTTTGCACGGGGTATAGACAGAAAATGTAACACATACATTTCATTTGTCATAAAAATATCTTAAACATTTGGCATTTTAAGCAAAAGCATTATAGCCGTTTTTCAGAAAATCAAAATTTTCCAAAACTTTTCCACGTAAACGGCACTCTTACACTGCTGGAGAAACATACAACATTTTAAAGTTGTTAATATAAAGGAAGTTCTAGCATAACAGCGAATTACATTGAGAATTACATTTTACAATATTCTTTGCCTATTAATACTCATCGTTATTATGTTCTTTCTATGTTATATGTATGTTTAAATAAACTCGAATTCACAGATGTGCTGCGCATTTGTTACGGGAGTTTCCCTTCTGAAGAAAATTCAGTCTATTGTGGCTTTATTTAAATACACCACTGTGGAGTGGCTGATTGTGTCAATTTTAGCTTTGCGTTATAATTTCAAAGATTGTTACACACTATAAAAATGTCTATTGTATAGGTGCATGTTATTTTCAGTGAAGAACATTATATTTAACTACATGTAAAGCTTTTATATGCTCGTAATGCCATGATAAATAAATCTAGCTTTTTTAAATTTACAATATTCCAGGAAAAATACTCAACTTCGATTTTTTTCCAAATTGACAACCCTGAAAAGTGTTCATAAGGTATTCTCTATTAGGTTTTAGCAGTCAGAAATATAAACGCATATCAGGAAGAGCTTTCGAATCCGAAGCAGAAATTAAGGATAAAGATACTTAACGTAGTAGGGAATAAGAAAGATGCAGCGAGAGTAACTACAGCAACAATGTTCTGTTATTTAAGGTAGCATGTTTTACGGTATTTGGGTACGAATTAGTTCCTGTCGCTCGTATTAAACAGCATCTAAACACCAGAAGAAAAAAGGTTGGTGAAACCAGCAGGTATTAAGGAAGTCATTAACAAGACTATACCCATTGTTTTCCCTGTTACGTGTCTATAACACCTTCCGCACAGCAGGGAGTGCCTGGGGAAGTCCGCAATTAAAACTTCTTAAAAGCCTATCCCTTTATCTGTTGTTATCTATCTTCAGAACAACAGTGTCCTGACCTCTAACCCCTGTTTTTAATGTGAGTTAATTGCACTCTCCAGGCCGCTTATTGATAGCTCTTGTTCTGCTCGCCCTTGGAATCTTCATACACAATGTAATATGCTGTATATATTTGTATTCATGAACATGATTAATTCAATTAATACCAGACGTTGTACTTATAAATTACTTTTAATATTACGGCACATTTTAAAACAGCAAACAGTGTATAGAACAAGCTTTAGTGCCATAAAGGTTTTGCTATAAGAGTTACAAATATGGTAAAACAGTTTTTTCGTTTAGTTCCTTTTAATTTACACATGTAACACTAATTCTCTGAATAGCCTATTTTATCCAAGTTATAAGGCCGTAACATTAATTTATAGTTATCTTCTATTGTTTCCTGGAGTATTTTACTTCATGCTCAATATTCTATATTTTGTACGTATTAAAAAGTAATTACTCCATAAAGGTGATAAATACGAACAAACAAATGGGTTGTGGTGTAGACCGGTTAAAAAATAAAAGTCTGATTTGTTGCACACACATGACTTTCTCTACTCTTGCACAAACTACGCTTACAAACTCTTATTCCTCTATCTACTTCATGTTAGTCGAGATAAACACCTGTAGAAATTATCTTATTCCTAATTCTTGTAAGTGCATGGGGAATAAAGTAGGCTTTAAGCGATAATTAAATGTTTTAAGAGTAGTCGCTATATGATGACTTTGAAATTCTGTTCTCTTTGAATGACCAAAAGATAAAAAATGAATAGCCACCTCCCATTTGAGAACGTCTATAACTATTGCAAACTTCTGACAAATAACAAGGAATATCTCCAAAATGGTCCACTTCACAAAAAAGATAATTTGAACCACAGACAAATCCCAGCTGTGGCATTGAATTTTTAAGTTCCAGTTCTACCTCTCAATCATTGTCCACAACGGCTTGTGTGTTTGAAAACACCAACAGTAAGTTTGTTGGGATAAATAAATAATAATTGACATAAATTGCGTGTTATAAGGAGATCTACATTTTTGTATAGTAAGATTTGATCTCTTACGGTTTACCAGTTATACAAAAGTCATCAAGAATAAGCAGGATAAACAAAACTACATTGGCTATAGTCAGAAAATTCAAAATGTACATTTCATTTGCCATAAAAATATAGCACTTTAATCAAAATCGTGAGCCATTCTTGAGAAAATAAAAATTTCTTACAGTTGTCCATTTAAAGGGTATAGGGTTGAATAATATATTCAAAATATTTTTGTCGCATCCTTGAAAATATATTAAATTTAACTGTGGTTTCTGAGTTTTTTGTTTTTGGGTTCTGCGGTTCAGACACATAGGCGCGCGCGCGCACACACACACACACACACACACACACACACACACACACACACACGCGCGCGCGCGCGCGGACCTTGTTCTAAAAATGATTGATCTGGATTCAGGGGTTTCAAAACATATATTTCTGGTGAAATCTTGACATCCAATTTTTGGGTCCAATACAATGCTACCCCTACTTACTATACCTGGCAGAGAAAATAAAAATATATTTTACAGCTACAAAATACCGTTGTGGTAAAAGCTTAAAATTCAATTTTTCGTTTTCCTTTGTAAGAATGAACATACTGTATGTTGTACTGTACGAAATGTACGCTGAGAGGGCTGATTTAGTGATGTTTACTCCTAAAACTACATACACAAATTGAAGTTTTTCTTTTCTAGATTTAAGCTTTATTGTGTAATAAATATAAATCACATGAAATACTCAGAATTTAATGGTTACTTAAAGAAAATTGTATAGAAATACTTGTCCATTTCGGCTGCTGCTTTGGTATGTTCATTAAAGTGTTTTTATTTTAAGACAGTCAACCGTATTAGCGAGAACATTTGAAGTACAACCGCTAAATGAACTTATATATTACTTACACTGATTCGTGTTAGTAAGATCAAGTATCAGGTAAATGTTTTGAAACCCAAGCAATAAATATCAGTAGATATGTCTACCCGAGGAGGTGGGAGTGGTTATTTTATGCCCACATTCTGTATTTTTTAAAATTCTGTTGGTCTTTCTGAGAAACAATGATAGTGATTCACGTAAAGAAGAAATAGTTAAACAATGTTAAATATTAACTTTATAAATGTGTAAAGATATAATACCCAAGTTTAAAATAAATTTGTTTTAAAAACTGCTCAAGATATTTTGTTACCGGTGGTGGTCATAAAGTACCCGCTGTCGTTGGTTGTATAAGTTCTGTAATAAGAGTTGGCAATTGGTAGGGTAAATGCCCCCGCACACATTCCTATGTAGTAACCAAATTTCGTTGCACACAATGATCAATATATTGCTTTGAACTCCAGGAAAATGAGAATTTAGACTTACATAATAGTCTGGTACTATAGTCTTTGCCTCTTCGGTCAAAAAGCTATTTTTATTTTAAAACCAATTATAACTTCCCTTAATGTTATATCGGACAAACATTGTTTCACAGCGTATTCTATGTATATTATTTTAACATCAGAATAGCGACATGAAAATCTAGCCCAAATATGATCTAAGGACTAAAAATATGACGTTAGGTAATGAAAATCTTGTGTGTAAGAATCACTCGGCTTTCTTTACTTATTTACGTAGAGTCTCTTCGAATTAGTCACACACGCACGCACAGATTTCGGTGTCTATTTTGTAGCTTTGTGATAAAGTATTCGCCGGAAATGAGTTTCGTTAGTTAATAATTGCTGCAGCTATATGGGCTGAGACAACACCAATGATATATGATCTACAATTATGTGCTAGCCATATATAAATAATTCTTTCTGTGTGTATTCATCATAAATGAATGACGGCTATTTCAGCGTTTCAAAGTTAACTGCTTAAATCTGAAGAAAAAAAAGAAAAGAAAAAAAACATGAATAAAAAGCAAATATGAATAAAAGTAAAGTGCACTTCACAGGGTCAATACGAATAATTTAATATAAGCTGCATACTTTTCTTGAATCTTTAAGGAATATGTTTCGATAAAGCTGGTTGAATCATTTGGATGAAATAATGAACATTTTGCCAGGTAATGCGTCATTTGGGGGTGCACACATATACTCTGTCTTCTTTTATAAGCAAAAAATGGCCAAAAGGTGTGTCTCCTGTGAAATCTCCATATCCACTTTTACATCACGTAAATATGTAGTTGAGAAAGTAAAAGTGATCCGAATTTTGAGCATCTTTCTTTTGTTTTGGCCAGATAATTAGGTAAAAGTAAGGTTAGGTAAAAGTAAGGGAAGTTAAAACTGGATTAAGTTGCTCAAGATTTTTTATTGAAAATTGTTACTTTAAGCACATACTAACTCAAACAGGTTCTGAAACTTATAACTGCATATAAAAAATGTACACTGAAACAACGCTTTTCCTGTTGGCTTTAAATGTCTTAACTCTTTTTAAGATAAAGAAGCTTTATTGCCACAACCTATGACTTAAGCTTACGTTGATGTCAAATCCCTCTTTACTTCGCTTAACAGAAGATATTCCTAATTGGGATCTCCTTTAGGTATTATGTAATATCAGAGCGACTGCTCCAGCTTTAGTTGAAATGCTATGCACAGTCCATTTTGTTGTAATTCCAAAGTACATTAGTCAGTAATTCTTCATACTGCTCGTTTAGTTAATGTGATGATGTGATCACGTCAAACTCCTTTCTAACTTGCAGCCTAGTGCTGCAAGCTCTCAGTCTTCTAGTGACGAGCGTGTGAGAGCCTAGCGCTGGGAACTGGAAAGGTAATCAAGTAGTTGCAAATGTAATATCTCCATTTGTAGAGCTTCAGGGACGCGCGAGCCGTCTTGAATTTGCGTAGGGGCACAAAGTCGCATGACAATCACCATGGCCATCTGGTAACACTCGGTAAGGGAACGCGTTTTGCATTTGGCGGCTCTTTTCTATGCTCGGTTTCAGAACGGGCAACAATAAATAAGCCGTCGTCACCATCGTCAACCCACACGTTCTCTGAAAGGCTTTGCCGCGATGCCTTGTATCTCGTTAGTCCATCCTTCCCACTTTTCTATCCCGCGAAAACGTTACTCTTTGTTATTCCCGCCATATGGAGTTAGGTGAGATGAATGCTGGTGTAAGACCGTAACTCACAGACGCCGCTTTGCGTGCATGTGTGCGCATGTGCGGGGGTGTGTGCATATCAATGAACTCGACACCTACAAGTAATACTTCTTCCACTGTCAAATATTCTTTTACTGAAGAGGAAAGGAGTAAAACTAGCGTGAGCATTACTTTTTGTTCCATTCTTACGTGCATCTACGTAAGCGTTTTATACTTTTATATTCCGACATATTGTTGTGGAGATTTAATACAATTATAGTATACTCTCGCTCGAAAAAAAACGCAACAAGTGTGTAATTAAGCTAATGAAACTTAAAGGCCGTGATTTTTCCCCTTGTTCTTAAATTTTCTAAAATCCAACTTAACACCCTTTGACGCTCACATGCTTAACTCAGGGAATGGTATCGAACATTTAGAAAGCACCTGCAGCCATCAAACTGGAGGTAAACTGTTTTATCTTCTCGTTGCAGCAATTAAATCATGTGTCTTGGTTTTAACGTATTTTATTTAGTTAATATATCGGTACCAAAGCACATTAGTACAACTTACGAAAAGCTCAACCCAAGATTTTGTTTCGGAACAGCTAAAATTAATTTAATTTTACCACTACTTCGGGATAATTGGAGCTGCAGACGTGTAAATACCAAGAGAGCAAAAAAATCCGAACAGGCTGCGCCATGTTTTATTTGTCCGCGTCCTTGGCGCTCGATGCCGTCTGTCGCTATCATAGAAAGGCGCGGATGGAATCATTCAACATTTTTAAAACTAGTTTTGAAGGCTTTACTTACCAACTTTATAAAAGGAGATGCTGAAACTGGCCACCCTTGTTGTCCATATATTTTTGGCATCTCTTTAAGAAACTATCCATCACTCGCCGTAGTTCACATTGAGAAATGCGGGAAATTTCCTGGCGGATATTTTGTTTTAATTCTTCCAGGATGTGTGGACTTGTCTTCTACACTTTATAAGTTACCCCAGGGATAGAAATCGCCACAAATCTGTGCTAATAATTCTGTCTCGAAAAACTGTTGCAATTACAATAGTAACCATCTGCTTTTTCTGAGATGTGGAGCCAAAAGTACAGTTTATTTTTTTGCTGATATTGAATATATTGGAGAGAGATTGCAGAATAAAGCTTTATTTATGTAATTATTCAGACACTTTATAATTTACAGCTTATCAGTTGAAACAATGTTTAATCAATATAACTTAATTTTGGTTATTTTTATCATATGATAGCTAAAGTATGTCACTGTTATCATTTCCGCTCGCCATTGCAAAGTTATGGGTATGTCCTTTTTATCTGTTCCTACTTATTGTTAGGCAAATTATATCAGGTGAAAGCAATACCTATAATATTTCTAAAGTCATATAATTGTTGCTTTTTTCGTACTAAGAAGAGCTGCGACTGAAGGCTTGGAGTCCGCCAAAGATATTTACTCAACTTTGTACCCTGGATCTATATCAACGGAAAACTTCGTCTAATGCACACAGAACTAATGTAATCTGTTAAATAAATAATTATATAAATTGGAGTTTAGGAGCCGAAATTCAAAGAACAGTTTTATCAAGATTCTTAGAAGCAGAGTAATAAAAACAGGCTAGACAGCTTAAATTATTCAATAGGCACGCTAGCTGGAAAACATTTATCATCGCTATCCAGTTTGATGATGTTCCTTCCTTCGTGGTCTCTTTGTTCCTCAAGCTTACTGAGTATTAGCCACAAACTATAATACTAGTTACTCATCGAGTAGTATTAACATTATTTAATATTTTTATAGCTATAAAACAAGTAGTTTAGTTGGCAATTATTATTTATTTATGTCAACAAACTTACTGTTGATTCAACCTCTTAAAAGTAGTTTAGTTGTTAATTTTGGTAAATTACAAGTCTAGGTGAGCTGCAGGATAGTGCAAAACAGCAAAACAGGCTAAGGGATTAGTTACCTATTCATTAAATATCAGAGGTCAACGAACTATAGGTGAAAATGTATTCGCACTTTTCCCATGGAAGCCTGCTTAAAAGAAATTAGATGTCTCTTGATAGACTGCTCCGTGAATATATTTGCCACACTCATAAATTTCCTAAAACCGAAGATTTTCCAGTAAAACTTGGATGATAAAATTTTAAGACTCTGAATAAAACTATCATAATCTACAAACAAACAGCTTCTTGAAGCACCGAATGTCCACCTCTTTAATCCTCTGCTTCCTACTTCTGGCTGGACTGACTTGAAAGAGTAATAATCATCTTTATACAACGGCAAATTTAAAGGACTATGGTGACAGTGTATATGCTACAGCGATTGGATCCACCAGATGAAAACTGCCATAATAAGAGCATTTTGAAATTATTATTGCAGTTGCAAGGGAGAATAAAATACATAACGGAATACAGCAAAAGTGATCAAATAATGTGAGAAGAAGAATCCAAAGGCAGTTAAATTCCCTTATAAATTAATTTTAAAAAAAAAAAAAAAAAAAAGATCTTATAAAGCTAAAGGCAGCTACTACTGCTTCAGAAAGTTCTTTCTACTCAAAATTACACAAGTAAAGCAAAAGGTGCTAGATTCTGGTAGCCTATTGTTTTGTTCAGTACTGATACCAAAACAGTAGCAGCATTTACATTTATTTTACAGGTCATTGAAGAATGGCTTACCAATAAGGTAAGAGAAGGGGAAACATTTCTGCGTGAGACTCAAGTATTTTTTGTTGTACGGAGGATTATACCTATACCTAAGTAGAGGGCGATTAAGTGAACAAAATGGCGCAAGTTTAGTGCACATGTGTTCTATGTTGTTCTCGCCCATATTCACAGCTGCAGGCGTCTGTTGATTCGCGAGAACAACAGTACCCAAATAGCCTGTATCGCGTGTGACTCACACAGCTCCGTGTTCTTACACAAGATTTACGAAAATACCCAGACTAAAATTGTATCCACCCCAATTTAAAAAAATTCGATGTGTTGCACTGAACTGACTTTCTCTACTTTGTACAGCCGTGGAAAAATGATTGAGCGCATTAGGAGAGAATAGTGTTTCTAAGCTCCAAAGTAGAATTTTAAGTAGTTTATGTCCCGGTACTTTATGCTATGGCATTCAATTTTTCAGTCCTGATTCAACCTCTTAAAACATTGCACACACACGGCTTGTGTGTTTAAAAACACCAGCAGTAAGCTTGTTGGCATAAATAAATAAATTGTACTCTTAATTTATCTCTTATATCTTTACTTTTAATCCTGTTGAGCGTGGTACAATCGTTTGTTGCCCAGGTAAACCTATCTGTGCCATCTTCTTAATTTTATCTTTGTTTTTTCTTTGGAACCTAAGAGTTCTTAGCTGTACAAATCCTTGCATTTTGTGTTTTGTCCTAAATTTATTCCCTCAGAAGCTAAAACTTTTCATTCTCTGAGACATTTGTGAATATCTGAAAAGGGTTGTAGGGCTTTGTCTTGGATCATAGTCTCACATTGGTTCAAAGGACGGATGTAATAGTTAAATGGAATAAGTACATGTTAATACAAGCATAGAGCAGTCACAATCTTTAAAGTTAAACAATATGTTTGTGTGACGGTTGTTTAACGTGATGTGATATGGTACCGACAAATGCTATGATCAATTGTATGGGTCAAGCTTTAAGGATCATTGGAATTTACAGTGAACAATGGAAGGCCGAGGTGATCAGTTTTAAAACAGTACGCGCATTAAAAAAGAGATACCGTATCAAGGACTTAATTAATAAAGAAGTATCCATAGCACTGCTAACAAATGAGCCAAATTTGAAAGCTGAACTCGTCCAACACCTGAAGGCTAATCTATTTCGATCTGAACATTTTGAAGCGTGACAGCTCCTGCCCTCGATGTCACCGGGGCGTCATATGTGCAGGTAGTTGTTATCAGCGAAAATAACACGCAAGTAGTGTGCGTGCATGTCTCTGTGCTTCCGGTAAAGCGAATGGACGCCTCTGCAACCGGTTTCTGTGAAGTGCTAACCCCGCCCACTGAGATAATGCTGCTCCTGTCACGATCCGCTTTTGTTTTGATGCTTCGCTCTCTTTTTTTTAATTGTACACAGCGCTTTTCAAATGTATCCTACCTTTGCCAGAAAAAGAGGTGATTGTTGCGCAGTAATTGTTTCGGAAGGATTTCCGGTCTCAGGTTCGGAAACGATAACGTCTGTGTACGATTTTTTCCAGCACATACATATTTATATGCCCACATCCTCATCCCATGGCAACTGCCTAAAAGTCATTGTCTAATAGCCCTCATTTTGAACTACCTCGTTAACACATCTGAATATGGGACTGACATTGACGCAAAGTTTATTGAAGTAGAAACATTGTGCTTCAGGTGTGCTTTGTATCGATGCTCTATAGATAATGCTGGATAATTTCGCTATTCAAATGTCTGGTGATGGGCAGTTTTCAATTACCAGGTGTTTTTGTTTAATACGACTACAAAAACACTGTAAATGTATTTCTTGCCATCTGCTAAGGATGTGTTCGCACAGCTGGATTTCATAACCAGCTTTACATGCGGGATGAGCATTTCTAAATATACCCATGTCAGCTTACATTTAGTGCCACGCAAAATAATGGGTATATAATTAGATAAATGCTAGTCTTGTATTGACATCTAAAAAACCACGTATTTCATCATCTTTTGTCTGTGCTTATGTCTTGAGAAGCAAAATAACATACAATAGTAATAAATGGAATAAATATGACACACTCTTTATTGTAAAGCTCAGTTAAGTAGATCATAGAAGCACTAATTTATGTGTCCTTTGTGAAAATATTACCAGTGAACAATGTTGCAAACTTTTGAAGTCGAATTCCAGACCTTCTTGACTTTCATTAAATTAATTTCTTTTGTGGTTCCATGGAAGAACATCTTAGAGCTGCTGCGTTCATGTTGGCAATTTCAGATCACATGTGCTGTTCATTTTGGTCTATAGCGTATAGTTTGCCAGCTATACAAAATTACACAAAATTGCTTTCGAATAAGAAAAATTACAGGTGTTATTTCCAAAAAGTTCAAGCTGTTCATGCTATCATGTAAGTATCTTAAACTGCTGTAATTGTAATCAGAATCGTTGACAACATTTTTTTGAATATAGAAAATTTTGTAAATTCGTCCATTTAACGATAGTTTGGGGGAATTCACTCTTAAAGCTTCACATTCAGATGACTTTCTCCAACTACTATACTTTATTTTGATGTACTTTCTACAAACTATGTATTGTTAAAGAAGTTCATTTTTCTATGTGGTTAATTCATGTTGATCCCAATAAACCTTTGCAGTAATAGTTTAATTACAGTTTTCGTTGAAGGGAATAGTGGACATGGAAACTGTAGTCAGAAATTTCAAAGCTGGCTCACTGTATGCCGGCCTAGAAATATCATACTCTCTCCATAACATAACGTAGCGATAGTTCTTTAAACAAATGTCAAAAGTATTGAAAATTCAAATCAATAACTTATCTCGGAAATGACCGATGCCACAGAAAAATTTATCGGAAATAGATTGTGTTTTAAACAGATCTACATATTGTGTGTAAGTTTTTGTCTGTCTCTTATGGTTTATCAGATAAACACAATTATCTATGCAAGTTATCTTGCGAAGTAAAATGGTTTCAAGGCTATTGGCCAAAAATTCGAGACACATTTTATTTGTTCTGATCTGGAAAGGTGGATCAGACGGAAAATCTCGGTTCTGGCACTGAACATCTCAATCTGATTCTTCTTTCCAGCTAATTATTATGAAATTTGGATAAAATTAGGACTAACATACTGCGAGATGGGTCGTACAACAATATACAGACGAGAGGGGACCGAGCGGCCTGCGGCTGTTATAATTGTGCGTGGCCGTGGCGACGCGATAACAGCAAAAGGAGTCGAGAGCTTTCTCGTTGATTCTCGCTGAGTCATTGCACACGTGCGCATGGAAAGAACTCGAAAGGTCACGTGACATTGGCTCCAGTATAAATAGATCATAGATAGCGCAAACGGTGAGTATAGTTTAGTTTTTGAGTCACTTGAGTTGAGTTGTGTAAGTCGTCGTGTTTAGTTATGAGAGTGAGTCGTCCAGCCTGTCAGTGGGTGGGTATGTGTTGTCGAGTGACTGTATCGCAACAGTCAAGACGTAAGGGAAAGAGAGACTAGAGAAAGACATTGAATACTGAGGAATATTATCAGAAGAAGAATTGTGATAGCAGAAAAGTGTATTAACAACGAGAAGAAAATTGTGCATTTGTAGTTAAAATTTAGAGGACAATAAAGTGATAGAAAAGTAACAGGATTTTGGATTTTGCCGCTTTGTTACAATACAAAGAGTTAAATGCTCTCTGAGGTCCCTTCGTGAAGCATCTCTTAGTATTTAACTGGAACTGCTTCTGTGCACATATTTATAGTGATTAAACATGAACAGAAACATTTTTATAGGAATGGTACAAAGATGTCTATGGCCAGGAAATTTCGTATGAATGTTGCATATATGATATTCCACATGGGTCTCGAAGCCGAAATATTATTTTGTACATTTTTCAGTGCAGCTTGGAAAGAACCTCAATTTTCAGGTCATGATTACCGCATGATTTGTTGAAAATCCAAGGCTTTAAAATATTAATTGAATGACTTGTATCCTTTAGCTGCTCTGGAAACAAAATCTTATATTTTGCACTCACATGACTCTCTACTTACTCTTCTACATTCTTCACTACACATTTCGATGAAGATATCAGAGGAAGACCATACTTAAAGCAATACTCAAATCTTTTAAAGGGGATTGCTATGTGATAGCTTTAACATTCCATTCTCGTTGTGTGATTATGTGAAAATAAACTTAATTTTAATATTAAACCAAACTGTTATTCTGTTATGGTACTTCCCAATATTTTCAAAATTTGACTTTTCTAAGAGCAAAAGTACATTACATACAACAACATTATTTAAATACCTACAGGATTTAAGCATTAACAGCCGGTTTTGTTTTCGTAGCCTGATTTGCCATTATAGATAAACCATAGCGATTTTCAGTTGGAAAACCTATCAAGTATTTTAAAATCCAAACAATAACAGAGAATGCTTCGAAAATGATAAACTTCACAAAAATGTAGATATAATGTGGTCTATAATTTTAGTCCAATGAAATTTTGTGCACCTCTTACTATTTATTAATTATACAAACGCATCCAGCATGAAAAAGACCTCAGAGACTATTGCCAGAAATTTCAACATAAATCTATATTTAATTTTTCATGCAAATATCTCACATGTGGTACTTTACATATTACAATCGATTAACAATCAAAATAACATTCACTTTCAATTTGACAATTATAACTTTAACAATTGTTCTTTCAATAATTAATGTAGTTTTCCACAAGAAAGTGAGATTTTTTTATTTTTCACATTATAAACTGATTTTCTGTTATAACGCAAGAGAAGATCGAAATACATAACTCTTGGATTTCGTTTTTCTCAGTTGGTGGTGCTCAGTAAGTAGAATTGTACTAAGTACAATTGTTATTTTCTATAGCTATCGTGCGTGCACGCACGCTCACGAACCTTTTTCACAAGATTATTTGCAGAGAACTCCAAAATTTGTATTTATGGCGAAGCCTCGAAGTCGAATTTTTGAGTGAAGTACAGTATTACAAAAACTAAACATTAGATGAATTTTAAGCCAAGTACAATTGTCCTTTTGTGCTAGTCGTGGTTAACGTCGAGAAAAGTAAGGTTATCAAAACGACACCTAATTAAAATAATTATAATTAAAGTTAAGGTATTATTTATTACCCACAAGTTTTCTACAATGTAACGTAATCTTTCCCACGGACTTCTCGTATTCTCATATTTCCCCCTCCTCCTACGTTCCATTCCCCTCCACCAAGAATGACGTTACACATGTTTCGGTGATAAAAGTCAGAACTGCTTGAGGGGGTTTCACGCCTTTTCCTACTCGTTATTACTGGAGTCTGGTAATTATACGTTCATATGCAAAGTTACGTGCTGCTAATCATACGGGACAGGCGTCAAACGGATATCCTATTCCTCACACGGTCTTCCTCCTCCACACGACTGCCTGTACTTATTACAAACGTTCTAATGAATAAAATAAACAAGAGCTTTATTCCTTGCAAATTTGTACTACAAAACTAAGCAAGAATTGCATACGCAACAGAGATAACAAAAAAATTCTAGTAGAACTCTGTTCGCAAATATATGTAGATCTATATTCTGTTACACACACTATTCTTGCAAATGTTTATTTCTCTATATACTACATTTTAATCGATATAGGTATTTTCACAAATTAGCTCACTGCGAACTTCCTACTAAGTGCATGGGAATAAAATAGGCTTTAAGTGATGGTGAAATACTTTAAGAGCTAATTGCTATGTGATATCTCTGAAATTCCGTTCCCTTTGCAAGGCCAAAAGATTAAAAAAAAAAAAAAAAAAAAAAAAAAAAAAAAAAAAAAAAAAAAAAAACTAATTACATATTCTTATTTGGAAAAAAAGTATAACTATAGGTATATTCAAACAATTAATAGAGTATCTCAGAAATTGTTCACTCAAAAGGAAAACGAAGTATTTGACATAAATTGTGTGTTTTAACGAGATCCATATGTTTTATTCAGTAAACTTTTGTCTCTCTCTCTCTCTTCCTGCTTACCAATTATGCAGAAATCATTCAGAATAAAGTTATCTTCTGAGGACATTTCAAGTGCACATACAATAATCGATAGTTGTGGCTTCAGCTGCAAAATTATTGATTTTATTCTTATGTTGGTTTTGACATATGATATACAAAGTATATAAGCCTTAGAATAGTAGACTTTTAAAAACGAATGTTATTTACTGTATCAGCACTAATTATGCATTAAACTCGAATGAACTGTTATTCGATTGAATTCGTTAGTTTTGCTTTCAAGCTGCGAGAGAATGTGCGCATATGTATTGATTGCTACATGCTGATCTTTTGATGGATAGCAGTGTCGTTATGAATGAGTGTACCTTTGATTGGTGGATATCAGTGTCGTTATGAATAGGTGCACCTTTGATTGGTGAATAACAATATCGTTATGAAGAAGCTCAGTATAAGCGCCACACTGTGGCATGGTTGAGCATAAATTCGCATTTATACATTTTGTTCTGGGGTATAGTAGTAGAGTGATGGAATTTTACATTGCCACGTATATAGTGTGGCCGCGGTAACGTGTACGACTTGCATCCCTAATGCTCAGGGTTTGATCCACGGCGACCACCACCTCTGATCCAGGGAGTAGTCCTTCTTCTACGACGACTTTTCTGTACCTGTCACTCATTCTCTTCTGTTTCAGGGTTATAGAACGAGGTAACGGTGTTTGGTGGGTTGCGGGTGGGCGGTGGATGTGTAATCTGTAAGGGTGTCTTCAACTATGTCGGTTGGGACTCTTTCAGTCTGGACCCGCCTCCATTTGGTCCCCACCTGGGCGATCGCTGGGGATTAGGATCTGTGGTTGTGCCCAGGCGGCGATCGAACTGAAAACGTTAGGAACCCCGCTCATGCTCGGGCTCGTCATCCGCATCTGGTCACCCTTCAGATTTCTCCTGTCATCCTTCCCTTTCAGGGATAACGATAGAAGGACATTGATTTATTTTGTAGTCGAAATTAGAAATAATTAGACTATTCAAGGCCCCTCCCATCAACTGGTTACAAAAGTAGAGGTTTAGTAACGAGAAGTTCAAATTAGAACGCCCGAAGGGTGTATCCTAAGAGCCACTAACCCTAATTTTGCAACGTCTTGTACACAATATTTTATCTACGTTAAGAGTAATTTAGTATATTTCGTATATGTAATGACATGTATTTATTGCGTAAACGATATTTTCAGAGAAAGAGTAACGTAAGCTTTAGAAAAAAGCATTATATTAAAAAATATTGTTACATTCTCTAATTTTGGATTCTAGTTTCATTGTGAATTTAAAGTAAAAATGAATGAAGAAGGTGGTTTACAAGATTCATCAGAAAAAATTTTAAAATCAGTCCAAGATGCATCTATTAATATACTTCCAGAAAAGTCAAGGAAAGTTTATGTAGTTATACGAACTTCAAGGACTGGTGTTTGTAATATTAATGATTGTAATATCGCAATAACTAGGTACCAATTAAGTGAGAAATTGTTTGCCTTAACGCGTATTGTTATCAAGAAAGAAAAAAGATAAAGATAATGATCACCAAAGTGTATTTTGAGTTTTTTGAACTTGTATTTTATGTTTTGATGACGTGGTTTGTGCTTTGTTAGAATATAAATTATAGCTTCTGTTGCTTAGTAAGCACAAGATAAAAAACCACTGATTATGATAATACTAGATAAAATATAAATGCTAAGGATTTTAAGGCCGGCGTTGCTAATTGCATTATGCATGGAATTAGTAGATAAAATGTTTATGAATTTACAAATAAAATGCCAAACAAAAACTTTGGAGCTGTTTTTTAAGTATACAGCGTTCTTATCAGCAAATACGAGTAATCTTTTATAGTCTTCAGTTACATATTCATATCATATGCGAAGAAAATATAGCAATCATTTATCTGTTTCTTATTTTCATCAAAAGAGCGCAACACCAGGGGATGATGTCTCAAACACAAAGTGCATATAATGATTTTTACTCTTAATCTGCAGAGTATGTATTGAAATTGTATTGCCTGCTTGCAATTGGACATTCGTGACTGCACAAAGTGGCAATAAACCCACAAAAGGAAGGTTTCGAAGTTACCAAAGATACGAGTATGGTTTTACTCTCTTTAGTAGGTAGCAAAACTATTGCACTTCACCCAAAAATATCTACACCAAGATCTTACTGAACATTATATACATTTCGAGGCTCACTGAATAAATAAACAAAAACGACATTATTAAAATGTTAATGTTCATCTGTCTGTCCGTGAACAACACAGTTCAAAAACGCAAATTCGGTTAAATACCAAACTTGGTACTATGTTCAATGCATTCCAAGGAAGCTTTTCAAGAAAATCCTCCAGCTCTAATCTATCCGTCTCATCCATTCACTTTATTATTTTTATTGTCTAAAATTGGCTCTAACAATTTTCATTAAAATGAAGACATTTGTACGACAAATAGGTATTTCTTTAGTTCTGTACGAGAGGTCCTGTTATTTCTCAATGAGTTTTGTATAATTGATAAATCTTAACAGATACATATAATAAAATTGTCTAATTGTAAGGGGAACGCATACCCGATTTACGCCATCTATTTTTTAAACACCCTGTATAAATATGGGTATTATGGCACAAAAAGTTGCCATTCGTTTTCCTCTTTGTATGCAAAGGGCACATGTCAGTCTAGGTGGCTCAGTTGGTTAGACGCTGGCCTACTGATCCCAAGGTCGCGGGTTCAAATCAGGCCCAGACCGCTTAAAAACGACATCTCCATATCAGTAGATTTACTGGCATGTAAAAGAACTCGTGCGGGACAAAACTCCGGCATACCGGCTACGCTGATGTGATCCTGGCAATTGACAGCGTCGTTAAACAACAAAATAATTTTTAAGCAAACGACATGGGATTTCAAAGCCATCATATAGCGATCCACGTTTTAAAAATCTGGCTATCGCTATAGCTACAATGAATATCCAGAGAGTGACGAAAGCTCATCTGGATTAATAAGCCGTAGATAGAAGAATAACGGTTTATAAGGATAGTTTGTAGAAGAGGAGTAGTTTGAAATACATCAGATATTTATGTAACAGTATTAATGTATGAATTAAGTTCTGTACCTTTCCTCTGTCCTTGGGAAGGCGACAGTTGTCGTGCGAGAGCACTTTGTGACGGTGTCACCAAAAACTAACGAGGTGACTATGGAAGGAAGGAAACAAGTGAGTTATTATGAGAGACCGTTTAACGAGATACCATCTCACTTTCTGCGGGAATTAACTAACACAATGGGATTGTCGCTTTGCTCCTCCTAGTGGGGGTCCCGGGAACTACACCATGTGAACGATAAAGGTGTGTGCGCGTAGACGTGCACTTCCGGATTTGATATTTTTAATGGAGTGCTTCAAAAAACTGTTTTAACTTGAAACTTATTCTTGTACTGCGCATAAAATATATACTTGTCTTGTTAATAAGAGCAAATCTACAGAGTTTGCAGTGCTTATAGCTAGATGTTATTTTTATGAAAATAGTTATAAAAGTTGGCTTTAAATAATCTGCATTGCAGAATGCTTACCTACGTTTATGTGCACATTCGCCTATAATTACAGCACACTTAAAATTGTTGAGTGTAATGGGCGGGACTGAACCACTGATCTTCGGCTTTATGTGCCTATGCGCTATGACTCGACGGTTTGTAGCCCCAAAACAGGTATAGCTTGTTTTTTTAAGTTTTAGGAGCGTTTTAAACTTTTATGGTATTTAGGATTTATTTTATAGCATTTTAGCCCTTTCATCTTTAACCTTTTGGTGTTTTAATGGTTTAATACTTTAGCTCTTCACATTTTAACCTTATGATTCTTTGGGTGTTTAGGTTTTAACGTTGCGCTTAGGCCCCAAATGACCTAGTTGTTAACGGGCCCTTAAACTCTACAACTCAATACCTCACCCACTCATTCACTCACTCATTCACTCACTCATTCACTCACTCACTCACTCACTCACTCACTCACTCACTCTCTCACTCACATAATGACACGATTACAACTAGAAGCTCGAACGAGAGATAAAAATTATTTGGTTCAAGAATCTTGCAAAATCTTCAGACGACTTAAAACCTCCAAAAATACCGTTGATTTGATTTCCACTCGAAAAATTTTACCACTGCGGTATTTTTAAAGATATTAACTTCCTGGGAAAATACTCCGTCAGGAAGGACCAGTGGATCACTGACATGGAGAATCGCACCTTCCAAGGAAACAAATAGTTATCTATAGTAACAGTGTTTGTTATTAGTGTACTCGGCTATCAGTTTGTTAGTTTGTTAGTGCTGGGTTCCAACCCCCACACAGGTTTATTTTTTCCAACAGATAAATGGCTAAATTTGGAAAGAACACAATTTTAATTGCTCTGTAATTTCGAAAGTATTTAGTGGTACATATTACAAAGGTATTAAACTGAATGTTTCAAAATATATGATCACAATTGCTTGGAAGTAGTAGAAACTCTTGGAAATTTTATCAGTTGCTTACTGGGTGGTTCGCGTTCGCCAAAAATTCCTTTCTAATTCATGAAAGTTTATCAGTTGTGGCATTCTTATAAGGAGTATTTGTATAATGCGTAAATAAAATCTTGAGGGTGCACCACACGAGACTTTTTTGTTTGTACAGAAAACAAAAGGTTGTTTTAACACACGTGTTTCTGTTTACACTTGTGTTTTATCAGCAAACATGTGAAATGTCATTTACCAAGTTGTATTTGAAACACCAAGGTATGTCAGCCAAACTACTTTTGTTACACATACTTTATACGTAACAAACAAGTCTAAATTCATTTGGACGTCCTTGTAAACAAACCATTTCTCTGAACACTGCTCGAGGTGAGCAAGATTCGCTCGTAATTTATCGTCGTCTCCCAGATACCATCCTCCAAGTACCATTATTAACCACAGTTCCATCACGTGGGAGAGAGAAAGCCTTCTGGGATTTTAGGTTAATTGAAGCTTTGCTTAAGATAACGTGCTAAAACACCGATTTGTTTGCATATGAAAGTTGGTAACCTCGCCCTGGAATGATACGAGGCGAACAAAAAAGTGACGAACGATATTTGTCACGAAACACGCGTTTAAAAGTCGGCAATTAAACAAGGTGTAGAATTTTTACATTAGAGGGAAGAGGAAAATCTCTTGAGAGGTGTAATTTTCAGTGCGTTACACCTAATGATTCTAAAGGTGTGGTGGGGGAACAACCAGAAACGCTGGAGAAAAAATTACACGGTGAGACAAGAAAATTAGTGGTGTGGTCAGAAAGAAACGGGAGAACTTGCATTCATTAACGCCGTATAATGTAAGATAAGCGGAACAAAATTCAAATGCAAGCAGCGACCAGACTAATTCTCTCCAGCCACTCTATTGACATAAGTGATCCATTTGTCGTAAGCTGCTTGGCGTTGGGAGAGGCTGACAAAGTTTTCCCTAACTACTACATTTGTCTCTCCTACTTTTTCTTTTTCATTCTTTCCTCCTAGTTTTAGCTTAGCATTTATAATCTTCAGTCACCATCAGTAAAAAAATTGATTTCGCTTGTAAGGCTCGAAATCAACGATAAAACGATACATTGTTTCAGCATTGCACTATAAATCTTAGTTTAGAGTGAGAGAAAAAGGGCACGGTATTAGAATTGTGAACTTCCAGAGCAACTTGCCTTTAAATACAAATTGATGTAACCGTTTACGCTCTCCTTCACCCACCTATTGTAGGTAAGAGAAATTATTTTATTCCATCCAAAAGTTTGATACCGAGATTTAACCGGGAATACATGTTTTCATTTCCATTGAACTCCACAAAGAATTTCAAAGAAGGCGTGATTGCAAGTTGTGTTACCAAAGTTGGTTAAGTTACGTATCTTCCAAAAATGTGGCACGAAGATTTAGAAAGATCCTTCATTCCAAAATAATTTTTACATTGACAATTTTTTAAAGCTTTGATTTTCTCAAAAGTGCCTACAACGATTTTAATTCCACTCATGCCGGATTATCAGCTCTTGGTCGTGGTATTATCACTTTGGTTATATATCACCTCCTCCTTGTGGTTCCACCAATCTAAGCATTTTCTTACGTTTCTGAACATCTAAAGTATCCATGCACAGTAAAAATAACTAGCGACCCATTAAAAAATGACAGACGAAAGATTTGGCGAATATTCTAGTGAGAATATTGACATTTTAATTGAAGAGGCGAATTTAAAAAATCTGGAAAAGAGCAGGTCATGTGTATGGAATCAGTTTCACATGTTTGTAACGAAAAAGATTACGAATTCACAGCAGAAACATCAACCAAAGAGTAACCGGCACATTCGTGATAGACATGCACCAAACATAGCAGCCATCTTCATTTACTTTTGGGCCCTAATGACCAAGTTGTCGACGGGCCCTTAAACGCTCACTCACTCATTTACTTTTGAAAATTGTACCTTTAAAGACTGCAACTTTAAGTAGAGCAGAAGACATACCTTAACGCTAAAATTATTGTTATTCTCACAGGCCTCTGGATTACTTGTAGTGCCAACTGTGCAAATTAATCTTAATTAAAATGTATGAATGTTATTGTAGGTTGTTTACCTTTAAATCACTATTAATATCAAACAGTATTAAACAAACGAATTATTAATTGTTGCGCGCAGTAGTCTAAACAAGTACCACTCTAGGTTTTTATGTATATTTGGGATAATTTTTCCCGTGCTTCGCTCTTGCAAAAATTATCATTACAAAAACTCTCTCGTCGTGGTTCATATAATGTATGAACAATAAAATACAGGTACAATTTGAACATTTTGGGAATGGCTAACAAATTTCCCTGAATGACAACACACTTCATGCAATTTGGTATAACGCGTAAATGTAAGATATCAACAAAACCGTAAAATGTAAAAATGTGGATGCCTTATGAAATACTGTATTGCAGATAAGTGTTTACACGATATCAGCCATATTAGAGATATGTTATTATTGGGTTGAATTTTTCATTACTTTGTTGTTGTTCAAGGTGCTATGCCTTCTCAGTTGTTTCTTACAGCGCCACAGAAAACTGTAATTTCATGTCTACCATATAGTGGTATCTGATTATCGATTCTGTTTTCTGTATTTTGTCCAGCGAAATATATAATGAAAATGTTTCTGTAAAGGTTTATTTGGATTAAGATGAAGTAGATGGGAAACTTAAGGTCGCTTCCTTGGCGGTGGGAGATCTGGTACGGGCTGCACTCAGCCTCGTTAGGTCCTGAGGGCAAATTGAGGAACTACTTGATCAAGAAGTAGCTGCATCTGGTCGCGAAGACCGCATGACCGGCTAGGAGGGTCTGGGGTGCCACGTCCCACTCTCTAGTACTGCACCCCCTCATGACGCCTGTAGTGGGTAGAGGTGGGGGACGCAGCGGCCGGGCAATAGGCCTTGACTCTGATGGTTGGAGTTAGATGGAAAAATAGTGAAATAGTTTGTAATAGCTATATACAATTAATAATAGGATATAGAATGCCATGTTAATGTAGCTCATCATATATTTCTTTACATCTGTTTGCATTCCTCATTGATCCCAAAAGACACAAAATTCGTCCGACAGACGAAGTGCTATGGCATTCCCTGAAGAAGGAAACAGTTTCTGTTCCCTTACACTGCGATAGAAAGCCCATTCCCCTCATTATGCTACAGCTATTTTCAGCTTTCTGTGACAAAACGTTCAGTCCAATACGCTAAATTTATGATTTGTGCGTATATTCCTGGCACAAACGTTTAGTAGTTTGTATATAATATAAAACAAGAGTACATACTCTTTGACTTTTGTCGTGAAGGAAAGCTGCTCAGAAACAGCTTCGTACATTAAGGTCGAGTATTATTGCGCCTTTTAAGAAAACCGGAAAGCACGTAGACTTTCAGGAAGTCGTATGCCAATCTTGAGGTAACTCCATCAAGCGTATATACGTAATTATACTGTCACCAACAGAGTAAAAAGTACTGAACTGATACGCACACACCTGACTGCTTAGGAAAGAATAATGACAACTTCAAGAGTGCTGACAGAAGTAAATGCATCATTATCCTTTTGTGACTATTTAGGGAAGTACCACAGAAACCTTCATGGGTAGCGATAAGATTACTTGAAGCTACAGGGAGCTATTAACGAATACCTGCGAGTTATAACCCACATTTTTTCTCGTGTTTCTTTACAGAAAGGTGGTAAAAGCATTGATGAATGTATGTGTGGAGTATAAATTGGCTAATCTGATATTTCACAGCTATATTTTGCAGTCATATTGTCCGGAAGCCTAAAGGTTGTAAAATCTCACTATCATGGCTGACACAGGATGCGCGAAAATTAGTTCAGAACTTTGATGACGAAAATAAAGGTAACAAGTGAAAAGTTAATATGTCAAAGTGGAAGAAGAATGAGAAGAAACAGAAAAGGGATTCTGTAGAACCATATGTAGCTCATGGAAATAAACCTAGACCAGGAAAAATAACAAATGAAGTGCATAAAAGTTGATATAACAAAAGATTACAATACGAATCTTAGGTTATGGTGAGATAATTAACATTTTGAATACAAAAATCAGGTTTCTGCAAACAGTTTCTTCAAGAGTATGTATGGTTCAAGATAGCATCAAATTCTCCTACTGTTCTCCAGTGTCTAAGAAGTCATAATACTCTACAGTCTGTAGTGGCATTCTGGAAACATCGCCAAGCTATCCCAAGGGAGAAGCAGTGTAACACTTGCACCAGTTATTGTAAGGACACACCTGTACCTGTATGCCAAGGAATCGTGTATCTGTGGGAAAGAAACAAAGCATAATGATCATAAGTGTGTATATTCCTTCAAAGACAATTCTATGAAAGTTCGAAAACAGAAGTGATTTTTGTGTGGAGGTGCATGGAAGACAAGAGCTATTGTGTTATCTTCTTTATGTTTCAATTAAGGTTAACTGTATTGACATTTATTTTAATATTAGCTATTTGTTACTTTTTATTGTATTTTTAAACTTACTGCATACATTGTTAAAATATAGTAAACAACAATGAAAATAACTGATACAACTTTTTTGCATGGAAAAGTTAGTATTTTGTTCCAGTCTGAAAGTTCAGCAATGTTAAATATTTTTCCATTTTCCCATATTGTTACAGAAGCACTGTTTTCAACAGAACAAAAATGAAACACGTGTCAATAAAATATGGTCAAAATTGTTTTCTGTCTTTCCTGAAAAATTTCAGTTTTGCTTGTTACAACCCTTTTGCTCTCAGATGTTCATTAACTTCCCTAAATGCCATTATGCTGCATGGAAAGTACTACTTCGACCATACGTTAACCAAGGATTCTACATGATGAGTGTACCAAATATATCAATTACAGTTATTGTCAATAAAGGACCGTTTCAGCAGAAAATATAATTTGTGTCAAATATTTGGAATTTTTGGAGCCTCTTGACGAATGGGTATAAATGGTTTATTATTTATTATGGTAGTGCAACG
Organism: Tenodera sinensis; assembly: GCA_030765045.1. Classification (NCBI taxonomy): domain Eukaryota; kingdom Metazoa; phylum Arthropoda; class Insecta; order Mantodea; family Mantidae; genus Tenodera; species Tenodera sinensis. The sequence continues at coordinate 78,050,674 of CM060965.1, read as the reverse complement.
TATTACATTCACACGGATTTCGCTACTCGAGTTTCTTCCTGTAGTACTTGTGATTGTTTAATAGTGCGTTTGCATAGTGTCTTCCCCGTGTTTTTATCTATTATTTTTTTGTTTATTTATTGTTCTTTATAGTATCCTAAGAGTACTTCTTTAAGGAATTAAGTAATATTTTTTAAATGTCACTAAAGAAACACAAGCTCTTGGGTAAGTGGAACTTAAGTCTACAAGTTGTAGGGATAAATCGTTAAACACAGGTAACACCGGGTGTTTCAGCTAGTGTAATAAATCAGGTCATACGGAAGTAGCTTCCTTTTATATCAATTCATTTTCGTTACTTATTCTATCACTTAGCTACGGTTCAATAGCTGCATTGAATCGAAACGCTCAGTCTTCGGATTTCACGTTTGTAAAGGTCAAGAAACAAACAAGTTTAGAGAAGTAAGTTTGTCCAGTGAAGCGTGCAGTGTGTGTATGTGTTCTGTTTCTTTCTGTGCCTCTACAAAATCATTTCAATCCATACAATTACACTGTATAAAGTCAAGATATTAATATTTTATTTTGACGTCCGGATACACTTTTAATTTTTAATTCAATATGAAAATTGAAATACTCAGTGTTGCCAAACGATTAGCTTTAGATGCAAAACTAACCTATCTTTATAGTATATATTTATAAGTATTTCCTGCAATTTTTTGGTTCAAATAGAACAACGAAGTTTCTGTAAAGGGTATTTTATAACAAAGGTGGTAACGAACATTTTAAATGGAATATAACCGCGTTAAATATTTCCAATACCTTGGAATGCACATTTTCCATCTTATGAATCACCAGCTGTGTAGGCATTTAAGTGGCCAAAAATAAATAAAACAACGAGGAGCATGAAAGATAATGAAACAAGGATAATAAATACGGGAGTAAAAAATAAAAATTCGGACTTTTCATCCTTTTTACCTGTTTTCACCAATGCATTGCCTGCATCAGCGTGCTATGAATTGTTTTCACTTAATATTATTTTCAGTTACTAAGTAAAAGATAAAATATAGCAGCACTTGAAGAGGTAGAATCAGAACTGAAAAATTCAGTGCCCTAGCTGGGATTTGAAGTACGGATCTTCCGCCATACGCGCGGCTGCTCTAATCCCTGAGCTATCATGGCAACTTGCTAATATGATATTAAATTCCCCAATTGATTCGCATTTTCCGTCAGACCACTAGGGAATCTTAATTCTGAGATATATACCCCAAGGGTGAGTTACAATCGTACGTACTTCATGCGCCGGGTTACCTAAATTGGTAACCATTTTATAAAGTCAATCCAGTACTTAAACAGCAGTAGTTATTGTGCTTTGTGATATTAAATTTCACGAAATTGGCTACGATAGTTACCTTGGGTAAAATGACCCCAACGGCAAATCAAGGTATACAATTTGTACAGTGCTTCCAGTGATAAATGGACAGAATTCAAGCTATTTATAGAGTGTTTCTATGAACTGATGATGGATAGTGTTAGGTACACATCACATGGTCCGTGCTATAGGTATGCTTAAGGAAGAATTTTTGTTTTGTGTTATAAAAATCTATGAGATTTTACGAATCTAATGACGTATTACAATATTGGTATTCTCTTAATTTAAGCGCTTTAAATGAGGATTTAAATGTGGCATCTTCTGGCTCACGCCCCTTTTAAATACCAATATCACCAGTGATATTAAACTTGCGATGAGTTTATAACTGCACAAAAAAGTTGCTCAGGAATTGATCAATAGGCTAGATTTAAGAAATGGAGCTTTAAGAGGAAGAATGTGGATCAAGAAGCACTGAAACAAGGAGATTATGATGCTGAAATGTTTTAAATTTTGGTGAGTTAACCTAGAAACACATTAATTTAGTTTTCCGCATTTTTACGCAAGTTCAAATTTTACAACTTTAAGTACACTTTTCTCGGAAACTATTTAAGTTAGAGCGCTGAAATTCTTTGTAATGTTACAAACCATCTACTTTAACAAAGTGAGCAGAAGAATAATTTTTATGTGGAATATATTGATATATTAAAATTATGCGCTTTAATATTTTTTCTAGGCACAAAATTTTAGAGCTTATGTTTCACAGGGTAAAAAGCTAATCTGTTCATATTGTTCATCATTAAATACTATAAGTCTCCTAAAAATGGTAAGAACTGTAAACGAAATTGTGGCAGGTATGTGTACCTAACTAATAACATGGATTTTTTAAATTTTCATTTAGAGGCCCAACTTAAAAGCCACATTGACCAAAATTCTGAAGTGATATTACAAATGTACCTGTCATCAGTACGCCAAAAGACATTTATTGGATATATGTGTAATTTTCATTAATTTATGTCAGAGTAAACCCCTTAAATTCTGATTTTGAAATGTACATATATAGTTTAACCCCATATTGAGCTTGGCTCACGTAGCACTGTCCTTAAGTGCATGAGGAACATACCGCAGCGAAGTCAATGTTGGTCTCCACTGCCGGAGGCCCACTCAGGACACACACACACACAAACAAAAAGGACGGAAGGAAGAAGCAATGACGGTTGGAGAGGACCGTTGTGAACCATCACAATGCTTGCACTTGGAAACACATAATCTGTTTTATTGGAACCTGCCTAACCGGTTGCCAAGTAGCTGCCGACAAAAAAACACAAGAGCCACGGCGACAACGGGGTCCGGTTCTCCTTTTGCAGCAGTAGCAGGTGTATCCTGTCCTACTCGCACGCAAGACTATAGCGCCGTCATGCGAGGACCTCTGTAATTATCAGTTTATTACACTCAAGGCACAGTCAGTCATTTGTCATAACAGTACTGTACATGCAGAGCTTTGACGGCCACCTACCAGCATTACCCTTACTGACATCCAACACTACTTTTGCTGGCTGTGTCTCAGTTGAGCCTACTTTGCTTAAGGACAGTGTCCCACTGTACAACTTTTTTGAGCAAACATTTTGTATTCAATTGAATTGCACACAAATGAAACGCTGTTTGCCACACTACAGTGCAAATTGGTCCAAAAACAAATAACTCAGGCAGCAAACGTGAGAAATAGAACATGGCGGACACAAATATTAATATATGCCGCTGTATACATTTCCATGACTCTCGGTAGGAAGACAAACTGTAGTATGAGTAAGACATTAGTGAACATGGTCATGGTTACAAAGAAGGGAATAGAACACGGGCTGAGGTATATTGGATCTACTACAGAACAATTTGAGGTTAGAGGACCCGGAAAACTATCGCAATTATCTACAGATTGACGAAAATTTATTTCTCAGTCTTCTACATCATGTTAAAGGCAAAATTATGTGTAAAGGACTACGAATAAAGGACACTTGAGACTTTTTGAATTCACACGAAAAACAACAAAAACAGCATGGTCAGGTGATAAGGTTTGTGGCCCGCATTCGGGAGGCCCCGGCTTAAAAGCCCGTGGGCCGACCAGATTTTATGGTTTCCCTCAATCGCCAGGGTAAATACCATATTGGATATTTAATATCACGACCGAAAGTTCCACCTTAGTCTAAAAAAATAGTAAAAAGTGTAAAGTAGATAGCAACGGTGAATGCTGAACCATCTATCCACACATAATGAAAGCATATTGTAACTTTTGTTGGGTGTAAAAGTAAATACGACAGATGTAGTCTAGATAAAGAAACACTTTTATTTCCGTAAACAGTAACTTGTACACTCGTTGCAACAGCAAGAAAGTCTTTTCCGATTCTCCAACAGCACGACTCCGAATTCGTAACACAAAGAACTAACTCTTCTCCGTCGGCACAACTCTCCACATCGTCTGTCCGTCTCCGTCGGCACGACTACTCAACCTTCACATACGTCTCACTCACTCCGTCGGCACTACTCAACGCTTCACGTACGTCTGACTGACTCTTCTCACACTTTACCGCTATTTATATCTCCCAGGCACTATTCTGGAAGCTTCCGGAACGTTCACTTATTTAGCGGTGAAACACAAAGCAGACAGTTCTAGAAGCCTCTATCACTTTCTCTCTTTCGGCAAGCGCCCAACAATGCGGCCATTCTCCGTCTCTTTCCTTCGGCTCCTTTGCGGTAGTGCCGACAATAATGCGATGGGTGACACTGCGGTTGTCGGCAATTAGATACGGCGGGCGCGGTGACACTGCTCCCTCCTCAGAGCTGGTCGTCCCGACCAGCACTATCACTGCGGCATCTCCCTTGCGCCCCGGTGGACTAACCCATCGAACCTCTTCTCCAGGAGGCACGATCCTAGGTATCGCTGTTGGATAGTGTCCCTTGGTCCGGGTAGGACGACGTATGCCATCCTGCTTCGAAATTCTGCAACAGTACCGCCGGTCTTGGCGGGCCCTCGTCCAGTTGCCCTTCTTCCTGGTGTGTTGACGGGCCATCCTGCGCACTTGGAAACGGCTCATTGGGTACCGTGTCCGCCGACCTCTCTGGCGCACCTTCGCAGCCACCTTGCTTCCGATGGGTCCGGCAACAAACCCCACCACATCCGCGCGAGTCGCGTCCACCGCTGCACTCGTGTTCACTCGTGCTCGGCACGGCCTCTCCTGTATCCTGCCGTCCACGATGATGTCCACCCTTCTTCCGTTCACGGCACTATGCGTCAGGTGATTGGATGGCTCCGACGGTCCCCCCATGTCACATGCCAAGTCGGTTCTCGCGTGATGCTCGTTTGCTTGTGCGCTTCCCTGCTGATCGTCCTCCACGTCGTATCCTGGTTGGTTACGTACCCGACACACTCCTCCAGAGGATCCCCGACGACGTCCCTGAACTGCCCCTTTGTCTTCCCCGAGACGTACACTTTCGTTATCTGAAACGGGCGCAACTGTCGCCTCGGCCACTAGGTGCTTCCTCCCCGGGTCCGCGCTATTCCGTCTGCCCCTGGCATCCAGTACTTTGACGCTCTCGTCAACTCTTACTACCAGGGCGCCAAGACGTTCCCCGTCGTCCTCCACGACGTCCACATGCTGGCAGAGGTCTTCCACCTTTTCGCCGAGTTCTTCCACGTCTTCCGTCACGCCAATCAGTTCGCCGAGTTGTTCCACGTCTTCCGTCATGCCAATCAGTTCGCCGAGTTGTTCCACGTCTTCCGTCACGCCAATCAGTTCGCCGAGTTGTTCCACGTCTTCCGTCACGCTAATCAGTTCGCCGAGTTGTTCCACGTCTTCCGTCACGCCAATCAGTTCGCCGAGTTGTTCCACGTCTTCCCTCACGCCAATCAGTTCGCCGAGTTGTTCCAGGTCTTCCCTCATATCATCCGAAACGGGCGCGACTGTCGCCTCGGCCACTAGGTGCTCCCTCTCCGGCTCCGCGCTATTCCGTCTGCCCCTGGCATCCAGTACTTTAACGCTCTCGTCAACTCTTACTACCAGGGCGCTAAGACGTTCCCCGTCGTCCTCCACGACGTCCACGTGCTGGCAGAGGTCTACCACCTTTTCGCCGATAGCTCCGTCTTCATCTCTTTCAGCTCGGCAGCGAGGTTGTCGTTTGCCGTCTTCATTTCTGTAGCGAGGTTGTCGTTTGTCGTCTTCATGTCTTTCAGTTCAGCAGCGAGGTTGTTGTTTGACGTTTCCATTTTGGCAGTGAGGTTGTCGTTTGCCGTCTTCATCTCTTTCAGCTCGGCAGCGAGGTTGTCGTTTGCCGTCTTCATCTCTTTCAGCTCGGCAACGAGGTTGTCGTTTCTCGTTTCCATTTTGGCAGCGAGGTTGTCGTATGACGTTTCCATTTTGGCAAATAATTCTTTCATCATTGCCATCATCCTGGTTTCCGAATCTCCCTCCATCTTGTTTCTAACGTTGCAACTTCTAACGACGATGAAACGAAACTAGAAGCAATTTGACGAATCCCACTCCTGACACCAGTGTAACTTTTGTTGGGTGTAAAAGTAAATACGACAGATGTAGTCTAGATAAAGAAACACTTTTATTTCCGTAAACAGTAACTTGTACACTCGTTGCAACAGCAAGAAAGTCTTTTCCGATTCTCCAACAGCACGACTCCGAATTCGTAACACAAAGAACTAACTCTTCTCCGTCGGCACAACTCTCCACATCGTCTGTCCGTCTCCGTCGGCACGACTACTCAACCTTCACATACGTCTCACTCACTCCGTCGGCACTACTCAACGCTTCACGTACGTCTGACTGACTCTTCTCACACTTTACCGCTATTTATATCTCCCAGGCACTATTCTGGAAGCTTCCGGAACGTTCACTTATTTAGCGGTGAAACACAAAGCAGACAGTTCTAGAAGCCTCTATCACTTTCTCTCTTTCGGCAAGCGCCCAACAATGCGGCCATTCTCCGTCTCTTTCCTTCGGCTCCTTTGCGGTAGTGCCGACAATAATGCGATGGGTGACACTGCGGTTGTCGGCAATTAGATACGGCGGGCGCGGTGACACTATTGACTAGACGGCACCCTAATGCCATCTGCCCATCACACAAGTGGAGATACAGTTGTCCTGCAATGTTCCCTCTGTGGACTCGTAATGAAGCAGGATGGTATGGCATAAGGATGAGACCTAGAAGGCGTTCTATGAGGGTCTCCTAACAGATCCGGCGCCATGTAACTCTGTACTTAAAGCAACGAAGAGTAAGTAGGGAGGGGGGGGGGGGGGGGAAGCATTTTTAGAAAAATATCCATCCTTCCGTCCGTGTGTGTGACTACATGAACACTGATACCGGAATTACTGACTGCTAAGATTAATTATTTTATAAAGAAATTGCAGGGAGATACATAAATAATTGCAATAAATAATTTCCATATGTCGAAATCAAAGCATAATATAAGAAGCGTGACTTATAATTTTGTCAGTAGAAGCATCAATAGCTATAAAATTTAACAATTGAAGAAAGAGTCTTAGTGATAAATCAGTATAGCTAAGGCAATCAAAAATTCCAACAATAAATCCATTAGCTGACGATTCAGATTCTTGCAATTCATCACGTTCAGATGTCAAAGTTACAGATACACAAGTAAAAAGTGTGTTTAGATGCGAATAAGAAGTAAGATATTGGAACTTACAGTGATAAGTGACCGTGTATTTCTAAAATATGTGTCTTTCTGGCAGAGGCGTAGCGTGAAATAAAAAAATTGGAACACTATAACTACGGCATTTTTTGTGCATTAACGATAAAGGCGACAGACGTTATATTAAAGCGATTTCTCGTTATCTTTCTGAATTATGTGATGTTGATCAATAAATTAATATTATTGTTTTAGCGAATTTTAGTGGTGAGTGGAGATTGAAGCAAAATTGTCTTATTTTGCGAAAAAAAAAAATCGCAAAATTCCAGAGATTTTGAATATAAAATCTTTAAATTTCATTCCTATGAATTGTTAAATTACAAAAAAGAATAAAGTGAAAATCTCAGTAACAAAAGCACTGAAGTAATGGCAGATGATTACGAACGGTTTAGCATATCTGGAAGTCTACTATTCTGTCATTAGTAAAGTGATAGTCTGGATAGATTAAAATTCTTGACAATTGACCCTTTTTTATAGGATCATAGTGAGCGTCAAGAGATTGCTCTGGGTTGGGAAGTAGAAAATGGTAGGGAATTCTCGGAAAACTAAACGCATTGCATTTAGGCTTTAGTATACAATGTCTTTTATTCTGAATTGTAATACGTTAAAATGTATATTAAATACATATAATAAAAGTATACATAAGTATAATACAAGGCATATAGTGCAAAAAAACGAAAACAAACTCATTTCCCAAAATTCGAGAAAATGAATGAGAGAAAACATCTTACCTGGTGTGGTATGTCACACATTCTTACAATGTAAATATTACACGCACTTTGAGTTTATGTGCAACAATTTTATTTGCAAAGAAACACAATTGACAGTACCTCAACAATACTCCGGAGTGGGAACCGCGCTTTAGTATACGGCTAAACCCTAGCGTACACCGATGGATATGTGAGGGTCTTGCCGAGATGAGAGGAGCAAGCAGGAGGTTGGTGAGGGGTTTGCGGGGAGGCCGTCCTAGCCATATCACATGCAGGCAGTGAAACGCTGACTCGTCTCAGCGTACGTCGCTGTTTTAGAACGGAACGCATTAGCTAGTACATTTTGTTTGCTATTTTAGCTAAATACAGCTACTGAACAGTTTGATCTGCGAAGATATGGGTGCTAAATGATCGTATCAAATAATTGCTCTGAAAACAGGGAGTGACACGGGGAAACCACGGAATAAGCCACGTTAGAGTGCGCGGCCAGAGGGATCGAACCCGCGACCTCCCGAAAGCGGGCCACAGACGTTACTGCCTGAGCCATCCCGCTCGGTAAGTAACAATGTAAAATAAATGGTCATATAGAAGGTTAAACAGAAGTGACAGTTAAGCGCTGGACAAGTCACAATGCCATTAGAGAACCTTATGCATCTTATTCCTTTCCCTCACATTACTATTACTCCGTTTCGGAAACTTGTGGCCACCAGAGCATGTTATTTTCATAATATATCCAATTTGTCCCGCAAATATTAATCTTGTAATTCATAGGGTAAATTGAATAATAGATTTATACTTTTATAGTTTGACGTGCTATTTTAATAATTTGCATAAACATTTCTTAAAAAAGTAAGTTTCCTGCTTCCTATTAACGAGAATAAAAGTATTATTTTCTTTTAGAGAAATTAATATTTGCCGAAAAGCTTTGTTGTTCAAGTTACCCAGTTGTACCCCATAATTTCCAAGCAAAGTGTAACAGATCGAAAATAACAACGCAACTCAAAATATTATTATTATTATTATTATTATTATTATTATTATTATTATTATTATTATTATTATTATTATTATTATTATTATTATTATTATTATTATTATTATTATTATTATTATTATTATTATTATTATTATTATTATTATTATTATTATTATTATTATTATTATTATTATTATTATTATTATTATTATTATTATTATTATTTATTATTATTTATTATTATTTATCATTATTATTATGATTATTATTATTATTTATTATTATTTATTATTATTTATCATTATTATTATGATTATTATGATTATGATTATGATTATTATTATGATTATTATTATGATTATTGTTGTTATTGTTATTGTTGTCGTTTTCGTTGTCGTTGTTGTGTTTTGATTCTGTGAAAACTAGTCTTTGAGCTATTACTTCTTTATTGTCTAATTACCCTTTAATTAATTTACAAGTTCATTCAGCAAAACTTCATCATTTTTCTTCATTATATAAGTTCATTCTGATACAAGTATTTTAGTTAAAAACATAATTTGTCCTTTATTTTAATTTTTGCACATAGGCAAGAGTTTTGAAAGATTTTCTTGTATCTTCGATTTTCTCGAGCCGTTCGAATATCGATTGTAAAGTGTCTTCTCTGTTTCTGTGAGTTCCATGTCAGCAAAGAAAAGAAAATCAAGCTTGTTTTCCAGAGTTACAAATTGAAATTAAAAACAACCCAGTCACTCCATTTAACTGCAAGGGCGGACCATCTAATGTCGTATGTGCATGCCCATTTGCTAATGTGCGCAACTGCTATTCACACTCTGCGTCAACACACACCTATTTAATAATAGGAACTACAAAGCACCTTCTTAATGAACGTAATGCGCCGCACAGTGTGCTAATGGGAAAGCCTGAATTAATGTAATTACCTTATGTAGAGCAGATGCACTTGAAGAACAACAAAATAGATCCTGTTTCGAAGAGCTGTACTTAAGAAAGTAAGAAGATATACCATAAAAGGTTTTACAGTATGGTAACAATTTTAACATTGGACAAGGACGTCGACAAAGGAAGAAAGGAAATAAAGAAGAGGCAGGTGGGCTGATATTACTCAGATCAATTGCAGGATATGCACTCTGCATCATTAAATTAACAAAGAAATAATGCATGCATTGCATACAACAGAGGTATATTACAAAGACGGCGCTGTAACTTTCAAGCTGGGAATCTCTGCGAAGATAATGGCGACATGTAATTAAAAGAATGGTACATATATTGCCAATTACTACATTTACATGAGGTATTAAAGAGACGTGAGCCCACTTTACGCAGGCAGTGGGGATGTAAATGGGAACTGACATGATCCAATCTTGCTAGGAAATAGGATGCAATTGAGTTTCACAACGGATATTGATCTAATCATAAATGGTACTCGAATCGTACTGGAACCTTTAATCATCAGCCAATAAATGCCCCTCATTTTTACTTTTTCTGCAAGAGAAACTAAGACGGATTAAAGCCTAACTGAAAAATTAAAACAAAATTTTCAAAATGACACTAGTTGTTCTAACAATATAAACCAATGTGTGTCTGTGCGTAAAAGAACATTCTAGGTGTACAAATTGTTATATTTGTGTAACCCTACCATTACGCATAAACACACACATCGGTTTATATTGTTAAAACTACTAGTGTCATTTTGAAATTTGTATGTCCAGAAGATGGAAAGAATATAAATTCCTATATTGTCTGGTCAAAAATGATTAACTGTGTTACTAGGAACAAGGACAGCGCTAATCTGAAAGAGTTAGTTTATTGTGCATTATTACGTGTTGAAGAAATCGTCACACCAAATTTGTTAACTTTCAATGAGTTTGCTCTCATTGCAGTGACAAAGTCAGCCGCTAAAACTGCAGATCCTGAGGCTATCATAGGCTAATTGGACTGTTTCCACAACTGTGAGCCGATTAAATTAATTGTGATATTTAACTAATACTTTGTAAAGGTATAAAGTACTCACTACAAACACATACACGCACACACATATAAATACGTATGTTAAAAAGAAATGCACAATATAGGTACATACATTATTGATTCGAAGTCACTACTGCGATAAAAATATAAGATAATATGTGCGGTACATCATGCGACATTGTTGTGCAGAGTAAACAGCATAAAGTATTATACATTGGTGCGAAAAATATGGTTAACTGTTTTTCCTTTGAATACTGAAATACATTTGAAATAGTTTCACTTCATGAGTGGTATAAGTTCTATCCAAAATTAGAAGTGAATCGAAATGAATAATATAGGGAACAATTATGTTCTTTTTATAGGACTGGGAACATAAATAGAAACCCCATTCATAAACAATTCTATGTTACTGTTACATGACTTTCCTTATGCCATTTATACATGGAAAGAGAAAGCCATCGCATAGTGACTGGTTCTTATACATTAGACTACAGCTTGCTGTATTCCCGTATTCCTCTTGCACCTACAAAACAATTAGCAAATAATTATCTCGGTTAAGATGAAGTAGATAAAAAAATGTCTGTAAGAATATTTTGTACCAGAGTAGAGAAAGACATGCGACTCTTGAGCAGTACATCCTCCAATTCATGCTATGTGTTGTATTATTAAAATTATTTAATATTCGGCACACTTTAATTACTTAAGATCCTCTAGGCAAACTCTGACACAGTGGAACCCATATGGCTTTCAGTCATTGTCTTCTACGAACTAATCTTACAGAAGCTGATTTTATCTGCTTCGTGTTAATCGAGTTAAATGCTGTAAAGGGAATAATGATGCCAAACATTTGTAGAAAACGTCTAACCATAGGTATAACTGATTTAAGAACTTTGATTAAATGACAAAGAAGAAGAAGAAGAAGAAGAAAAATCTAAAAGATGAAGTATAGATGATATAGGTAAATGAATGTGACTTGTGTAAGGACCCAGACAAATTGATAATCATATCGAGTTAAGTAATATTAAAATTAATTAATATATAATTAGCATATCATGTTATTTTGTTAATTTGAGACTTCACATGTAATTAAAACTCTATTATTATATTACGAAAGTAACATAACAAAAGAAATACTACCGGTTGACAGAGAAAATCAGCATTACAACCACTTTCCCACTACAAGATGGTTGGTATATAAAAAGTCGCTACACATAGCCGCCTCTGCAGTATGGTGGTAGTGTATCTGCCTCACATCCAAGAGGTCTCGAGCATTTCACCCATTTCATTAATTTATTGTCCGATATGACATTACGTTGGAAGACGTTAATATAGGTATAAGAAGCCATGCTTTAGTTAGGACTTTAGATATAATGTACTGCAAAATTGCAGAATAAAGGAAAGCGTGGTATAGTACCACTGTAACATATTTATGCTATTGGTGTTTTTTTAATAACTGTGATCATTAGAGGGGATAGAAAATATAAATCAAATTGACACAACAGCGGAGAAAGTTCTAAATATGCATTATACTCATTGTTTAATTAACATTAAAAGTTGTTGATGGTGGATTAAAAAGTTGTTTTGGGAATTGATGCATAAAAAATCCCCGATAAAGTAAATTGCTTGATAATAAAATTATAGTTAAGCGAAATTCGATTTATCATTATTAAAACTAAAACTAAACCCCTAGCGCAACAGCCCATGAAGGGACAAGGCTTTCCGCCCGGCCGCTGCGTCCCCCACCTCTGCCCACTGCAGGTGTAATTGGTGGGACGTGGTCAGCGCCCCGAGCCCTCCCGGCCTGTTATGCGGCCTTGTTGACCTGGGGCCGCTACTTCTCTATCAAGTAGCTCCTCAATTGGTCCTGGCGGGCTGAGTGCACCCCGTGCCAGACCTCCAGGAGGGGATAAAATCCCCATGCTCGTACCCGGGATCGAATCCGAGTCCTCCGTATCAGAGGCGCTACGGAGGCAGTCGATTTATCATTGCTACCAAACAAATTATTTTCATGTTGCACGATAAAACTGTTGGCTTGCATCAGTTTGCCACATCAATCAGAGATAATCCAGGACAAATAGGTAACAAATCTATACCACATTGTTACATAGCAAATGCAACATTCAAAGAACCCATCCCAGGGTTTGCAGAAATGGTTTCATTATGTATTTTCCTGCAGGTACAAGGGAAATAAAGGAGAGTGAAGCAATATTAAAATCTTTAAAAGGAGGATCTCATTATGTGAGGTTTTATTTCCTTTAGGAGTGAACTGTCACAAGTCACTTCTTAAATGCTAGCACTATACCTAGATCGGAGATGATGTAGATTAAATCTGCTGTTATGTATGTTATACATCCAACAACAGAACAGAAGGCTTAGGCTGTGCATCGCATTCGGGAGTTTGCGAACTGGATATTTAGTACCAGGACCTAAAATTCCCAGTTAGTAAACTTTGGATGATACAGGAAGGCAACTATGCATCTAAGACCACTGACCGGTATCACAAAGGTCCATTTTCCGATTAGTACAATATTAGCAAAAATGATGGCACCCGAAAGCGAATATTCAATTGTGGCAATTTAGCAGCAAATTACCAAAAAACAAAAGTACATGTAGGCTATGTGGTTTACTTATTTTAAAATATACATAATATACACAATAATATATAATATTAATTGATGTAATATCTGTCCATGTCATGTGGAACCATGCACATTAAGGAAACTGCAGCTTCAACCAAGGTCACAGAGAAGCCCAGCCTCCAAAGAAGACACCAAAACGTGGCTTATTCTTCATTTTCTTCTTCACTACCAAGAACTGTTCCGTTTTCAATCCAGCCTCCTCTCTCTGTGCTATTTCTTGTCTTTCTTCTGGTTTGCACGAGTATTCTATTTTTTGTTCACTATTTTTCATTTCCCATTCTTTTAATTTGTATTCATTGTTGTTTATTTGCTATATGCGTTCATTTATGGAAATCAGTTATAATTCTGTTCTTATTTCTTCCTGTTGATTCAAATTATATAAACTTCTTAATTTTCTCAAGAGACCCATCTCTGCAGTCATTCTATGCATGTACCCGTATATTGTAATAATTTTCAATTTGCAATTACTTTATGTACTTTAATTTTACATTCAACTATGACCACACTCAACACAAATTATCACTAATATACTCAAAAACTCTCTTCTGTACATAAACTTTCATGGACTAATATTTCCAAGTCTGAAAGTTACTCTCTGTCTCCTTGGCAACGTGACCTCACCCAAGGAGTATCCAATTTTGGGTTGCTTCCCACACGGTAACTCGGTGTATCATTGTTCAGGATTCATTTTATGTTAAATAGCCATTACTTTCCATATATTTAATTTTACCTCGTGCCTTGTTTTGTTTTTAGTGTTATTTCTATTGTGCCACACTTCATTTTAAATGTATAATGTTCATTTTCTCTTTCCTATCTTATGTCGCCATCCAAAAATGTAATTAAAGTACCACGTAGACCACGGATGAGGTAAATGTATGCTAAACAGCGATGATCAGCAGCAACTCCCTATACTGTTGTGGTCTGCTGCAGGGAACTATTCTGCAAACGCTGAAAAACAAATGAATTATAAATTCTCTCCTGAAGGCTGAGTCATTGACTTTTCCCCATGAACATAGCTTAATCCCTCTTCGAGTAGCAATTTAGTTCTACTTGTTTTAAACACCATTTTTAAGGTTTTTAATGTTATCAAGTAGATCAGAATTCTAAAGAGGTACAGAGGTATTATCTTTTCACTTAGCACAAAGAGCACATAAAAATGTAGTAGTATTAAATGTTCCTCATGGGCGTAGCCGGGCGAAGCGTTCAAAGTATGATGTTTTTGCGATGTTATGCCAGATAATCCATTGTTTGGAGGATAATGTCGCCAGCCTTTGGGGACCTGCATCGGTGACGTGCTTACGATAACACAACGATTAAAGTGCAGGTTGGCGTGTGCAGCTGAACACCCCAAGGACCTCCGCTGCGTCCGCCCAGGATATAAAAACGGAACATCAGCGTGGTATACTAACGTATCGCCCATCAGTTTCCTGGCAATTGTAAATAGAAATACACAAACAACAACAGAGCTGAATATTTTTATAAAAACACCGAACATAATATCTTGTTCACACGACATTAAGTTTGTTAAATGAATTTAGGAAAAGAGAAATCATTCCAACACACTGAATAGAAGGTATTGTTGGCCAGTAATTACGTAATTTGTAGCAATCACACGACTTTATTACTTGTTTTAGTTTTTAATATATAAATTATTCGTAGAAAGCTTATTCCTTGTCTATTTCCAGGTAATAAGATAAATATTCGCCAGAAAAGGTTTTAATACATATTTTGTCGTGCAAAGGTTGGGGCTTGCATGCTGTTTTTTTAAGTGCCCTATATTTAGTTCTTTCTATGTAGCAGTGCTGATACGATTTAGACAGTTTTCACTGTAGCTACAACGTCATTATTGCGTCACGGAGCCATTGTTTTGGGGTACTACGTAACCACTCGTGGACGGCTGCCTGAATTCCTTATTGTTGTCGAAAGTTTACCTTACCACGCGTCCTTCATGTTATCGAACGAAGACTTTCTCCTTAGGTTTATGGCAGTGGTTACCGAGCGGGATGGCTTAGGCGGTAACGTCTGTGGGCCGCATTCGGGAGGTCGCGGGTTCGATCCCTCTGGCCGCGCACTCTGACATGGGTTTTTCCGTGATTTCCCCATGTCACTTAGGCGAATGCTGAGGTGCATTATTTCATACCACGGTTTCCTTTCTATCATTTCCTTTCATTCCATTTCCTATCATCTTTGAGGTGGTGCAGTTCCAGGGCAGTGTCGAGCAGATGGCGTGGATGACTGCGCATGATAACCGCTGTTCTTGGCGCTGGGTGGCGTCTGGTGGCCCTTGTACTCCGTCGAGGGGTAGGGGGGAGGACACTTCGTGCGATACCGCCCCGGACTCGCGGTACTGGCTGCTTGGCGAGGCCTTGTGTCGGGATGAAGACATCTCAGCACTGGTTAGGGACTTTCGTGCGTCTCTGGTAGGTCTGTCTGCCTACGGGTCTGATAGCACCCCTTCGGTTCCCCCATTTCATCCCTATCTCCTGGGGGGTAGTAGCCACAATAGACTGTGTAGGTCGACGTGAGTGAGGTGTCCCCTTCTGTACCCGTACCCTTTACCTTTAACCTTTTATGGTAGTGATTTATCATCAGTTTTTCCAAAAAATCTGGAACTTCATTCTCTATTGCCAATAGTCAACAAAAGACTTCAATTCTGCTCTCCTTCTGAGCTTGCGTCAAGTCCAGTGGAATGCAATCTCCACACATCTTATTGTCCTTCCTTCCACAAAAACCATGCAGTCCATCTTTGCCCATGTTATTTGCCTTGCATATTGCCCATGGCTTTCTCTACTTAACAATAAATAAACGCTGTTCTATAAATTTTCTTCGCAACTACCATCTAGTGGCGGCGCCGTGGCCGAGCGGTTAGCGGGCTCGCCTACCACCTAGGCGGCCCGGGTTCGATCCCAGGGACCCGCATGTGGTATTCGTGGTGGACGAAGCGGCGTCAGGGCGGGTTTTCTCCGGGTACTCCGGTTTCCCCCGCCATCTCATTCCACCGGTGCTCCATCTTCATGTATCATCAGTGTCACCGCCTGCGGTGCCGTAGTAGTAAAAGCGGGCGTTAAACACTACAACAACAACTACCATCTAGTGGCTGCGTGGTGTACTAGCATCAGTTCATCCTACGAGAGGACGTGCCCGTAGATGAACAGCAGTTTTTAAAACAATGTTGTAAATCATTTCCAATCGCCCCTCGTATATTTGGGTGTGAGTAATAAACCATATCATTCAGTGTTAAGGTCCGACTTGGGTTGTTGACAATTCTATGGGACGGAATTTCGTTGTGCACATTTTACCCTCAAGATAACCGTGTGATACGTTCTTTTTACCTCCATAATGAGAATCTTACACCTTAGAACACGCGATTCGGTGATCTTAACAACTACTAATAATACATGCACAATAGAAAAGCTTACAGAAATTATCGTTCACTGCAATTTCACCTTGTACGCAATCGTACTTTTTCATGATGCATTCATAGGAAGAAATTATTGATTCCAATAAGAGAATTCGTTTTCAAGGAAACCCACGTCTAACAACATAAACGATGTCTGTAATAAATACAAATTATAAAGAAGGGTGGGAAATAAAATACACTCAAGCTCTTAATTTATACATCTCGAACACTCAATAATAATAATACATTAGAGTGAATGTTGTTCAGTTTTAGTGAGTTGATCGTAAGAGTTAGTAAGTCAGTAGGTGAGTAGAGCTTCCAGAGCGAGCTGTGGACAGTTGAGCAGTGTTTTATGTCAAAACAGCTGTGAGTTGTAAAGCCACTAGTTGTGAATGGTGATTCAGTTTTATAAATAAGTAAAGTGACATAAAAGGTAACTAGACTTGTCATTTGTTACTATATATGTAAGAAAGGAATGTGGTATGGTATGATATGGTGTGTGATGGTATGTTTTATTTTCCGTAATAGTGTACTTAATAATTTACACTTTTCATTACATTACCAAGAGTTGCTATTATATGCCTTAATCCATCATACTTTTAACACTGTTTATTACTATATGGTAAATCTTAAGCTGCATTCAACTGTTTATTAATGGTGACAAGATCTTGTGATAGCAAAGGGCAGACTGCAGTAAGCTTTTGCGTATCTCTTACAGATTGTCAGTTTTACAAAATTATCAAATTTAAGTCTAAATAAAGTGGCGTTCACAGGTTACCTATCTGAAGAAAACTTGAGATTTACATTTCGATATTTAGGAAATATTCTAAATGTTTATTTTAATCAAAATGGTCAAGTCTTTTTATAAAATAAAAAATTAGATGTTGCATCTCTAGGTTAGTTTAGGATGAGAGAGGTTTTTTAAATCTACATTCATTCTTGAAAATTAAATACCTAGTTTAAATTGACTCGACTTTTCGTTTTTGGGTTATGTTATTCACACACACACACACACACACACACACACACACACACACACACACACACACACACACAGAGAGAGAGAGAGAGAGACAGAGACACAGAGAGAGAGAGGGAGAGAGACGCTCACAAGAGCTCGCGAACTTCTTTCCACAAATAATTTTTGGATTTAGGAATCTCAAAACAGGTATCTTCTGTGAAATTTGCATCACATTTTTGGCTACGAACTTAGTCTACGTACTACAAGTGGGTGCTAAAGAAAGCAAGGGGGAGGGGAAGAAAGGAAAGAAAAAGAAACATGAAAGTTAAGTTGCACGCCTCTGTGGTGTGAACTTGATTGTGGGAGTGGCGAATTTGTCTCACATTCAAGCTCTATGAACCCCGGGCACATTTGAGTATTATACTCATTCATTGTCCAATATACCTGGTTAATGGAAGTGAAACTTAAAATAATCAGTTAAAGTTGCTGATTTAATCCTCGTATTTTTCAGAATTGCTACCTGCCAAGCTTGACATAAAGTTTACCTGAAACAGCGCTGTTGCATATGACGCACCTGTTCTCAACTACCCTAGGGAGTTAAACATCCCTGTTATTAACTTTCCCCCATTACCCGGAAACATAATTCAGCTCTATTGCTAATTTATTTACTACGTTAGGCTTCACTGCAGAGAATAGCTATTACATTTTAGTATACATGCTTATTTGATATTAAATTTAGATTCTGTAAGTTCACTGTTCTGACAATAATCCTCCACGTGATTCATTTTAAAAGTATCACATAATATTCAGGTTTAACAATACTTTATTTTTAAAAGGTTCCCAATAATTCAGAACTTCTGTATCAACCTCTAATTATTGCACAATATTACTTTTTGTGCCCTCCAAAATGCTTGATTTTTCAAAAAATAATGTATTTCTCATAATTGGAACTTTGTTTATAAATATATTGAAACAAAAGGGTAAACATTTGACTTATGTAGAGCATTGGAGTATGAAAAAATGCTGAAAATTAAGTTTTCAGAGGAAATAAGGTTTAAAAGGGGCGCACCTGTCAATAATAATAATATGCCTGTCCATGTATGAAATGAAAACTTTAATGAAAATAGTCTAAAATGTGCCATGAAGGGCAAATCTTCCTATCAAAAGGGATAGCTCATTTATTCTAACGTGGTGAGCTACTCCACGTTAGGTGTTGCACATGCTTATTGTCCACTATTTACTATTTAGTGTGCACAGATGTGTTTCTAAGGATTTCCAGTCGCTTCTCAATCTCGTTACTCGTGACCACTGCTGTCCTGCGTGCTCCTTGAAGAGATCTGTCCTGCGCCTCGGTCTTCCTTGTAGTCGTTTTTCTATACAGGAGTCCCACATAGTAGCCTTGTATGTCCATCGTTGTCTTGTAATTTCGCCACGTGGCCTCCCCATTCCATCTTAATCTTGTGACTAATTGTGTCAGGTCTGGTTTAATCTCACAATAGAAATCTTGTCTTTGAGAGATATCCCTAGGAGTTTACGTTGCTCTTCCGTTGGCATGTTTGGATTTTGTTTTTCTGAAGAATTGTTAGTGTCCATAGAGTAATACAGGGTAGACAAAGATTTCCAATACGTGGAATTCACTCCATCTAGGGTTTTCTCTAAGAGCATGAACTGAAGACCACAGAAAGGCCTTCCAGCTGAGAGAGATTCTGCTTTGCATTTCGTTCTCCACTTTGTCCTGAAGTGATATTGTCCAGGTACGTATCACGTAATGTTTATGTTGCTGGTCCGGTAGACATGAGCTAAGATTTTAGCTTGTTTAACGAGAGATCTGCCGATTTACAGTGTTCACTTAGTTGGTCTGGCATTTTTTGTAGTTCTATCCGTGTTTTCGTCGGCAAAAAGTCCATATATAGCTTCAGTTAATTTAGATGCGCCAAGTGTACTAAACGATACGTTCCCTTAAAGGTTATTTTTATAGAAGAAATTTCAAAATTTTTAGCCAACTTCCACAAATACATTATCTTTAGAGGGAGGAACTCCAGTAACCAGCACAACAACGCACTTAAGGCATTTGAACTTTAAACTTGACCCCTAAGATTAGGGAAGACACGAAGGGTGACCAAATGACACCGTACCTTAGCCACTCGCCGTCTCGGAGTGTAGACCAGATAGGTCCCAGGAAGAAAGAGAACCTTTGCAGTCCCGCTAAACTTTAGGAGAAATCTTTCCAGAGCGCAAATTCCCCGTTCTGCCACAACGCACCAACCACCGTCGCCTGTCCCTGCAAACCTGAAGCAGAGGAAGGTAAAACAGACAAAATACGGAAGTGATACACAGGGCTGCCTTGATGGAAGGGAAACCACCCCTGCGCTTGCCTACCTACCGAGGAAAGCACAAAGAAAACCCATTGTCAGAGTGTCGGCCCGGCTGGAATTGAACCGCGGGATGCCCCCAATGCAAGCCTTACATGTTAACACGGAGATATTTCGCTCTATACTACAGAGATTATGTATGTGCAAGTGCACTGCACGTAATGGAATATCTCAAATTGAGGCTTCTTTCATTTTCTTCCCTATCATGCTATTCATCTAGTGCTCATTTATCAACTTTGAATATATGGAAGCTAACTTTAATTGAAACAATTAGTGGCCACCTCAAGAGTATTGAATATTATCATTATTGATAACACCGTGTATAAAACAATTAACGTTAATTGCCACTTTCTCGGCAACGAGAATCTTGAATATTTATAGCCACTCAAAGGAATCAATTTCTGTCCACCGGAGCTGCGGAAAGAATTTATTACGCCTTTCATGAAGTGTTTGTTTTCTTATACTGTGTCTATGTGTAGATATGAGTGTATCAGCATGTAAAGAATACTAAACAAACTAGAAAGACCAAAAATGAAAAAACGGAAGAGCAAAAATCTCTCTGTGGTAAAAATAGAAACTGTGCCAAACTTTTGAATACATAGTGGATGACGTTTCGTGTTTTCTTGCTATTTATAGAATAAACCCATGGACCAAAGGGTTAAGAAAATTCCTTTGTTTGACTTTCTAGGTATTCGAGGTAATGAGAGTGTAGACATCCTATACCTTCTAATTTTGTCTACTCCTTAACTGTAGTAGTCTCTAATAGTATTGTATTCAAGCCAAAAATTTCATATCCTATTTTCACACAAAATACACGCTTTGAGATACCTGATTCCAATCAGTTCGTGGGTGTACACACATTAAAATTCGGATAAACTGATGTTGGTAGTCAGCTTCAGCATCTTACAAGAATGTGACAGGAAAATTTTCAAGAAAAATAATCTTTCTCCAAAATATGTCACATTTCTTTTTCCTTTCTCGAAAATGCTTCTAATAGTTTTCATCCCTGAAACATGCTGAATTTAAATATCAAGTATGATATTTAACAACATTTCGTTATGTTTCGGCTATGTTTCTCTCTCTCTCTCACTAACACTCAATCTCTCTCTCGCATACATACACACACACTCACTCTTACACTACCAGACTTTCACCCTCTCTCTTACTCACTCTCATCCTCTCACTCTCACAGTCACTGTCTCTCACTCTCTCACCCTCTCACTCTTACAGTCATTACGTCTCTTAGTCTCATCCTCTCACTCATTAACTCTCACTCACTCCCACTTTCACTGCTTTTGAATATCTATATCTTGGATAGATTTAAGTTCATGTTCATATGATTTCGTAAAACTGTTCAAAGAATTTGTAAGTATTGATCACGTATAACGTCAATCGACCGAAGTATTACTAGTTATGGTCACGAACTCACTCATCCACACTTTTACGCTCTCATACTCTCACATTCTCACTCACAGTCATTCAGCATTTTTCTGAAAGTGCTTGTTTTGGATTGAGGTGTCTCAAAACGTGTATTATCAGTGAAATGAATTTTTGAATGAAATGAATATCTACCTTCTCTACCTGGTGTATACGTGGTAGAGAAAGTAAACGTGATAAAGCATTTCCGTATACTGCAATAGCCTTTATTCTTTACTTAAGCTTAAAAGTAGAATTTTCTCTAACTTAACCACTACATGGTTCTTCATTTAAAACCTAACGGACGCACGGCATTTCGCGTGTGCGCGATTGGGTGTGCCACAGCCGGCTTTCCTCCTACACTCTTTGAAAAGTGGATGGCTGTGTGATGATTTTGAAATTACATGCTATTTGTACAGCCATAAGAACAAGAGAATATCGAGTTATCAATTTAAAAAAAGGTGCGAATAAGTATTTTAAAATTCAAACCAATATCAAAGAACATCTCGGAAATGGCTACACCAGAAACAATTATTTAAAATGAGTTGTGTCTTTCAACGAGGCAAAGGAGAGTAGTCCAAAGTGACTTGAGACTCAAAGGCATAGTGGTTACCATTTTAATATAGAGGTTAATAGATGGTAAATTTTACTTTTTGTCATGTGTATGTTGGCTACAACGTCACCGCTAGCTTTTCATTGCTCCCCAACTTTATTTGGCGGTATTAGGAACTGAAAATCATTTTTGAAGATCGCCACATTGAAGTATGCTACATTGTTAATTTTTCACTTTAGTTATGCTTTCGAGAGTAATTACTATCAAGAGAAAATATTGTAATGATAAGTCTTTGAATCTGTAGTTGTATCTTCAATATCTGAAAGTTACTTTGAAGTTTATGAATACAACAAAGGGAAAAATATTAGTACGGTCACCTACATATCCCAACAATCATGCAGAGGAACAGGATGCAATTCTTAAAAATGTTTCTCGAAGATCTACACGTTCAACTGTGAACAAGAAACGTAGAACTAGCCAAGGTAGCCAGCAATTAACAACATGAAAGTGTTGAAGGAGAAAGATTTGGGAAAGAAAGATAGAAACTGAGAAGGTCCAGAAGACATTAGCTTCACCAACGGATGATCGGTGGCGGTGGCGGTGGCGGTGGCGGTGGCGGTGGCGGTGGCGGTGGCGGTGGCGGTGGCGGTGGCGGTAGCGGTGGCGGTGGCGGTGGCGGTGGCGGTGGCGGTGGCGGTGGCGGTGGCGGTGGCGGTGGCGGCGGCGGCGGCGGCGGCGGTGAGCCGAACCCATTAGAGCAAATTCCTAGTGATGATGATGATGATGATGATGATGATGATGATGATGATGATGTAGCAGCTTGGACATATTGTTGTTTTATTCAGTCGATCAAAAGCAAATGGCTAAAATGTTCAAGTTACTCCAAGTGGTCTGTGCTGGTTTGTCAAAGCGAACTAAAGAATTTGTTTGTGAGCCCTGCCATAGGAGGTACTATTGCTTAGTATGCCTCAATTCGCAATTAACCTACAAGGCCTTTATGTTTTATCAATGCAAAACATTACGTCTAGGTTTCAGAAATAATTATATGTTAATATTATGATTAAACTATAATTAATTCCAAGGTACATTTAACACTAATGTACCTAATGCTTATATTTTATTTTATAATGAAAGGCAGAACATTTTGCCCAACCGTGTAGCTTAAAACTAATTACCATAAAGGAAGGAAATGATGTTGAACTGTCACTGGACTATAGGCAAGAGTGTCTTAGGTAATAAACCACACCATCCCTCGTACGATCTTTTGGCGCTTGCAATCAGGACTCAGAATGGTTTTTTTTTTTCCTGCCTGTCACTGACCCTTGACCTATTTTTTTTTTTTTTTTTTTATTCTTTGTAGTGCAAAGATTTCATTATGATAACTTGAAGGCAACTGCTTAATAATTCCTATGTCTGATGATTGCAAATGATTTGCTTCTAAATCATAATTTTTACCTGTTATAAGAAAATATAAATAATTTAAACTATGTTTGACTAAGTACATAGCTTTAAGGATTCGTAGTTTGCTGTTTTTACTTTCACTGCTGTTTATAGTAAGCAGAGCAGAAATTCGATCCCATGATCTCACTAGAAATATACCTTTTGAAGTCACCTAAGGTCGAAAATGTATTCTTAGAAAAAGTAAGCGTGTCTGTGAACAGCATATCTCAGAAAAGGAAGAGGTGGTTAAAACGTTGGTGATTTTAATGAAAATGTAGAAATTAAGGTACCAGTTATTCATTTTTATTAATGAAGCATGCTTTATTACCATAGTAATGCTACATGCTAAATAATCACTTACGAAGTGTGGCTGTTAGAATATAATTTTACAATTTTGAACAAATGCTATTTCATACTGCAATTACTAGTCTTTCAGAGTTTGTCGAAATCAGTGGAACTAAAGAACGATTTGAAGCTTGTGAAATAAGAGTTGATTAAATGTAATTTTATTCACTGGCCCTCCATTATGAGTTCTATTAATTAGTTTCTGTCTTCCTTTGTTCATCACTGGACACACGTAAATTAGGTGAATTATAGTTTGTTCGTCTAAGTTGCATGGGCAGTTTAGATTATCTAGAATCTTAAACCTGTGCCCTTGTTCTTAATGTACTATGTAATAACAAGTAATTGGAAGCATGGAATTCACTCTCCTCTTCTGTGTTGAAAATATTACTTGCAGGATTTATCATGATGACCATGAAGCACATAGGAACAGAGCTGTTCATAAGACAAACTTTCTGAAAATAAACTATAATAGGCAGCTGTTACCATCAGACATAGCTGGATAACAGCGCAAAAAACTAGAGATTAACAAAACTGTAGAACTATTCGTCGTCTTAAGCGTCAAACAGTGGGTTTCCAAATTCTTTAAGGTTGTTTTTAGGATTTGACCAAATGATTTACGATCCTATCTTTTAGTCCCCTGTGCTCTCCTGCTGTTTTTTGTTTTTATTTGGCAGTGACGCCTGCAATTTTTGTGTGACAAGTAATCGTGGACATTTTCTAGACTTGCAGTTTCCCTGGCACACAGTTCCTTTGGAACGAGAAGTTTTTCTGAAAGGTGTTATCGCCGCCAAATACGTGCGCCGAGTTTTTCCCAGGCCAGCGTTGAATTTAACGAAATCAGTACGTCAATGTTATTAAAGCTAAGAAGACATAACATAAAGTAGGAATGGGCGTTTCTTGTCTGTTGGCGGCTCTCAACCGTCACAAGGGATATATATTTTTGAATCCAAGAAATGCACGTCCAGATTCCAAAGGCGTGTTTTGCTGACTGTGCGACCCATGTTGTGCCCACCCGGAGCGAGAGGCGAGATGGTCGAGGTGACAACAGCGACGCCATGTGACGGACTTCTGACTGACAGCCAGACAGCTGACAGGTGACACTCGCAAGGCCCCTACAAACGATAAAGCTCGGCCGTGTAACGTGTTACAAATGATGGACATAATGTGTGCATAAGAGAATCCACGGCTTCTCAAATTCTCCATTCTCGTTTATTCCTTCCTCTCTTCTTTTATTATCCATTTTCAGTGTTATTCTCTACCTCCTTATTTAGTCTTACCTGACTCTGCCTAAATAGTTGCAAAAACGTAGTTTGTACGCTCAAAGCGATGAATTTGAAATCCTTAGGAGCCCTCCAATATATGCTAAAAATTACTCTTGTATTTATTAAGATGTAAGGCCATACGTTATTAAAAATATTTAAGTTCGTAGAATGTGTCCCATATAATTCAGACTAATCTAGTTTATAAAGAAGAAAGTATGTGAATGTGTGCACAATGATTTCAAAGACCAATATTGTTAATTCTATCACCGTCGTAACTTCACCGTTCCTCCCTACGAACATAAGCTACAATATAACTTTTTTTAAATTGTAAAATTGGGAAGTAAATTTGGGGCTCTTATCCAACTCTATCCAGCTTCGTTGAATATAGAGATTTGTTTCCGGCACTTTGTGGCAAACACGGTGATTTTTAATGACTTTCAATCCACAAGATAACAGAGAGCACAGAAATAAACTTAAAAACTGGTAATAAAGGAAAGGAATTACTGAACTACTATTTTAAAATTTAAATACTATTTTAACTAGTATATCTCAGCCTTGATGGAGCATCTGTATTCTAGCTTAAGTCTCAGAGATCCTCCCAGGGAACCTATGGGAGGGAAGCCGCCACCGGGGAGTTCAAATTTGTGGTCATTAGAGACCCTGCTGTGTTGTCATCTCTCCTAAGGTCCGCCATCCTTTGTATCCTCTCACCTCACTCCTCCCTCCTGGGGAGCACCCTTCAGGAGCATAGGCGCAAAAGATTTAATTCGTCATGTTGGCATACATGTTCGAACAACAGCTCAGAACATTATGTATTCCAAAAACTCACTGAATTTGTCCTATCGTTAAAAATGCGATAACTTTCTCAAATCAGATTAATTGTACTAACAAGTCTAAACAAAGCTTAAGAAGAGTTTTATTACATTTGTACTAAATTATCTTTATATTAATGTGATATACTATTCTCCTGGCCATTTGTTCAGAGTTATGATGTGTCAGTACATGCTCGAATCTCACGTTGTAACGTTTTGGCATCTTTAGACCAAATAACATAGGTACTTTAAGAAGATTGTAAATTGGCGACCCTACATTTGGCGTTATTTCTTAATTTGTTGTAATTTTGGTATAGAAAGCTTTATTTGTATGCTCATTTTGCATGTGAATTTCTTCTTCTTCTTCTTCTTCTTCTTCTTCTTCTTCTTCTTCTTCTTCTTCCTCTTCTTCTTCTTCTCTCCTCCAAAATGTTCATCAGGTTACTTCTACATTTAAGCTTTAGACATTTATGCTCTTATATGCATGATATGGGACATCACCTTGGTTTTACGAAGGACAATGGTTATATTATAGTTAATAATCTTAATGAAGGTGTATCTAACCCATAAACGTAATGCAAGTACACATTGCAGTAAAACGTAAAAAGTTGATGTATAACAATTACCGAGTTAGCCTACTATTCTGTGTTTTAAAAGTTGCTTTTGTAAAAAGTAAATTCTCCATTGTCATTTCTTCCCTTTATGATAAATATTAGCCATAAGTGGGGTCAATGTAAAATGTTAATAAGTACAAAGGGTGCAAATTGGGGCAGTCAAATGTTAAAATCAAGTCATCAAAGTTACCATTCATTATTACGCATTTTTAAATTGCAGTGAAACCTTGATATGGGGTTCTTGGATAAAATAGACTTCCTTATCTAAGGCAGTTAATGGTATATGAAGTGTCATTATTTAATGTATTCTAAAACTAATATGAATATTACAATATTACTTACAAACAGGTGAAAATTGGAGATTATGGGATAGGATGGAGAATAATTCACCAATGCAACAGGGTCCTGCAACATCTAGGACGAAATATCTACGACTATGATAACCGCGCGAGTTGGCTCCGCTATATGAGACTCACTTTTGGGAGCTCGTGGGTTCGATTCCCGTGGCCGACCTTCCAGACCTATGGGTTTTTTGTTTCGGGGGTTTCCCGGGTCGCCAGGTTGGGAAGGATGATTACATCCCCGAAGGCGTTAGGTGCATCTTGGCAGTCATATATGCGCACAGGAACTCTTTCCGTCCCTTATTGTCCGTGGAATCCGGGTAGAAAGGGAGGCGGGCCTCTGGGGGCTTTGGAAACCGCCGGGCCTTCCTGGAAGTGGCCGGAAGACCTAAAGACGTCCAGGTGTCATCAAATTTGGTAAACCTTAGGGACTTCTGTCACTGTCTGTACCGCTAGTCTGGATCTGGCCACTCAGTGTCTCCTTTCACCTCGTCCTTCCTTCCGGGGGCTTAGATACAATAAGCCTAGCTTCAGTTTCGAACCCCCTCTGTCTCCTTCCTCTTCCTATTCTCCTAGGACCAAGCTCTAGAAGTAACACATCAATAATACGTTACAAAGCTCGAAAAGAGGAAAAACAGCACAACTATATTTTTCTGCTTTGCCCACTATTGTTACTGCTGCACGTCTGTGGCTCTATTACAATAGAAATTAACACAGATATACAATACGATAAGAAATAATGCAGGAAGCAGTCTGTTGGGGTGCAGATCAAAGCTCATTATAGGAGGTTTAACAAACACAAACTACAGAACATTGACGTAAAAAAGAAATTTTTCTTTTTTAGCTACTGTACGATTTGGATTATCTTAGCATTTTTTCATTTGAAAATACAAATATCCAAAACAGTTTCTGCTACAGTAACCCATGATTTGGTTTTAAATTTGGAGCAACTGCCATTAAGAATATAATGACTACATATAATCTATTCGTATATTCCATATTCTTCCTACCCGAGGTTGCTTATCAAAAGCTTCTCTTAGCTATGTGCAGATATTTCTGAAATATATGTAAATTTATTTTATATAAAACATCGTCAAATTTTCTTCCTAGAACCTCCAACTATTTCTACAAGTACTCGTGCTATTTTGTTAATGTTGTAGATCTATTGATAGACGTTTACAAGAGAGAGGAACCTTCCAGGCCAACAGGGGCGATACTGGTGTTATACAAACTCGCCGCACAGTGGCATTTGAAGAGTATATTCTGCAAAGCAATGTAGAAGAGCCATCCATCACCACACGCACTATTGCAAGTGTATTGGGCTCTAACCGTGTTAGCGTATGATAAGCAATAGATGAACTACTTCACCCATTTCACCGTCAGAAGGTGCAAGCACTAAGACTTGGGCCCTCGGCTGGAATTTTGTAAATGGGCTTTTCTCCAGCAGCCTGATTTCTTTGCATCAGTATTGTTAACTGATGAGGCCATGTTCACCAGGGACAGTCTAGTTCTCAATTCAAATGTGTGGGACTATGTGAATCCACATGCGTTCATGGAGAAGTCACCAGCAGACGTTTTCAATGAACTTATGTTTTGGAATTATTTCACGTGTCGTTGGCCCATATCTGCTTCCCTCGTGGTTAAATGGACATGTTCATGTTCATGTGTTACAGAACATGTTACCTGTATTTTTAGAAGATTTACCGCTTCATATTTGTCGTCGAATTGTATTGCAACCTTCACATGAACTTTATAAGCACTGCTCAACATACACAAGTCACCTTTACCAAGTAACTCGTTCCGTGCCGGCTGCTTACATAGTCGAGAATTATTTCTGGAAGTGAAAGTTTCTCGCCTTCTGTTGTAACCAAGTTCGTTCGCGTTGAAACCTTCCATAAGCGTGGAACGGTATTTGTTCTTTTCCGTCCATTGTAGCGTGTTGCTTAGCGGCATAGTGGTGTAGTTGACACTTGATTCTGCTTTGTCCATGGTCGCTGTGACAATATCAACTACAAAGAGTGGTATATCTATATTAGTAGTATGACTTAGTTTGATAACAATTGGTGTCTTACCTTTTATTTCTCTAAGAATGCACATACATAAACAGATGTATCTTTATTGGCATCAAACTATAAAAAAGAGCTCATATGAACACCAGTCTGGAAACGGTTGATTACAGAGTTATTAACACATTTGCCTCTTGATCCACCCCAATAATAATTAATTGAATTAAATTGTTCTCCGCTGATTCTTTGATCGCATTTTGTTTGGCTGTTTGTTGGAGAGCACAGGAATGCAGAAGAAAAATATTCTGCATGCACTGTACGTATGCCTTTGCAGATATGAATGCATAACGAACACGTGAGGTTTATGCAGAAAGGTAACCAGACAAGCAGTTACCCTCTTCAAGAGCAATCCCATGATTTCAATACTTGAGAGAGTGTGGCACATTTGAGAGAAGTATTCTGAATGTTGGGATAGCTAGAAAGGTGCAAAGCATAGACCGTGAAGAACGAGTAAGACTATTTGGAAATCTCTTTTCATATCACTTTCAGCGGATGCAAGTATTAAAGTTGACGGATCTGAGTCGACAAGAACTTTCTGCCATGGCATGTTACAGAAATGAGCATGAATTTCTTAGAATGTACCTTGGGTACAGACGAGGCTGGATTTACTCTCCACGGCGTCTTAAATTTTCATAATAATCATAACCAGACCTACGTCATAACCAGAGTCTCAACATAGCAGAGATTCTGTTTAAGGCTTGTGAAGTGTAAGGTAGAGTAATTATTGCTGTTAATGAAATAATGGAAATATAATTATAAATATATAAATATCGAATCTGAATTCTAACCTTAGAGCTTAGAAAAAGCTCTGGTTTCGGGGTGGAATCTTTCATGGTTTGCTTATTGACCCCTGTTTCTTTTCTCCGCACTTGAATGTTGAGAGGCATCTACAGTTTCTCAGAAATTAGTCGCATAGGTTAATTGACGATGCGCCTCTGACGTCATCCAACGAAGGTGGTCTTTACACGATGGTGAGCCAGCTCATTTCTTGAATGATAAATTTCCGAGGGGATACCTTGCGTAGCATACACACTTGATCCAGTGGACTTGTTCGTCTCCAAACCTGCTTTAAGCGAATCCTGAACACCGAGACAGCGTATCCACACAGGATTTGACCAAATGCGAGACACTAGGAATTTGCACCAGAATACACGATGGCATGGAATGCAACTTAGACCATGCATCGCACTAGGAGGACGCCACTTCGAGCATTTTTTATAACTTTCATTTTACTTTCTGTGCTACGTATAGTGCAGTTCACGAAGTATTGTATTTCACTCAAAAGTTCTATGTAGAAATTTCACCGGCAATATGTTTAGAGGCCACCTGAATAAAAAAAAAAAAAAAAAAAAAAAAAAAAACCGCTTTTTTAGAAAAAGGTCCGCGCGCGCGCGTGTGTGTCAGTCTGGGAACAGCATAACTCAAAAACGAAAAGTCGGTTAAAAACCAAAGTTGGTATTTAAGTTTAATGTCTTTCAAGGATGTGACACGAAGATTATGAAGCAATTCCTCTACCCTAAACCACCCTTTACATGGAAAATTTTGAAAATTTTGATTTTCTTGAAAATGGCTCTAACGATTTTGTTTAAATTGCCATATGTTTGAGATATTTAATGGCAAATGAAATGTGTTATGTTGAATTTTCTGGCTATAACCCACGTAGTCCTATTTAATCTGGGTGACATTTGCGTATATGGTAAATCGTAAGAGATAGATCAACTCTTACTACATATACAAAAAATTTAGATCTTGCTAAAACGCACAATTTATGTCCGAATAAGTTGTTTTTTTTCTTTTTTCTTTCTTCTTCTTCTTTTTTTTTTTTTTTTTTTTTTTTTTTTTGCAGAGTGAACCATTTCGGAGATACTCCTTTTTATTTGTGCGCGTTTTGGAGAACATACTTCTGTTAAATGGAACATCGTTATTCATTTGTTTATTTGTTACCCGTGCAAAGAGGACGAGCTTGAAAGCTTTAAAAGATTTGACTATCACTCAAAGTCTGGTATATTCCCATATTTTCTTTGTAACTACAAGAAGATAAGATAATTTCTGCAAATGTTTATTTCAAGTAACACGAAGAAGATATAGGAATAACAGTTTGTAGGAATGGTTAGCACTAGAGTAGAGAAAGTCATGTGAGTGCAACACATCGCAATTTTTGTCTTGTAACTCAGCAATACATTATTTTAGAACCATTTTCATATGAACTTTTTAAAATCTTTTGATGTTGGCAGGGGATATCCGAAATATTTGACACCAATAAAGATACTTTCTGCATACATACATGTGTTAAAAAGCAATAGGAACATATTGCAATTTATTTTATATCTCTATTAATAGACAATTCTTTCAAAAATCTTCTACTTCTTACTTGTATATGGTTTGTTCAGGTACATTCTATAGGATTTCTATTAGGTAACTTTATTATACTTCAAAATTTATTTGTCTCTATCTTATCATACGCTCTTTTACAACAGAGATTAAGTTTTTTCTTCTCTATGTTATTGACTTATAGAGCATATGCAATTTATATAAGTGCATCCTTTACAATAATAATGCTTCCATTCCATGTCTAAATGAACACTTTCAAATGTTGCATATACTTTGTGGCATTGAGAAGCCTGCAAGAAAATATCATTTCAAATGACGTGAACTGTTCCACACTTGATTGTGATCCACATTTGCTGTTTATATTACTAGTACGTCAGAAGATAGTTGTCGCATGTGATAGTTAATAAATATTGAAATGGTAAGAAATTGTCTTCAAATCCTATTTAATCTGGTTAAGCAAGAATGGTGTGCTACATAATGCAAATTGTTATTCTTAACGTTTAATACTATGTAAAGGACTTTCAGCTGTGGTTTAACAAAAATTGAGCTTACTCGACATGGTCACATTCAGTTTTGGCACTTGGGCAATTATACCAGAAACGGAAACATATTTTGCGCTAATTCACTACATATTACACTATAGTTCATTATGGGTAAACTAAATTTATGAGACTATTGTACAGATAGAGGCCTTAAATTATCACATAAAAATTATCTCCTGATCATTCTTTTATTTTTGACAAATTATGACACACTATTATTTTGATCACCCAGTGCCTACTGTATCCCATAAATCGCTTAAAAACAGTGTATTATACAATCGATTAACAAACAAAATAACACTCCATTTCAATTTTATAACTGTGTTTTTGACAATTATTTTAGTAGTTAATGTATTTTTGCATAAGAAAGGTTATTTGTTTATCTTAAAAGTGAAATGACATTTATTTGTTGCTATGAACTGGTTTTCTGTTATAGCAACAAGAGAAGATTGAAATACCTAGATGCAATTCTTGGGTTTCGTTTTCCTCACTTGCCAGTGTTAAGCAACTCGAATCACTTAACATATTCTAAGTTATTTTTTATATAATTTAGCACTTGCTGGTCAAAGCTTTGCGATATAGTATATGAATTCATATTTTATTTATGAAATACTCCAGATAAAAATCGTTCGACAGTCTGACCGTCCCAGATAAATTCTCTTGCTCGGCTCGAGAATTTATCGGTTAGGTCAGAAGTCTTAATGATATTACTTGTGACAGTATGCAAAACGTCATGCAATGCTCATGCTGCTCTAAAGAAAATGTAAAGTTATACCAATAATATGTAGACAAAATACAGCAAGACTAATGTAGAATTAATTATCAACTTGTTGGAGATGATCAAAATGTTGACTTAATGACATAAAAGTAGCAAATAGTAATGGAAAAATAGTCATAAAATTATACATAGATGTACATAGTGCGACATAATGCTCCTCGACACTCATTCACAGCTCTTGTGAGAACCTGAAAAGGGGATTGGATTTTTGTCATTGAGCATCATTTCCATAATTTTCTCATTCAATGTCCAATATTCCACACAGACTAAAGGAACTTGAACTTAAAAAAAGAGAAAAAGGTATTTGAAACATTAACAGAAGATGTGTGGACATTAAAAACTACACAAATAACACAAGTAATTAGAGAGTCACGCTTCACTATAATAAATTGAGTACCATCTGGCATATATCAATTTAACTGTCGAGGTGCGATAAGGTTTATATTGGTAACACAAAACGACATTTGGAAACTAGAAAGAAGGAACATTTTAGAAACATTAAATACAAAAAGTTAGAAAAGTCGGTGGTGGCAGATCATTTTTGGTCACTTAATCATGAAATAAACCCTGAGGTTAAATTATTAAAGCAATTAAATGGCCCATCGAATTGATGGTTTCGAAAAGAATATTTATTTTGAAAAATAGGGACCTGGTTATGAATTTTGAAATATCTTTTACTGATGTTGTTAAAAAATTCGTTTTGGGAGAAGGGGAGGAATGACGTCATCATAGGATGTCATGGCTGGTGATGTATACGTGACGTCACTTATAACGACTTGTCTGTAGCTATTGCATAAGGTGAGATCACCTGATGATGACACGTACTGGATGTCGAAACGTACGTTGTGGAAAATATTGAGTGTAACTCAATTTATTATAGTGAAGTGTGAGTCTCTAATTACTTCTGTTATTTGTGGATCAATTTACTTCACTGTTAATAGCTTCAGGTGTGTATAATTAAAAACTACAGTTAATAATTACGAACTAAAATCATATTACGCAAGTCCATCGGCAAGCAAAATTATCTTCAGTGAAAGAATTATGAAAATCATTTCCTGGTTCCCAAGAATACACAATGTAGAGATCAATGGTCTCTATGATATTGATATAAATTCAGTGGTTTAACATTTTATTTATAGAAACTGATTAAAAGGTTAGATCTTAGTAGTATTCTGGTAGCTTATTTAACCACCTTTGGTCCCAAAAAGGTGTACACATTTAAACAGTGGCAAGTGTATATAATGGTTTCTTTCCCGTTAAACTGACATAGTGTGTGCGTTTGACTGGTGTAATCAAAATCATATGACACGCTTAAAATATTAAAAATTTGCATTCAAACGGTTCTCTTTTTACACAAACCCCTGCACGAAAAACATTGGCTGACTGTGTTTTCCAATTGAATACACTCCATTTTCTGTAGTTTTTCTTCTTTACGTTTCACGATAGAAATATTTGAATCTACCATCATACAAATCTCCACACTGATGACCCTTAACATCCTATATGTTGACATCGCAACGAGTAGCAAAAGCACGAGGAATGTTTAAATAAAACATCTGACGTGTTGCACTCACATGATTTTCTCTACTCTAGTACTAACCATTCTTACAAACTCTTATTGCCATATCTTCTTCGTGTCAGTTGAGATAAACATTTGCAGAAATTATCTTGTTGCTTATTTCCTTGTGGGTGCAAGATGAATATGGGAATGCAGTAGAGCTTTGATATTTTGTTCCCTTTCCACAACTTTTTAAGGGCGCTAATGACCTAGAAGTTGAGTGCTCTTAAACCAAACCAAACCAAACCTTTCCACAACTAAGATATAAAAAAATGAATAACGATGTTCCATTTGACGAAAGTTTAAGTATTCCAAATTTCACACAAATAACAAGGCTTACTTCCAAAATGGTTCACTCTAAAAGAAAAAAAAAAAAAAAAAAAAAAAAAAAAAATCGACATAAATGGCATGTTTTAGCAAGATCTACGTTTTTTATATAGTAAGATTTGCTCTGTCTCTTACGGTTTACCAGTTATACAGAAGTCATCCAGAGTAAACCGGAGTACATGGGCTATAGCAAGACAATTCAAAATATAGATTTAATTGGTCATAAAAATACGTTAAGTATGTGGTATCTTAGTCAAAATCATTAGAGCCATTTTTGAGAATAAAAATTTTACGAAAAATTCTCCATCTAAAGGGTAGCTTAGGTTGCAGGAATTTTCTTCAAAATGTTTGTGTCGCATCCTTAAGGGATACTAAATTTAAATACCACCTTAGGTTTAACCGACTTTTGTTTTTGACTTATGCTGTCCACAGACTGACAGACACGCAGACAGGATTTTTAGAAAAGGGTCTGTGGGTAGGTATGTGCCTTTCATTTTCTCTGTGTGTATGTGTTTGTGTGTGTGTGTGTGTGTGTGTGTGTGTGTGTGTGTGTGTGTGTGTGTGTGTGTGAACAGCATAGCTCAAAAGCGAAAACTCGGTTAAAAGCCAAAGTTGACATTTAAACTTAATATATGTTAAGAATGCGACAAGAAGATTTTGGAAAAAAAAGAAAAATTCTGCACCCTAACTACCCTTTACATGGAAAATTTTTTGGAAATTTTGATTTGTTTAAAAATAGCTCGAACAATTTTGATTAAAATGCTACAGAAGATTTTTAATGGAAAATGAAATATATATATATATATATATATATATATTTTGCATTTTTCTGGCTATAGCCGCATGAAGTCCTACTTACTCTTGATGCCTTTTGCATAACTGGTAAATAGCAAGGAATAGACCAAATCTTACTATACAAAAAATGTTTAAAACACATTTTATGTAAATGGCCTTTTTTCCTGGTGAGCCATTTCGAAGATATTCCTTGTTATTCGTTAAAATTTTGCAATACTTACAGAGTGTTCTCAAATGAGACGTCGTTATTCATTTTTGATCTCTTTGTCATGCAAAGAGAACGGAATTTTAGAATCATAATATAGCGACCACTCTTAAAATTCTGACTACGCTTAAAGCATAATGTATTCCCATTGCACCTACAAGATCATTAACAATAAGATAATTTCCGGAGCACATCAGATTATTTTACATTTAATATTTTATTTGTGTTCTATTAGGGTTCGATAAATCCTTCAACTTTTGCGTTTGATATTACTGTTGTACTACTATGCTTTGGGTTTTAGAGACCTGTACAAATGTGTGTTTTTGCTTTCATTAAACAGCTCGGGAAAATACGCACCAATGTTGTATTGGGAATTAACCACCAGTTGCAAACTTGAAATCGTCGTTATAATGCGATAACTAGTTCGCTACAGTTTCGGAAAAAGAGCGTGCATTCTACTCTGCGGCAAACGTGATCTTAGCGTTAGGGTGGTTTTCCCACTCTCGTTCTATACACATATTTTAGAGCTTCAGCGACGGTATTCTACTAAAGAATCAATTGGTAGATACAGAAGTTTTAGAATCGCGTACCTATGTTTGCAATTTATATATTGTTTGACGTCACATAATGACAGACGGTTATCGAAGTGTGAGGCCTTGTCACGAGGCACCGCCTTTAACTTGGACTCGCACCAGTTACCTTTATTTTATTTTGTCATTATGGTCAAGGTTGTGAAAGAAACAAGGGGAAAAAAAGCAAAAGCTGTCCATGTGGTTTTGTTCTCGTGGAAATCGAGGAAAAATTGTTCCTAAGAAGTATGAATAGAAGGTAAATACGATAAGGATTTTTTGGCATTAGCAGTGGGATATGATTTGAGTGCATTACTTAGAAAGCAATGACCACTCTTCTTTTAGGAATTACAGTTCATCGTCACCATTTATTTCTCTTCTCCTCAGCATCAAGAACATCTACAATAACCACTGTTTGTTTTTTTGTTTTGGTTTCCTTATTTGTCATGTGTCTGAATATATGTCCTTCGTGACTGACATTAATACTGTAAAAGGAAACGACAACATTTGCAGGTGTACTGTATTTATTCCAAGGTGTGCATGTTCACTACAACTGCAGCGATATAATAGCACAGTGTAACAAATGAAGTCTGAATTTTCATGAAGTAGGACTTACCTAAGATTGTTTCGCATATAGTTGTAACATAAATAACTCATTCTCCATATTAGTTGCATTCTGCACTTCCTATTTTGCCTCATTTTAAATGTTACCATAGATTCTATTTGATCCAAAGTGTTTGTAAGGAGATTTAGGGAGTATAGACTTTTTGAGGGTCCTTTGAAAATTAGGCACTGTGTGAAAAAGGTGAGTGTGTGTGTGTGTGTGTGTGTGTGTGTGTGTGTGTGTGTGTGTGTGTGTGTGTGTGTGTGAGTGTGTGTGAGAAAAAAACGAGAAGTCAAAGATCTTCAAATTTCATTATCAAGTTATCTACTTTCATTGTAGATGTGGAGGTTCTGACGAAAAGTCTGAAACTCCAAACTAACCTTGTTCTTCTAGGTGTCCATTCTTGATAATAGACATGTCTATACTTTTATTACAAATTTATAAATTTCGTTTTAGATATAAAATGGAGGAGTAGGTAAAGCGGTAGTAAGGCTTTTAAAAAGTGAATTGTGAGACATTTATTCATAAACCCTAGACAAGTTTTTAAGAAATGTTGTGTATTTGTTCAAAATAAAAAGGAAGCTGTTACATTACTTAAATATAGTTTTCTAACAGACAGCGATGTTAAAAGACCCTGTGAAACGTTTGCAGAGGATTGCTCAAGACTGAATAGAAAGTGAATATATAAAAAATAATTGTGTAATTAATATAATAAATATGGTTAAATGGTTCGTACAATAAAAAGTTGAATGGTTTGTATATGTTAACGGCTGTTGAGTGTTTAATTTACAAAATCAAGAGCCAAAGAATCTTGTGGCACAATCAATTTATAACATAAATATTATTGCTAAGTCTTCATGAGAAAACTTCAAAGTATAAGTTCAGTTTAAATCGTTCTATCAAACTAGTAGCATGTGCTGATTTTAAGATCTTCGGTACCTGATTATCACTCGATATCAAATGCCTCTCGTAAACTATTTTTACAGTTAACACTAAGAGCGTTTTGCTTCTTAGAGCAGTACAAGAATCAATAATGCTATGTGTTTGTTAGCTTTGTGACTTTTTCACAAAAGTTTACCTTATTAACCTGACATTTCCAAGCCTTATTCCACAACTTATACTACCAACTGGGGGTGGGTTACATTGTGACAGTAACAAAATGTCAGAGCAATTTTCAAGACAAATTTAATTTGATTTCATCCGGCATTGGAGTAAGTAGATAAACCTTGAAAGTGTTGCAGAACTCAACGGCGCGATTCCTATGCAGCGGGTGCCGGTGGCGTGAGTGAAATTTGTTCTGCCCTAAAGAGAAAACGATCAATGATTCCCAGGCTTCAACTATCGTGTGTAGCACGTTACAGGACTTTATTTCCCAGGGAATAAACTCATTCCTGTATATGCAGCTATGGTCTAGCATTACAAATTACATATTGTAAATTTCCGTAACAAAATCCATGAAAATATGAGGGAACGCAATGTTTATATTGGCATTTCTTCGTCTCTTATTAATGTCATTGTGTATTTTATTATTATGTCGGATGAAGTGGGCCATGTGGTATATAAATGAATATATTTTGATGGCCCACGGCAGCCGCAATACAGCAAAGGACGGTAGGGACCAGGTTATCCCACCCTACTGGCTGGCGCGTAACAAGGGTTGCTCATGGTCAATCTTCTCGACACAACTTACGCGAACGAGCACGTGACTAACAACAATCAACCGGCAACATAATAGGAGAGGATTCGGGAAGTATCCGGCGGCCGGCTTTTTCATAGACATTTGAGAAAGATATGACTGCATCATCGCCGGTAAAAAAGCTTGTGGAGCGCATGAGGCAGAAGTTTTGAAGTGGTCAATATGTCAGTGAGTGCGTGATAGCTGTGAAAGATACGTCACGTGGAAGTGAACAAGTTTTGACGAGTGTTGAGTGATTATATCACCGGAATTAGTGTTTGAGAGACAGAGAGAGTGAAGAGAGACAGGACTGAGTCAAGGCTATGAGAAGAAAACAGCTGTGACACTACATACTGCAGACTATGTTAACGCCAGCAGAAGAGAACTATTTTTTTACAGAAGTTTAAAAGGAAAATAGGGTAATAGAAAAAGTAAGTGAAATGGATATTATCGATTTGTCACAATATGTTGAAATTTAATAAAATAGTGAGGAAAGGCTAGGACAAAATCTAAAAATCCGGCCCTTGTTACACATATAAAATACTGAGGTTCTTATATTTAGGGATATATTCATCACTATTATAACACTTCACTATCTTAATTGACTTGTAGGAGTTAAAAGAAAGATGAAATGCATTTCTATACTTCCCTGGATGGCATTTCGCATGTGAGGTGGTCTCGCAATTGTCGACACCGTGAATGGCAAATCCCTGGGAACTCGAGCTCTTTGGCATTTCCCATTAAGCAGCATATGAGAGTAATTGCCCCGTCAGGAATCTACACCACGGTATGCGAGAGAAGGAAGCGTTACATGATTAACGTCCAAAAGTCGGCAGGTTAAAACGTTCTCTGTGTCGCAATCGGCCAATATCGTAGATTAGCTGCGGCGTTCCCTTATAGAAGGCTGTGGAATGTCAAGCTTCCGCATTAGCGAACACTTCGCTACCAGGCTTCGTTGTTCCCAGACTGACTGTACCTCTACCCTTCTTTTGTTTCGTCCTTTGCTCGCAATGTGTCTGACCTCCTGCGTAATAGGCGATGGAACTAAATTACAGAACATGAAATTTTAGACCATCTATAAAAACTAAGTTCTTTAACATTGCATTGGACATTTCTGTTAGAAGTTCTATAAGTAGCAATTTATTTTCTTCTTCTTCTTCTTCTTCTTCTTCTTCTTCTTCTTCATCATCATCATCAACAACAACATCAATTTCATCATCAAAGAGCTTTTAGCTTAGAAAACATATATTATCTATTTTGACTTTTTCTATATGCAAACGTAACATCTATGTTTTTAATCGATATCAAATGGCATCCTTCAGGCACCATTTAGAATGTCAGGTTAAGGTTTTAAAGGAAATACCTCCATCCCAAACCAGTGCTAACATATAACAGTCTCCTTATTTTTTATTTTCTTAAAAAATTACTATAAAATTTTATAATATATTTAAGTTATTGACATTAGGTATAAAATATTTATCTTAAACATTTCCTAACTAGCCTTAAAGTCTTACTAATTCTCACAGAGTTTATGTATTTTGAAATTGGAAATCGGTATATGTGGTAGGTGGAGAAACTATTCCATTCCACCCCAAAATTTTATATCGAAATTTCACTAGAAATACGCGCTTTGAGATCTGCTGAATCAAAAAAAAAAAAAAAGAATTTTTACAAAAAAAAAAAAAAAAAAAAAAGTCCGGATGTGCGCGCGTGTTTATAGATGTGTTTGTTTTTGTCCGTTTGTCTGTGAGCAGCATAACTCAAGAAACGACAACTTGGTTAAATACCAAACTTGGTATTAAAGTTCAGCATCTTCCGAGGGTCCAATATGATTTTCAAGAAGATTCTAACCTGAAACTATCCTTTATACGACAAATTTTGGAACAGTTTGATTTTGTAAAAAACTATTCTAATAACTTTTACTGAAATAAAATACGCTTAAGAGATTTTCAAAACAAATGAAACATATGTCTTGAACTTTCTGAGAATGTCCTCAGAAGTCCTCTTCATTCTTGATGACCTAACTCTAAACCGTGAGAGATAGAACAAATGTTATCACACTAAATATGTATATCTTGATAAAACACAGAATGTATGTCAAACACGTTTGTCTTTTCTCTTTTTTGTGGAATGAGCCATTTCGGAGATATTCCTTGTTGCTTGTTTGACATTTGCAGCACTTATACGTTGTTCAAATAAGAATACGTTATTCGTTTTTTTCCCCTTGCCACTTGGCTACGCAACGAGAACGAAATTTCAAAGGTATCATATAGCGACCAGTTCGCAGAAGATTTGGTTATAGCTTAAAGCCTGCTGCAATCTCATATTCTCCGTGTTCCTACAAGAAAATTACCAATAATTTCTGAAAATATTTGTCTACATTAACGTGAAGCAGATAAAGGAATAAGCGTTTCTAAGAATAGTTTGTACAAGAGTAGAGAAAGCCATGTGAGTGAAACAAGTCAGGTGTTTTTTATGTTTACTTTGTAGAATAGTTGTCACAAACAGTTGAATTGCGAGCCAATGATTACACTAATCTACAGTGATTTTTATGCTGAAAGAAAACAAGTGACCTAACCCTAATTCGAGTGTGCTGATTGCAGATATTAAGTCATTTTTGCTCTACCACATCACAATTTTTAAATAATTATGATTTACGTTTTAACTCTTAAGTAAATTTTGATAAATTGCATTGCATGCCATATTGTTGTCGTGGTCTCCTTGATTTCTTAATCAGTTGTTTTAACATTCAACAGCTTTTCACCAGGTGTTTTCGTTTTCCCACCTAAAATTGTTGATTTCCATTAATGTACTTTTGTGAAGTAATACAGAAAGCAGAAGTAAAATAAGTTTAAGTTGGTGTAACACTGTGGTGCAAGTAAATACATTAGCAAATAAATTGTAAGACTTTCTCCAAATATTTCTTTGCTAAATTTGAAGTGTCCCATGAAGAGGAAGAAACAAAGAGTACTGCTGATGCTAGGCAAATTTGATTCTTCTAAAGCTCATTTACTAAGTCAAGATGAACTCAATGACTTAATCAGGGATTTGTCACTTCCTAGATACAGGGCTGAAATCTTAGTCTCTAGACTGAGGGAATGAAATTTGTTGTAAGGATACCACAGTACCATTATCGTGACCGTAATAATTTGTGGAGAACTATAACTTCACTTATACTTGGTCTACAGTTAGTCTACACTAAAACATATGCTTCTTATGTTTGTGGGATAGCTGTGATGTCAGTAATCATTTGAAGATTCAACACTGGCTTCCAGGAATTTATCAACTGTTAAATTGAATATGAAGCATGGGGCGATTGTTGACCCATAGAAGGTATTTCGTCCAGCTCTTCACATTAAACTTTGACTGATAAAAAGCTTTGTGAGGGCTGTCAAACATGATGGTGAAAGTTTTAAGTGTCCAAAGACTTTTGGGAGAGACAAAGGTAATGTAAAATTGAAGGAAGATATCTTCATTGGACCAGAAGTACACCTGAAGTGTGACATTATGCTCAGAACCAAACCGGGCACTCTTGAACGCGAAGCTTTGGACTGATTGCTCGTGGCAATTAGCAATTTTCAGGAAATTATCAAGTTGATAACTACGCTGAGCTACTGCATAAAATGCATAGAGCATTGCCATATGTCCTTAAAATTAGACTCTCTGTATTCTCGCCTAGAATTTTTCCCGCCAAATCTCGGGGTTGTAAGTGATGAACATGGTGAGAGGTTCCACCAGGACATATCAAACATGGAATCCAGGTACTAGTGTCAATATGGACCGAGTAAGATCGGGCATTCCTAAAGCGACTATCCACAAGCCAATACAACAGGAAAAGTAAAGATTCTAAGCACTTTTAAATGGTTTTTTCGTGCTCAATACACGTTGTAAGTCTACATTCTCCTATGAAAGTATTTAAAATAACTTAACATAGAATACATAAATTTATTTCACTTACTTTATGGGATGGGTACTTATATGAAATGTCATATTTAGACTTAATAATTACAATCTCATAACTCAAAAACCTGACGTGCTAGAATAAATCCGTTGTCAGATCTGGAATCAACGTACCAATTTCAGTATAAGATACACAAATTTTCCTCAGTAGCAAACAAAAATTGTTTTTTGTAGACTAGTGTTTTTGGAGCTTGTGTTAATATAACTCATTCTGAGAGCGAACATCGAGGGCTCTCTAGCCTGTTTTGGAATGCAATCAGCGAAACAAGCAGTAGAGTAACTTGCTTCGTTATCCATATCGTGTGTTGTGTGTTGACTGTAGGTACCTACAGTCAAAATTGAAG
Source organism: Tenodera sinensis (assembly GCA_030765045.1). NCBI lineage: Eukaryota > Metazoa > Arthropoda > Insecta > Mantodea > Mantidae > Tenodera > Tenodera sinensis. The sequence continues at coordinate 78,008,041 of CM060965.1, read as the reverse complement.
ATTAATATTGCCAATATTTAACTTTTTATGACATTAAAACTGTTCAATGTTATGCAGCTGAGATTAACTTTGTTAATTTCAGTTTTGGGGACAAAAGCAGCAAACTGGTCCTTTGCTCAAGTGGTAAGCGTTCTGGTCTCTCGACACAAATGTTTGATTTCCCGCAGTCTCCTAAACGGTCAACATGATAGATTATACCGGGTGGAAGGGAACTTATTACCTGAAGCATTACAGACATAAAAGTCCAATGATATTTTGTTCTTTGATCAGCCGATTTCGAAAAAATAAATGGTTTTTGTTCGAAATTGGTGCGTAATTCCACAATAATGTATGAGGATGATAGTTTTTTACTTGTAAGATTTGTAGAGTAACTTATTTCTGGCATAGCTTGGGTAGTAATTATGGGACATCACACAGGGTCTCGAAATAATTAATCAAGAATGAAAAAATATTCCGAATAACTTTTTCAGACGTGAAGTAAGTCGCCAACGTCGCGTTAAGGTTGGTCACGGATCTGAGCCGATTTCTGGGTGTAAACATGTCGGTCACTTGCAGGATGGTATAATATTTTGGTAGATAACGATTCTGATTGGCCTTCACTCGCACAGTAAACATGGAAAGTATTGTGTTTGTTTACGCTCACGAGACACCATACTGCGCTGCTTATCTATGTACTCAACTAGTGAAAGAAACACCCACACAATGTGCAGTGTTGCCAGCTTGTTTTGGACAGAACTAGAATATCTCCGTAGGAAATGGTCAGAGAAAAAAAAGTAGGATACAAAATGTGTTCCAAATACCGAGATCTATCACTGGTTTAAATTAATGTAGTGACTTCCCTTCCACCAAGTATGTGTTTCGTAGCAAAAGAATATAACAATTAAATCTACAGTTCCCTTAGGCACAGGCTTGCAAGTCTATGGGGTGTCAGTCCTCCACATGGGGAAGGTAATTAGATAAAAAGAAGTTATCAACAGTTCCAGTTACGAACATTATCAATAATGTCTCTATCAAAACCCGCGATATGCCCATGGAAACGAAGTGAGCCTAGATAAAGAAATGAATAAAAAATGTGATGCACATTCACATGATTCTATCAATTTTTCAACAAATTATTCTTGTAAAAACTTATTCTTCCATGTACTACGCGCTGAAAATATTTATAGGCATGCTTTATTACATATTTTCTACGGGTACAATAGTAAAATGAAAATGTAGTACGCTTAAATGATAGTAAAAGCCTTTAAGAGTTGTTTGCTACGTAATGAGCTTCAAATTCCGTTCTCTTTGCATTCCCAGGCAGGAGAAAAAAGAAAACGAATGACTTCCCATTTGAGAAAAATATAACTATTGAAAAATTCAAACCAATAACTAGGAATATCTCGGAAATGGTTAACTCCACCTATTTTTTATAGAAAGATTTTTGTATACCTCTATGAGTCTACCAGTTACGCATAATCGTCCAAAACGAAGACCACTTCAGAGCCTATCCGCGTAAAATTTAATATATTACTATCCCGCGGTGCAGCAGCCCTTTCTGGGCCAAGGCCTACCACCCGGCCGCTACGTACGTCACCTCTGCCAACCACAATTTGGCAACACTGTTTTCCCGCTTTCCTGCAATGACTGAACTGTCATAAGTCGCTTTTTGTGTAAATGCTACTACATTGTTGAATACACACACACACACACACACACGCGCGCGCGCACGCGCGCGCGCGCGCACACGCACCCGCACACGCACACACACAGAGGAACTAAAAGAACTAAATATGCACTGCAGGAAAGCATATATTGTATATTATACGTTACTTTACGTATACATTTACTTATAAAACTATAATCTCTGGTTACACAGATATGAAAATCTATGGGTAACTGATTCACCTAGTGCTTTTATGTTTAAATGTTTTCTTTCCCTCCTTTAGTGGTAGGTAGTAGATAAGGAATTGTATTGCTTCCAAACATTCAACATCGGGATTTCACTGGAAATAGATGCATGTTTTGGGGTCCGTTGGAACAAAAAAAGAAGTGTTTTAGAAAAAGATGTGTATGGGAGCAGCCTGACTAAAAACGAAACTTCAAATAATTACCAGTCTTGGTATTAAAGTTTAGTGTCTTCCAAAGGTGCAACAGAAAGATTATCAAGAATTCTTCCTTGTCCCTAACTACTCTTTAGGACAAACAATTCTCAAAATTCTTAGTGTTCTAAAAAATTGTTCTTATGACTTTGACTAAAATACTATTATTTAAGATACACAAACAATAAAGAGTTAGCATGTTGAACTTTCTGGGAATAGTCTACGAATTCCTCTTCATTTGAAAGAAATTTTGTGAAAGTATAACCTGTTAACATTAAAGCTTTAATAGGCGCGCGCCCTGATAGAGCACCGTTAGTTGCCAGGGGAATAGCAGATCCGGGCTATAATTGTTGTGCTTATATGCTTGTATTTATTTTTTAATTTAATTTTTGGTTCATTTGCATGTTTAGCTTCATTTAGTGTGAATATACACGTTTTTATTAGCACTATCTTTCTAGATAAATCAAAGATAAATAAAATGTAGTATGGATGCAGTATGCATTCCATAAAACATGGAAATGTAATAAATTATGACGTTCAGGTATACAACTTGTCATAGTATATCTATTCCCAATAATAATAATAATAATAATAATAATAATAATAATAATAATAATAATAATAATAATAATAATAATAATAATAATAATAATAATAATAATAATAATAATAATAATAATAATAATAATAATAATAATAATAATAATAATAAACTTTAAACATTTGATGTTGCCTTTAAATTACATGTTTATACACACGTTGTTTTATCTTCTTCATTATCACTTTCTGAATCTAAAGATATAGTTTTCAGTTTATCTTCAGAATTAGAATCATGTAATTCATACAAGTTGCCATCCACTATTAAATTAAAATTAGTTTGTTGTTTAACGACGCTGTCAATTGCCAGGATCACATCAGCGTCGCCGGTGTGCCGGAATTTTGTTCCGCAGGAGTTCTTTTACATGCCAGTAAATCTACTGACATGGAGCTGTCGTTTTTAAGCACACTTAAAAACCATCGGCCTGGGCCGGATTTGAACCCGCGACCTTGGGAACAGTAGGCCAGCGTCTAACCAACTGAGCCACCCAGACCGACCCCATCCACTGTTAAGGCATCATCACAAGGTATATTATGAACTTCTTCCAAATCCTTGACACTCTGTAGATAATAATTCTGTTTGTGAGAAGTAATAATAAACTACTTGCAATGGCAAAGATATATTGCACAACTAACGAGAAAAAACAAATGTCAGCATATGTAACGAGAGTAGGAGCACAGGGTCTGGTTGACCTTTGCGACAACTAACTGTGGGTTAGTCACTCTTGCAGATAAAGAAATAAATAGGTAAAGTGTAATGTTAGATGTCTTAGCCAGCCAATTACGTAGCTGTATTCGTTCGCAAACTATAACGTTTAAATAGACCTAGAAGTCTCTCAGACCTGTAACGACCAATGGAGGTTTAAAACTGAGACAAAAAGTGTTTCGCGATGTCATGGAATGACATGAACACTTTAAGATCAGCATATGACACTCCGCAATTAAACATCTGACTATCTATTTGGTTTGCTCTATTCCCCTTATGGCTACAAGGGATGGAGACAAGCATTTCTGTAAAGGTTTGTCTCGATTAACATGAAGCAGAAAAATAAACTTTCCTAAGAATAGTTTGTAGAGGTTGTATACAAGTAAATAAAGCAGACAGAAACATATGTGATTGTAACACATTCAGATATTTAGAAGAAAAGTTAAATATAGATATATAGTTAATCATTCGGGGAGACTTTCATTTGGAAAGACAATTAAATGCAGCACATGTGACATCCTTCACCAAGCTGGGCAAATCACTAAGTCAATGACAGCAAGAAAATAAATCACTCAAAGAGAAACGCACATGGTATATGTACGTGGCCAGTTCGCATGGAATGAGGCCGTCTATCTGACAGCTCTAAAGTATTGTTATCTGCGCGACCAAGGAGAGAGTCCTTGTCACATTGTTACAAGCCATTGTCACCTACAGATAGCTGAAGAAAGGCTGGCCGCCACTGCCTGCTTTTTTCCTCCGCCTGTTGAAAGCTTTTGATATATGGCGACTCCGGGTCTGGGCTGTGTGCAATTAAGCAGACTTTACAAGATATAAGGAAACGGCTTGGACATTCCCAAGCCTGCGCCATTTCGCCAGATACACACGCCATTAATTTCTTCACAGTAATAACAAAACCCGTCTGCTTGTTACCAGAAGCATGACACTCAAAGTAGCGCACTGTCGTCGCTGTGATGGACAGAGAAAACGCTGCAGATTCCTCTGGCGCTTGCGTAATCAAATGTAGAGATATTCCGTAATGACCGTCTGCGTGCCAACGATAGGATGCCTCTCCTTCTCCAACTTCTCCATTTTCTGTCGATATGTCCATTTATCGTTGCTTCAAATGATCCACAGGATCAAAGTGGAATTGAAAGGTTTCTAAAAATCGACTATTACTGCCGTTCCATGATAGGTACATAAATTGCATTGGCAAGCACGTAAAAACTTCAGTGAACCTGCATTTTAGTGTAATTAATCCAATATAGTTTTGGATAGTGTTTTTTATCCACTTTCCGTCGTGATACCAAGCGTGGGAGTTGAAATTCCTGCACTCCGTGGGCTTTGCATTCTGACCACACATGTTAGCAAACATACTTAACCCCAGTTAATGGTATGTATATTTAAAGTTGCACATTGAAATATAATGAAGTCATATGTTTCGATGTGTGCTGCATTTACCTTTTAAATATTGTTCTATTCACTTCCCTTTATTTGCTAATACTGTCGCATCATAAATTCTTTCACAACTATAAACGTGAGTAGCATAACAAAACATGACACTAGCCAAAACATTTTCATACAATTTATTTATTATAAGATAGTGAATACACAGGACAAATAGTTCCTGAGAATGTCCTCTTTTAAAGGCCTCACAGGCTCTCAAACGGCGTGCCCAATCATCTATAGCAGCAAGTATGTCCATATTCTGCACTGTTCCTTCAATTCTAGTTCTAGGACCTCCAGATTTCTGTGTCGTGCCGAGCAAGCTTTACTCTCGAGGATGTCTTATGGTTAGCGGATGCAAAACACGACTTCCCAATGACCAATCTTGGTGCGGTACAAACTCGAAGAATTGTCTTTAAGCCACTGCTGCACGTGTTTAAGCTTATGGGCTGATGCGAATCTTATATTACGTACTATATAATACTGGTTTTTCAACAGGACTGCACAGCTTATGAGACTAAACACGTGCAACAATTGCTTAAGCACAATGTTCCCGAGTTTACAGGGCACCAAGATGGCCATTGGGAAGAACATTTTCTTTTGTGGGGTCTGCGCCTCCTAAACTTAATTTTAAATTAGTGATCGCTTTTTCCGTAATATGTAGGGTTCTCTAGTCTTTCACTAATGCCCATCCTGCATTTGAACCAATATAGGCTTTAAATAATACGTCTTCTATTTTCAAGCTCCTTCCTCGGAAATTTCTGCTTACTTTATAGTTCCTGATAGAAAAATGGTATGCTATTGTAAAATGTAATTTATTTTCTGATGATGGTCTTGCAGCACTTTTTATGTAGTACAAATTCCGCTTCATTTCCACTTAGGTGTTGTTTGCTTCAAATAAATCTTCTTGGGTTAGAAAACTAAGTGAAACTGGGAACCATCAACGCTTATATTCGGCTTTCTATGCCAATAATCTAGCGCTAAGACACCGCAAAGAAAGCCTTGAACGAACATGTGAAGCAGATGATAGAGGTTCAGTTAAACATTAGGCTTCTTTATTTGCTAAGTTTGAAACTTTATCGCTACGTCCGTAGTTCATAAATTACTAGGGAAAACCGCTATATCTGAGAAGCGTCGGTTATCATCTGATAAATGAAATGTGCTTTTATTGAAGTTCGAAACTTGACGTTCCTGTTCTTGTTTTGTTTCAGAATTTTATTCTTTTGTTATTACTTAGGCTTTCTTCAGTTTCTACTATCCAATCGTTGAGATGTAACCATACAGTGTCAGTTTAGGGGGCTCAGTTGGTTAGGCGATGCGCTGCTCTAATGATCCAAAGATCACGGGTTCAAACCCGGGCCACCCAATGGGTTTAATGTGTGCCTAAAAGCGACAGCTCCTTATCAGTAGATTTAATGGCATGTAAAGGAATTCATGAGGGTTTAAATTCTGGCACATTGTCGGCGTTGATATGGTCTTGGCAATTCACAGCGTCGTCAAAAACCGAAACATTTTTTGGACAAACAGTGTGGCAAGTTACAGTGAAGATATGCTTTTGTTTCTGTATTACTTAGGCTTTCTTCAGTTTCTACTATCCAATCGTTGAGATGTAACCATACAGTGTCAGTTTAGGGGGCTCAGTTGGTTAGGCGATGCACTGCTCTAATGATCCAAAGGTCACGGGTTCAAACCCGGGCCACCCAATGGGTTTAATGTGTGCCTAAAAGCGACAGCTCCTTATCAGTAGATTTAATGGCATGTAAAGGAATTCATGAGGGTTTAAATTCTGGCACATTGTCGGCGTTGATATGGTCTTGGCAATTCACAGCGTCGTCAAAAACCGAAACATTTTTTGGACAAACAGTGTGGCAAGTTACAGTGAAGATATGCTTTTGTTTCTGTTTTAGATCGCATGAAGTGAATAGTGGGTGATAAGACAAACTGGACCACACACCGTGTTATTGCAAGTTTTGTGCATGTAAGAACGAGTCAATTTCGCACATTACTAGTCAACTTTCTCAGCGATCTCTCTTCAAACTACTCGACAGTTTGCACGGCTCTCTTATGATGAAAGCTCTACCTATCGCTTCTTTGTTATTACTTACACCACATGTAAGAGTTTGTATTCCTATCTCAAAAGTATTCGTTTGTTAGAAGGATGTCGTTGAAACAGCATGAGTAAGCCGGTACCCACCTTTTCAATACTCTTGCCACATTGAGGTCGGCATCCATAGTCGAATAATAAAACAAGTTTACGAATCAGCAATTGCTTACCTATTAATATCAGAAACACAAACAAAATATAGTTCTATAATTTACAATGGTGTACTTCCTAGCTTCCCTCTAGGTGTCCCAATTGCAGGCCGCTCTTCAACACCACTGCATTTTAATGTTAAACGAGCAAATAGTGTTGCTAGCACTGTTGTTTGTAATTTCTCTACTACGTATAGTAGTAACTAGGAAGTATTGCCCAAAAATTCGATGCGTCATTTCACCGTCAATGTTTTTGAGGTTCCCTGAATTTAAAAATAATAATTAAAAAAAAAAAAGCTTTTTTTTGGGAAAAGGTCCGTGCAACGTCCGTGCAAAGTTGGTATTTAAGTTTAATATCCTTCAAAGATACGGCACGAAGATTTTAAGGAAAATTTCTCCACCCTAAACTACTTTTTCGAAAATATTTATTTTCTCAAAAATGGCTCTATTTTGATTAAAATGCCATGTTTAAGATATTTTTATGGCAAATGAAATGTGTATTTTAAAGTTTCTGCTATAGGCTGAGTAATCCTGCTTATTGTGGATGACTTTTGCAAAACTGGTAAAACACACAATACGTATACTTTCCTCAAATGGAAGGCAGTTATTCACTTTATAATCTCTTTACCATGTAAAAAGAGCGGAATTTCAAAGCCTTCATATAGCCACCAGTTTAAAAGATTTGACTGTCGCTCAAAGCCTACTGTACCCCCATGTTCCCCTTGCACTTACAAGAAAGTTGCCAATAAGATACTTTCTACAAATGTTTATCTCGATTAAGATGAAGATAGACTAATAAGAGTTCGTAAGAAAAGTTAGCACAAGAGTAGAGAAAGTCATGTGAGTGCAACACATTAGATTTTCTATGTAAGAATGTTTATTGTTTCCTATGTTTGTATTTTAAAACAATAAAGCTAAACAGGCATATTCAAGAATTATTTAACAGCATGGCCTGCTAATAAATTACCATGTATACAATGGGAACTATGAACTGATCCTCTATTTCTAAAATATGCATAACATATGTATTACAGATACATTAATCCTCACATTGCCAAGGGGGGAGGGGCATAATTTATGCCCACCGTCTGTAGTTTTTTAAATTTTCTCTTTTAATTTTTTGATTAAAGGCTTGCAGTTAATAGTTATTGCCAATCACTGCTTCTACTACTGAATTGCGTAAGTGTTTCAAATTTTCACTGTTCGTCTTTCTGGAAAACAACTGCCCCATCGGTATAATGTAATTCATGTAAAAAGTAGAAAGGAATAGTTAAACAATATTAAATATTACCTTTATTAACAAAAGTTATAATACCCCATTTTAAAATAAATTTGTTTTAAAAATTGCTTAGACATTTTGTTACTGGTGGTGGTCCCTTGGCAATCTAAGTTACGAATGGTAATGCTAAGGTTAAGTGTCATTAAATAGGTGGCAAATACACATTGTCTTGCCTCTGAATTCGTAAACAAATAATTTATGTGGACTCACTAATAATAATTGTACTCTCTTATAATTTATTATACGAACCTTCGCAAAATAACGTACTGTTCCACCTTCTTTATGTCAAGAAAATAAATATGTATCTGTAGTGAAAAGGTTCCAATAATTTTGTATTGCAGGGTTTGTTATATTCAGGAAGCCGAGGTAACAGACTCTGGTTTACAAGTTACAGCTTTGCTGCTGATTGATGTAACAGGTTACTAGCTCCTCTGTCTTCCTTTTTAAATTGGAACTAATGGTATTCAGTAGGAAGACAAACACACCAAAGCACAATGCTGTGTCTCAGCTGAAAGTTTCACTATACACACATTTTGGTACAAGTCAACTGCTGTATTATCGTTTTTATGACATTTGTTCTATATAAATGACCTGCCATTTGCAGTTTGTAATTGATTTGTTCATTAGCCTTTTAAAGAAACGGTAGGAAGAGGGAAGGAATATCTGCACGATCGAAAGAAAGAACCCGAGTGCTCTTGCAGCTGGACCCCATGAATGATGCAGGAAGCTGCGTGTTCGTCTCCCGAACTCGACTATCCATCAGCGGTCCTGTTTGATAATAAATAGGTGGCATGTGCAAGGAACAACGCTACAAGAGAAGCTTTATAATTGGCTGCTACCCGGTCCAGTCCACGCTGGCCATTAAGAATCAAACCTTTTCGCACTCGTCAATCTGGAATGAAAAACAACAAACAGCGGTGGCGAGGAGGGTCAGGGAGAGGGGAGAAGTTTTCTAGGTTTGCCATCGTTAAGTTTTTCGGTGACGTATTCTGTGGAAACATATGCCTAACGCCTATTGCATATAATGTTGCAAGCCTCTTTAGGTGGCCTTGTACATATGTTTACTTTCTCTACTACGTATAGCAAACTAAAGAAAGTATTGTATTCCACCCAAAAATTCGATGTCGAGATTTCACCGAAAATATATGCTTTCAGGTCCCCTGAGTCCAACAAAAAAAAGGGCATTTTTCCATGCGTGTGCCTGTTTCTGGTGTCTGTATAATCACCCTGTGGACAACATAACTCAAAAACAAAAAGTCGGTTAAAAACCGAAGTTGGTATTTAAGGTTAATGTCTGTCAAGGATACGACATAAAGATTTTGAACAAAATTGCTCCACCTTAAACTACCCTTTACATGGAAACTTTTTCGAAAGTTTTGATTTTGTTGATAGTCACTATTTTGATTAAAATGCCATATGTTTGAGATATTTCTGAGACAAATATATCTTGAATTTTTTGGCTATAGCCCATGTAGTCCTATTTACTCTGGATGACTTTTGCATAACTGGTAAACCATAAGAAATAGACCAAATATTACTATGTAAAAATGTAAATTTTGCTACAATACACAATTTATGTCTGAATACATTTTTGTAGAGTGAGCCATCTCGGAGATATGTCTTGCTATCTGAGTGAGTTTTGGAGAACTTACACTTCTGTCAAATGCAACATCGTTATTCATGTTTTTATATCATAACTCTGCAAAGAGAACGGAATTTGAAAGCTTTACAATATTTGACTATCACTTAAAGCCTACTGTGTTCCTACATTCCCCTTTCACCTACAAGGAAACAAACAATAAGATAATTTCTGCAAATGTTTATCTCAACTAACACGGAGAAGATATATAAATAAGTGTTTGTAAGAATGGTTAGCACAAGAGTAGAGAAAGTCATTCGGGTTCAACACATCAGATTTTTAGAGCAAGGAACTTAGTTGGTCCATCTGCACGAGAAAGATCAGCATAACCAATGAGTACTAAATAAACGAGTACGTAATGTTACATCGTTCTAAGTAAAGTAAAGTAAAAAGGTTATTTGGGCATGTTTTGCAACGTGCCCTGGCTGTTATAGGGACAATCCCTCTTCAGCCGCGTTTTGAAATTTTTGTTTTGTTACGGGGCGGAGGGGTCTTTCATGAGTGCCTTTTATGTATTCGTGATGTGGCTGTGTGGATTGGTATGTGTGTTCATCCCTGTATGTGTGACGGTGGCTTCTACCCTCTGAGAAAATTGTAACTTTGTTCAATTGTGTAGTTTTGTGTGTGTGTGTTGCTGCAACAGCTCATATGTGCAGCTTTTGTCTGTGTTGTATATCTATATTTGTGTAATGGTGTAATTGTACGTGTGTTTTTGTTAAGTGTTTTCGTCAATGAAGATAGCCAGCTGGTTAAAATCCGCGCTTCTTTTAACCATTTGAAATTTCTAATCAGAATGATCGTTATGGAAAATAAATGTATACAGTTTCTATCAACTATGCTTAGTGATTAAATGTATGCTAATACTGTTATTTTCTTAAAAGAAACGCTTGAGAAACGTTTTCAATAAAAAATGTTTAATTGCTATCCAATTATAGTAGTGTAAAACCAAAATATGGAGGTTCCTTAATTATTTTGCATTTAAATGTCTGAACGCATTAAATGCTATGTAACGGAAATTTTCGTTTTTTTCTGCACTTTCATCCTAAGTCTATGGCATTCAGATATTGCGGGGTGTTACAATTTTAATACTAGACATTTTTACTATGCATCCTCGGAAGATCTAAGACCTCGAGGCGTCGTCAAACATGGTAAACCTTACAGACCATGGCCAATATCTTGACCTGGCTTCCCGGTGTCTCCTCTCAACTCATCCTTCCTTCTGGGGGTGTCCCATTAGGGGTATAGATCAATAAGCAGAGCTTCAGTGCCGAATCCCGTCCGTATCTCCTCTGTTTCTATTCCTATTGTCTATCGGTGGTATATTCCAAAGTAAAAGGCCGCTGATATGACCATTGCATGAATGTAGAACGCTTAGTATTCAAAATGTATTTCAAGTAACCTTTGTTGTGACATCAGCTATTTCCAAGACATCCGTTATTATCGGTTTATATTTTCAATATCTTTGGCAATTTTTAAATTGTCGTTACCTGTTCCTCGCGATACCATGGAAAAAATGTTTCAAGGCTGGCTTATAAAGGTCCGATTTTTGAACACCTGAACATCGATTGAGTTTCCTTTATCCCTTTTGTATCTATAACTAAGAGTATTTTGAAAAAACTTCCGCACAAGTTTGCTAGCACGATGTGGATAAGAAAAATAAGTTTTTATAAAAATAATTTGTATAAGATAGAGAAATCAAGGGACTGCAAGACACTGGGCTTTTCTACCTCATCGTATACCTGATTTATTTCATTTTAGTGAGATGATAAGCTAGAATTACAGAAAATTTAGAATTGAGTTTTCTATCGGAAAGAAATGGTGAAAATGAAAGATGTGCTTTATATATCTCTTCTTCATGTTTCCTTAATTACCTCGCTGTTTCTCAAATTTTATTATTGTCTTACTGATGCGGCCATAATTCGTATACAAACATGATGTTCGGTATCTTTGATATATTTCTGCTGTCACAAAGTGCAGGTGTGTCCCAGAAATTATTACCATTCCTCTGCACTTCGCACCTAACAGGTTTTTCAGTCTGATGTACGGACCTAAGTAGGAGTTACATGTTTTACACCTTTTTAAGCTGATAGCAAAAAGAACTCGTTATGAAAGATATTAGTTATATAAATATCATCATTATGACCATTATTATGCATTATTTATTTAATTACATTAAGAATACTTCAAGATAATTTATTGTTACAACTACTTCCGTAAATTTATGAGTTCTATTTTAAATAAGCTCGACATGACGCTTTCTTACTAACAATAAGTAAACATTACTGCTACTCTGCGAGTAGCTATTTATCTTGCTACAACAGCTTGCTTGCTTAAACCAATACACAAGTAATACCTTCACTATTTCTCTACAAAATTTCCTTCACATTCCATATACTTTTGCCAACAATTTGGAAGCTTGAATATTCCTTGTTCAAAAAAGTTTAAGGGGGTGTAATCAACTAATTGCGCACATGCTCCCCTGTTTTCGAATCGTTTCCCTCCAAGCGATTATTTCATGGGCCTAAACAGAAAATAGTCTGGGGGGACAAGTCTGGACTGTAGGGAGGGTGGTCAAAGATTTTCCAGTGCATGTCCTCCAATGTGTCCCTTGTCAAATTGGCGGTATGAGGCTTAGCATTGTCTTAGAGAAGGATAACATCTCTGATGCGCATACGACACCTTTTGTTTCGGTAGGCGGCTTTTGCTGACCTTAAAAATTTGCAATAGTAAGCCACATTTACCTTATGTCAACTATGAAGAAAATCAACGAGTAAACTCCTCTGTAGTTGAAAAACAGCGCTGCGAGAACTTTTCTGGCTGAGAGACGGATTTTGGCGTTTACTGGGCAGGCTTTATCCTTTCTTCGCCACTCCTTGCTCGCCATTTTGGATTCCGGAATGTAATGATGGACCCATGTTTCATCACATGCAACAACGTGCTTCAAAAAATTCTCCACTTCATGCCGGAATCGGTTCAGAAGTCTCTCGCAGACCTCCAAAACAGGCTGGCCTACCGTCAGAGTGCTGCTTCTCCCATCTCTGCCCACCACAGCCATCATGAGCGGGGTGCATTTCTGGAGGTGGGACGTGGTGAAGGTCTCGGTCCCTCCCGGCCGGTTATGCGGTCTTGTCGACCAGGGACCGTTACTTTTCAATCATGTAGCTCCTCAGGGACCTAATGAGGTTGAGTGCACCCCAGATCAGGTCTCCCAGCGGGAGAAAATCTCCACGGCGATATCGGGAATCGAACCCGCGTCTATCGCTTGGTGAGCTGCAGCGCTACCACCACGCTAAGTAGGCGACCATAATGTTTCTACTTTCAAACAAAAATAAATGTGAAGAACGATGGTAAAATTCCACAAAAATTGTTACTAATCAGGGTGACATCAGGGTGTTCTTTATCATCTACACTTTTTAGTATTTATATTGACGATGTGAGGAAATGGAAGCAACTGGTGAATGTAGGTTTTAAAATTTCAAAGAACAACTTTTTAAATATATTATTGTTCGCCGAGGATTTGGTTGTTATTCAAAATAAGACGTCTGCTCTGCAAAAATCTATTTTAAAAATTAATGAAACTTGTGAACATTATAATATGAAAATTTCCTTTATAAAAACAAAGGAAATGACGTTCATGGGGGAGAAACCGATTAGAACAAAATTAGTTGTAAATAACCGTTGTGTAGAACAGGTGAGCCATTTTAACTACTTGGAAAGTAATGTTGGTTATGATAAGGAATATGACGTGGACAATAAAACATGCAAATTCCAAAGAGTGTGTGGAACAATTAATGGAACATCTAGAAGCAAAATACGTAAAGAAACAAAATTAAAGTTTTAAACAGTTATGGCTGCACCTACCCTAGCATACGGAAGTGAGACTTGGACATTAACTAAAAAGCGACAGAGTAAAATACAGGCTTCAGAAATGAAATTCTTAAGAAGTGTGAAGAGAGACTTAATAACAAATGACAGAGAGTTAGGAATTTTTAATATAGACGAAAGATTAAAAGATTTCAAAAAAGAAAATGTTGAACGAATGCCAGATATCGGACTTAGTAAACAAATAATGTAATGTTTCCTAAAGGAAGGAGATTGGTGGGCAGATCCAGGAAACCTTAGTTGGAGGACTTTGAAGCGGAATAGGCACTTTATTGCATATGCCATGAAGTGAAGAAGAAAGAGAAGAAGATCAGAAAGTAGAGCAAAAGTCTTAGAAACATGGTATTCTATAAAGTTTCATTTACGTTCTCGTAGGAATTCTAGGAGTCCTCCACTGGAAAGACCACGTTGGACATTAGAATTGTCCCCAAAATGCCTTGAAATTTATAAGAACAGGTTTTTCTACTACTCTTCGTTTCTGATCGTTTGTTGCTCAATGTATGGAAAGCTAGCTCTCTCTCTCTCTCTCTCTGGAGCTTAACCCAACACCTGTTCAGAACCGTGCTTCTCTGATTGACCAAGATAGCGGCAAATTAACTTCCCGACCGAAGAGTGGTAATAGGAAAGTTGACGATGGAGAACGGGATAATGCAGGTGCCATTCCCTTCCCGAATACAAATCACCAACGGTAGCAAACAGAGCTATTAAAGTTTCAATACACTGCTTTAGAATTCAAAGAAGTAAAATAGTTACAGAAGCAAGTTTGACAAGACAGCTGTAATTGACACAACGTAGAATTCATAAGAACCAGAAGTTATATCCTCCAAGGAGGACCAGCTACTGGTGTTTTTATCAAGTGTTCAACTCTTTGGAGAAATCAGTTATACAGGGTTTTTCAAAAGTAATGGACAATACCAATAAAAATAAAATTTACCTACTTGTTTTATTAACGATTCTCAGACACATGAAGTTTAAAATGTTGAAGGGATGTCTAAAATGACTTTCTTCCCTGCTTATCTGTGGTGAGTAGAGGAAGCATTCATTTCATTGCACCTAGGAATTCGATACCGAAATTTCACTGAGTAAAAAAGGACCTAGCGCGCGCGTGTGTATGTAAGCGAGAGAAAGGATATCTACAATAATTGTGAAGATTCTGAAGAAAATCCCCCATCCCAAACTACCACTTATGTGAAACAGGATTATGTACTTAAAGTGCACATATATCTCCAATGGTAATTACAAACTTGTCCGTAGCTTATCTATATATAAACAGAGGAACATTAAAATAGTCGGATATATCGTTCAAACATTTCCAAGTAGCGCCCTGGTAGTCTGCTACTTACCAAACGGGAGTCACGGGTTCTACTCCTGGAGCAGACATAGCATCTTCTCCCGCTAGAAGACCTGATCCGGGCTGCATTCAGCCTCGTTGAGTCCCTGAGGGACCAATTGAACTACTTGGTTGAGAAGCAGCGGTCCTCGGAGTGCTGACCACGTCCCACCTTCCAGTGCTCCACCCAACTCATGATGCCTGTAGTGGGCAGAGGTGGGACGCAGCAGCTGGGTGGTAGGCCTTGGCCCGGAAAGAACTGTTTCTCCGCGGTATTAGTTTTTAGTTATATGTGAAGTGCTGGACTGCAGGTCCACTAGCGCTGGACTGAAGGTCCTGTGTGGAGCGTTGGCAGTGTAAACATTGATTGCTAGAGCTAGCGTAGATCTTGTTTCGTTTCTTGTTGCTTTACATTAAATCAAGTGAATCAAAGCATGAAACGTGATGTTCTTAAGTGTTTGAAATATCTTACAGCGTTTTGAACATATCCCATCATAGTACGGCGGCGCCGTGGCCGAGCGGTTAGCGCGCTCGCCTACCACCTAGGCGGCCCGGGTTCGATCCCAGGGACCCGCATGTGGTATTCGTGGTGGACGAAGCGGCGTCAGGGCGGGTTTTCTCCGGGTACTCCGGTTTCCCCCGCCATCTCATTCCACCGGTGCTCCATCTTCATGTATCATCAGTGTCACCGCCTGCGGTGCCGTAGTAGTAAAAGCGGGCGTTAAACACTACAACAACCCCCCCATCATAGTATGCTTTGTCAAACTACGACACACGTGCCTTACTGCACAGACTTTCCGGAAAACTAAAAGTAGAGGTAAAGTTATAGATGATAGAGGGACTCCAAAACCGGGTCAAAGCACCGCACGTAGGCCAATGTGGCCCTTTGTGCTTTGAACGTGACTCCTGAGAAAGAGTAATAAGGGGGAGACTCGAAGGGTGAACCCGTCCGGGAGACAACTGGGTGGGTGTGGACAGGGCCCCTAACGTTTCCAGACTGAACATCTCTCAATCATATCAGATAAAGAAGAAGAGAAGAACGGAACATGTGATATTCAGTTGTATGGCTGTGACAATTCCCGAACTATTAAACTGTTTGTCATGTACTACAGAAACATATGATTCCAACAGGTTGTTCATGCACGTGTTACCCATCGTGCGCATAAGTGCTTAAATGGGAAATGGATTGACTGAGATTATTCCTATAACATGACTTTCCTTACATCTTTAAGTAATTTAGATTACTTTAAAGTTGGGGTCAAACAACATTCCTATCATAATTCTTTCGTAAAAGGCTCCTTCGACGAATTTTTGTTTCTACATCAGTGATGTCTCTTTGAAGACGCTTACGTAAATTAGCGGCTACAACCTCTCCTCCATCCTTCAGTCGGAGGGTGTGTTAGCAGTGGCTGTGACGTGTAGAATCACAGAGTCAATATACAAACAGGCAATTCCCTGGCAGTTTCGAAGATATCGAAACGTTTCATGTTTCATAACGAATGGAAGTTGTAAATGGAAATGATTCTTCTGCAAAATACTGTGGCATTCAAATATTCCACAAAACAAGCTTGGGACTTATTTCAGTCCTTGCCCATCCACACTTTTCTAGATTGCAAATTCTTGCCTCCAACCTACTATTAGTCTTTGGGTCTACATATATTTGTGAACAGTTTCTCCAAATTGAACTATATTAAAAGTCTATATCGGAATAGGTTACACAACGATCAGTTCGTGTATCTTCTAAGGCTAATGCACTTCGACTTTGTCGCCAAATGTTGATAGACTTCTTAAACGTAAGTGATACCAAAGAAGTAACTAATGAACAGATATTTATTGCATAAGATTTGAGAGCACTTTCGTAAATCAATCACAGCGAACATATAACCAAACCGCCACTGCGATGCAACTGAGTGCTAAAAGAGTGCACAGCCCGCATAAACTGAAAGGAGGTAAATCCAGCCTCCAGAAAAAGGATAATTTATTTAGGATGCTATCGAAAGCTTTTATAGATATGTATATTTATGTTTCTTTGTTACTGAATTCCTAATCCTTTAGTTGTTACAGCTCCGAGTTCCTTTCTGCTCATTGTTTAGCGTTCTCTCATCAGAGATTCGTTAAGTTCACGCTGCATAGCTTTGGTGTATTTTCCGACAAGGATGGGCTTGGAGGCTTGCACGCATAATAAAGCGGTGTTGTGTCCTGTCGCATTCTCTCCTTGATGGATGTTCATAGTGGCACGGTAGCTGCCGCCATGTCTCTTCGTGCTGGCTGCGACACTCCAGAGGTCATCTGTCGTCCATTCAGGTCACCATTGTCGCAATCTTATGCACTACCATTACGTCATCCTTCATCTGAGCTCAGCAGGCTCAGTTGTTTTTATTTCTTGCCAATTTTGCATTTCACCGAGAATGAAACTCGCCGTTTTAATTAGATCACATGTTGAGTTTTTTTTTTTTTTTTTTTTTTTTTTTTTTGAAAAGTATTGCACTTAAGGCTTGTTTTCATAAACGGTACTCCCAATCCGGACTTTCCAGAAGCTTTCTTGAAAGTCTTACTCGCAGACATTAGTTTCTATACTTCAACTTTGACTTCGTAATTCAGATTTCATTACCAAGTTCCAATGTTGGCTAAACCATTTCCCAAAACCACAGCCCTGTTTAGGATTTAAAACAACACATATAGATCTAGAATCCTCTGTGATTGTAATAGAGAAGGCAATGACCAAAGAGCCTGCATTTCCTCACTTTGCCTTTCTTTTTAACCACGTGGCCCTGCGAACGTGTGTTTTGCGAATTTCTTTCGGATTTGTGTTCCTGGAGATTGATGATAAAAGAATGACGCTAATCAACAATTATGAGAGAGATATGTTAATAGAATTAGTTAATTGCTATTCAGTATAAGTGAGAACAGTAATGAGTTATTGGTATGAATAGACTAAATTGCCCTTTCATTTCATCATAGTGAAAATTATTTTAATCGTTTGATTTTAACTGTGAATCCTCACTTGGTATTGAATAAAAATCAATGCAGTAGAAACATGCATCAAATTATGAATGTGCAACAAAACCTAAACCTCATTTAACGAAATTAAAGTGGCAGTGTTTGAAGTTTGAAACTATTAGAAAATCAACTAACTCTTACCTGTAGCATATCGCATTGCTATTAATAATTGTAAAGGGTCCAGGCAATCCTCTTACTGTTTCTTTAACGATGTTGTGTGCAAAGATCGCCAGTATATCCACCACGGTCTGTTTGTCAAATCTATATCTGAGTTGGTTATCCCCACAAAACCGAAATAGGTATGTTGAATTTGTTCCACATTTTAGGCAAATGTTAGATTTTAGGCAAAGTCAAGGTAAGGATGAAAATCGAGAAAATCGGCGACTACGAAGTAAAGTTCCGATCAAGACTATGGCTCTCAAAAATCTCTTGTTGAATAACAAGTTGACAATTCCTTACTTTCAAATGCCTGCTTTCATCGAATGTCCGTTCATGAATATAAGCCTTAGTAATTTTATCTATAAGATAAGGCCATCGTAAATAGAATTAATCGATTTATATAATAAAACAACAAAAGAACAATTAATAGAATTATACAAAACAATGGCATACATTAACATAAAGAAGTGAGACTGGACCCTAAGGAAAAGATTAACACAATGAGCTGAAATTATATTCCTCAGAAAAATTGCAGAAAAACAAAGAGCATAGAAGAAATCACATCAGAACTAAATATGTGCGATTTAAATGGACGTGTATTGGATAATATATCAAACTGTAAGCAACATGAAGATAGAACAGCGATGTCCAACTTTGTCTCTTTGGAGATGCTTACTAATTAGCGGCTATTTCCCACTCCACTCCTTCAGTCAGAGGGTGTATCAGCTCTTCCTTGTGACGTGTACAAACACAACCAGACAGTCAGTATCCAGTAACGGACACAAACGGGCGATTCCATGGCAGTTTCTAGGTCAAAACTTAAACTTTCTGGGAATGTCTTCAGAAGACACCTTCATTATGGATAACTTTAGCATAAATGGAAAACAGTAAAAGACAAAGTCTTACTAAATAAAACATTGGATCTGCCTAAAACACACAATTTATGTGAAACTCGTTTTTTTTCTTTTTTTCTTAACTTTTTTAAGTCAGACATTTCTGAGATACTCTTTATTATTTGTTTGAATTTGTCAATACTTCTACTTTTCCCAAATAGGAATATGTTATTCTTTTTTTTTTTTCTCTCTCTCTCTTGGCCTTGGAAAGGTAACGGAATTTCAAAGACATAGTATAGCAAACAGCTCTAAAACACTTGACTATCGCTTAAAGCCTACTGTATTCACATATTCCCCTTGCACCTACAAGAAAATGCTTATGTCGATTAAAATGAAACAGATAGAGAAATAAGCACCTGCAAGAATAGTTTATATAAAGATGAGTATAGCTGTACGTATATTTGCGAATAGCTTCTCCTAATCGAATTACACTAAAAGTCTGTATCGTAATAGGTTACGTGATAATCACTTGGTGTATCTTCTAAGTCTATGCACTTCCACTTTGTCGCCAAATATTGATAGACTTCCTAAACGTAAGGAGTACCAAACACGTCACTAATGAACAGATGTTTATCACATAATATTTGAAGGTGCTTTCGTAAATGAAACGTAGCATTCATATAATCAAACCGCAACTGCCACACAATGCACCCTATGTGTTAAAGAACGCCACAGGTGGAAGGAGCTAAGACCAACCTCCCCTTTTTCGCAAACGTTGCACATCGCTGTTTATCCCTTTGTCCAGCTGGCTGTAGCCACAATAGAGCGATTTAGGCCGGTGTGCTCTTCCGTTCTATAGTCTATGACGTATATGTATACTCTAAAGGGATATTCTATCTAAATCTTAAATCTTCCATAACAATTGAAGGGGAACGTAACAAACCTACTTGCAATAACAGAGACAGTTAAAAGTGGTCTAGTGGTTTATCATGGCAATTTAGCAAGCAGGGGTGAAAACCATTGATTAGCCAACATCAGTATATCAGGATTTTTTCGTCTTACATTCGCACCTGCTGGATTGCGACAGTAAATGGTACACATGCTCTGCAAATGAATCACTCTTTGCAAGGAAGGCTACCGAAACAGGTGGCCACTTTCAACACCTTACCTTATATATTACTTTGTACAAGGTCACATCAGATTGTTATCTCTGTGTTTGTGGAGAGGAAAGTACAGAAAGAAAAATATACTGCCAGTTTAGCTACTATGTAAACTGTTTACAAAATGTAATAAAACTACGTGCAGAATACTAAACAAGTGAAACTGCAATTATCATGAAAGCTTTCTGCTACTTGAAAAACATTTATATAACAACGTAATTCAACCAGCACCTCGTGCAGAAATGTGTTTTCCAGTGTATTACCCCCCTCCCCCACCATCTCGGGTATATAAATGCAAACCCTTGTCTATAATGTGCTCTTCACTACTGAAAACTAGAGACAAAAATGTGCACATACATCTTTAACTTGTATAAGCGCACTCAACAGCTACCTACTTAGGTTGCAGTTTGTGTTTTTGTTTTTCCCTTCTTGTTTCCATATTTATTTTATCAGCTTTAGTGCATTATTTTTCCCTATGCATGATTGTATTTAATTCTTTATCTATATCTTACTTTCACTTTTATCTTGGTGAGGTACCTACCTACTTTGTTTCGTTTATTCTTATACTTCCATTTTGCATTACTTTCTCTACTATATATAGTAAGCAGGACAAGTATGCGACCAATTTCGGTGTCGAAATTTCACCGGAAATATGTTTTGAGGTCCCTGAATCCAAAAAAGAGATTTTTAGAAAAAGGTCTCCGCGCGCAAAACCGAAAAGTTGGTTAAAAACCAAAGCTGGTATTTAACTCAAATATCTTTCAAAGATTCGACAAGAAGATTTAAGAAAAATTCCTCCATCCTAAACTAACCTTTACATGGACAATTTTTCCAAAATTTTGATGCTCTCAAAAATGCCTCAAACGATTTTGATTAAAATGCTATAAGTTTAAAATTCTTTATAGTAAATGAAATGCACATTTTGAATTTTTTTGGCTATAGACTATGTAATCCTGCTTATTGTTGATGACTTTTGCATCACTGGTAAACCGTTAGAGATAGACCAATATTATTACACAAAAAAATGTAATCTCATTAAAACACGCAAGTTTGTCCAAATGCATTTTTTGGAGTGAATCATTTCGGAGATATTCCTTGTTATTTACAATACTTAAAGTTTCCTCAAATGGAAAGTCGCTATTCACTTTCTTAACTTTTGATCCTGTAAAGAGAACGGAGTAGCAAAGCTTTCATATAGCGACCAGCTTTAAAAGATTTGACTATCGCTCAATGTCTACTGTGTTCCCCTTTCATCTACAAGAAAATTAGCCAAAACAGAATTTTTACAAACGTTTATCTCGACTAACATGAAGATAGAGGAATAAGAGCTCGTAAGGATAGAGTAGAGTAAGCCATGTGTGTGCAACACATCTAATTTTTTTCAGTTTAGATACATCACCACCACCGCCGCCACCACCACCACCACGACCATCACCAGTCACCAATTACCACCACTGGATTTGCACTGGATTAGCACCACCATCATCGCCACCGTCGCCACCACCGTCGCCGCCACCATCACCACCACCACCGCCCTGCCACCACCATATGAGGTTGAGGCCTCTCAAATGTTGCCTCCAGTCTTCTATGTCTTTTGCTCTCCGTCTTCACAATCGTATTCTGTGCGTTGTAGGCTGTCTAGGAAGTGTAAAAATGGCAAGGAAAGACCGAGCCCTTAGGTCCAAGGGATAAAAAGAGCCTACAAATTAGATGCCCGACATCTAGTCAACTAGTTCAACTATTTTCTCCTATCAGTATTTATGGTAGTAAGTTGTGGGTTTCTTTATGCTTTAAATAACTTTACAGTAATTGAATGAGAAGTTCAAAGCATGAAGTCCTCATAATCTATGGCTCTACAAACGTCATACACTGACAAATGTTTATGCGAGAAATGTATAACCACATTTTAATATTTATATTAATTTATGAAGTTGGAATTCTTATACTTGGAAAATTTGAGCTATGTAACTTAACAATTACGGTCATTAAAAACAACTGAAATGATCCGAAAAGGGTTGCGCAGTATGCACCATGATTCTTGGACACCGAGTATTTGATTTACATGACAGTGTATCCGATTGCCACGTGTTTGTCATACTTAAACATATACCTTGTTCGTCACCTTATTAGAACACCTGAGACGTCGTGCAAGACGAGGTAAGCGGGGAAAGGAACACCTTTCTCCACACCTGCACTCACAGCACGGTGGTCCTCGAGTGGTCTTTGTTTTGTTTCTTGTGTGCTTTGTTGCAATTCGCTACAACGTATGTTTCCTTCTTAAGCTCGATATATTTTGCTCAGCAGAGATGGTGTGATATATGTGGATCGCGAGCCGTCTCGGATCGTAGTACGCAGCGCCTCTAGCGGTCGCTAGTCTCCCCACAACTCGGTGTCGGCAGTCGGCGTGGCACAAAAACAAAAGAGGATCGTGGCCGCTCTTAAAACCCGAGCTAGGTTCGAGTGCAAAACAAACACGCGGTCCAGGTGACTGGTTTAAAAGACAGTTACTGCATCTTAATAGTGTTTGGACTCCCATGACACAAGCCTCCTTGTCTACGTGGCTAAAGGAAAACAAAATAAACTTGCTTTACGCTGAAATGATGCAGCAACGTTTTCATGAATTACGACCTTCTGAAGAACTATTTTAACAGTCTTTCAATAGATACTAAATGAGCGGTACCGTTGAATCCCTGCCGACTATATTTCCTAAAATTTTGGTGTATTAACAAAATTGGCTCCGAATTGTTTTAACATTTCTTAATTACCTATATTACTTCAGATAATTGTCAAATATTTTCATTGATGTAGATTGATTTTCTGAAGCAACTAATAGTGAGTTACAAAACACAGCTCCACTGTATTATCTGACTATATCTGCAATAAGAACAAACATCTTAGTCTTCCAAAAGAAAACGCAAGTCTGGTAAAAATACTGGTTAACGCCTCAAATATTTTAAGCTGTAAAATTGTTAATATAAGATAATAATACCCGCAAAATACAGTACAAAATGCTAAACAATTAGAAGCTCCCTCATAAAAAACACACCTACTTGTTTCACATTTTATGAAACTTTATGAAATTAACATTACGATATCTTCTGCGGTGCTGTACAATCACAAGAGCATCAAAAGCAAAAACTAGAAACATTAGGAATGAGGTTCTTGAGAGCGATTGCCCGATGTAGAAGAACAGGCAAAAATACAGCTATACAATGAGCAAAAATTAAACATATTTAATCTAAATAATAAACTAAAAAACGACCAAAGAAAATATTATGCCCATGTGAGACGAATGTCAGAATTTCGCACTGCCAAGATGCTTCTAGAATACAAAGGAACAGCAATGAATAGATGGATGGATGTTTCTTTGAGAGGAGAGAACAGATCGAAAGACCTAATCCCTGGTGGTGGTGACTTTGGTGGTGGTGGTTTTGGTGGTGATTTTGGTGATGGTGGTGATAGTGAAAGTAGAAATGATTGTGATTACCTTTTTTGCTATAGATTTTAAACAGGTTATTTAAAATGCTTAGATTTACACTGAGAGTTTTCTATAGCAGTTGAATAACTTGGAATGGTATAATTAGGATAGGAAAAGTACATATTAACGTACTGATCCGAGCAATGGACAGATACTTCCCTTTATTAGGAACAGTCCGGGCTACTTCGAAATGAAGCTGACAATTATTCGACATTTGTCTTCCATCTTCATTTTATAAGAGCGTGGAGAGAGGGCACGGAGACAGCATAGTATGCAAATTAGTAAGAGGGGGCATGTGATAAAACGGTGGGGGGA
The DNA here is from genome assembly GCA_030765045.1 of Tenodera sinensis. Classification (NCBI taxonomy): domain Eukaryota; kingdom Metazoa; phylum Arthropoda; class Insecta; order Mantodea; family Mantidae; genus Tenodera; species Tenodera sinensis. The sequence goes on along the minus strand of CM060965.1, from coordinate 77,983,886 downwards.
AGGGGGCAGCATACTCTATACTGTAAGCCGGAAAAGCTGTATCCCACGATCTAAATAATAAAACAGACTAATAGGAATACATGACAATGCCTTATTACAGCGAAAACATTTGCACAACGCAGGTACTACTTTACTCTGTTCTATGCGCACCATACGAAACAGAAGTGTGTACATTTATTACCCATGCTCATTTATGTATCAGTAAATCTAATGACATGAAGACAGTTCAAGCGATTTAGAAGTCATTGTCTCCGAAAAGATAATACTTACATAGAGATTGGAATCAGCGCTTATGTAAAAAGAAAAGGTTCCCATCTTTAAGCTTTTCTTTCTTTTCCTCTATTTATTATTGTGAACTTGTCAATAGGATGTGTTTATTCACTGTATTTTAATATTAACCCTACATGTACTTACGAATAAATAGTCTATGTTCAATTACATTTTAATTAACTGCAATGTCAAACGCTTAAACACCCAGCATCTAGTCACCTGAATTAAAGAAAATAGCTGCTTTAGAAATTAAGTTTTAACGTTTTATATGTAATATTCTTCTCTCCCCTGAATGTTTAATTTATCTATTGGTATATCAGTAAATGATGTTTAATACATGAAAAATAAGTCAATCTCCAAGTAATTGTCTAGGACAAACAAATAACTTGGAAGCGACCGAACTACAATGAATCAATTCGGTGAAGAAATAATATGAAACGTCGCGAAAATAAAAATTCTACCTTGTCCAGAAGTCGATCTGAGAATTCGATTAGGTTGCCCAACTTCCAGAAATTGGATTCTGCATCTCAATAATTAAGCCACAAGTTTAATGTCAGAGCCATTTTGCTGCTTTGAGATGAATTCAGTTTTTAAACTAAAACACAACCATTAATTTTGCTGAGGTGTTCATTAAAACATAAAGCATAATTTAGGATTGTTTAAACAAGTACAAAGGATGCAACTATCTCTATAATATCACGAATAATTTCCATCTTGTCGATAATTTGACAAGCCATGACTAAGTTTATTTCGTGAATAGAATTCTGTAAACAGTATTAATGTTGTTTAGTGTTCTTGGACGTTATCTGACTGGACAGACAAGACAACTAATAAATTTGTTTAAAGACCAAAGAATAAAAGAACAGTACTAAAAATCATCAGAAACAGAGAAAGAAATTGGTTGTGATATGCGTAAGAAGAAACTTCCTGCTAAGAAATTCACTGAAAGAAACAAATAAGAAATTAGATTATGATAGAAAAAAGCACCACATATTAGGGGATTGCTAAGATGACGATGAGGAAAACGGAAAGGATTAAAAAACAAAGAAACATAAACACTGAAATAAATGTCCATGGATAGAATAATATTTATTTACTAACTTACTAAAACAAGTAGGATAATTTCAAACAGAACTGAGCATAATGAGAGCGACTCTTACGTTGGTCAATACTAAATGATTTGGATGGAGTAAGTCGTTAAAATGTTTTTCGTGAAATAAATGTAATAGGTACACTTTTGGATCATTTAACTATATTCTATACCCATACTTTCCGCTATTTCGATCATAATGTCCAAAAAATGACACGAAAAGTTATGTTCATTTCTGTAAGAAGAATATAAATCTCAATTAGGTTAGCATCATTTCCATGTTCAAGATCTCATATTTGATGTCCATGGAACCATCTACGGGACATATTTAGCTTTTTAACACTAATTGAATATATGTAAATAACAGATATTGCTTATAACGGGCAATATAATTAGTGATTAGGTATCTATTTTTCATCACCACATATATAAAACATAGACACCATTATTATGAGTAATTATTAATTAATCACCGATGTGATTGTGCTTTTCTTTATGTGAGTCTATATAAAGTTCAATATATTTATTTTTATAAAATTAAATCGTATTTCTCATATGCAATGTATTGATGATATGGTAAAGCTGTGTCTGTGGCTTCATCTTTTTCTTCAAATTAGTTTTCTTCTAAAGAAAGGCAATATTGTAGTGCACCGTTTCGCAATGCACCACCTAAAGCTCAGGAGTAAGTGATCACAGAAACGATAACTAACGTAGTGATAATAATGGTGGTTGAAAATTCTATATATTTATTTAATAGTAATTGGTAAAACTCATAGTCACTAACCAAATGCATGACCTGTTATCTCCACTCTATGGATCAGTGATTGCCAATTTTGCCCGGGCATGCGCAGAATAACACCCATTCGGAAGCACAGTTTAGAGCCACTAACTGTCCCTTATTCTGATTTACAACAATAACCTAACCTCACAGCATACGAATAAATAGTAAACAGTTGAGAGGTATGTGTCTGTGGCATTGCATTTTTCACTTCCGATTCTACCTCTCCAACATTACCCACACACGGCTTGTGTGTTTAAAAACAACAGTAGGTTTGTTGGTATAAATAAATAATAAGTAAATAGTTCATTATTACACTACACAAATGTTATATTCTACACATTATATAAAGGACAAACGAGTAGAAATGTGCACTTGTCACAGAGAGCCTCTAGAATATAAAAGTGCAAAGTATTTCAGTAAAATTCCAAACCCTTTCCATGTAATCGCGAGAAACAACTGCTTATTGAGGGGACTGACAAAGTACTGAGTGACGAAATAATGAGTATTAAACTAGTCGAATCATTAATATCAAATATTTCGAAAAGGGCTACAGCTACAAAATGTTATTTGAATTAAATTTGCATGTTGCAAAAAGATCTACATTTTTTGTGTAGTATGCTTTAGTCTATCGCTCCCAGTTACACAAAATCCAACGAAGAAGATTCACATATTTTTCCCATAAACTTCAAGATATACATGTTATTTGTCATGTTAATATCTATGTATTGTATAGTATTTTAATTAAACACATTAGTTTTTTTTTTTTTTTTTTTTTTTTTGAAAAAATAAATAATTCTGAAACATATTCCACGTAAAGGATAGTTTGGGATAGGGGATATTTCTGAAAATCTTTGTGTAACATCTTTGGAAGATACTTACCTCAACCTAAATACCAAATGTTTGGTATGTACTCCACTTTTCTTTTTGAGTTACACTTTTCACACACTCACACTTACACATGTTACACACGTACGTTTTTCTAAAGTGCCGTTTTTCGTATACTTACAGTGAAACCCCAGTATCGATGTATTGTGTGGAATGCAATATATCCTCTCATGGTCTGAACGTTGTAAATAAGATAACAGGTAAGACAATCCTACTCCTAAAATGAATAGCGATGTTCCATTTGACAGAAGTATAAGTTCTCCAAAACTTATACAAATAACAAGGAACATCTCCGAAATGGTTCATTCTACAAAAAATTGTTTGGATTTAAATTGTGTTTTACTTTTTGTATAGTAAGATTTTGTCTATCTCTCATGGTTTACGCTTGCCTCTGGCGCGGAGGACCCGGGTTCGATCCCCGGTACCAGCAGGGGGATTTTATCCCCTCTGGGAGGTCTGGCACGGGGTGCACTCAGCCTCGTTAGGTCCCAGGGGGACCAATTGAGGAGCTACTTGATGAAGAAGTAGCGGCCCCAGGTCTAGAAAACCGCATAACTGGCCGGGAGGGCTCGGGGCGCTGACCACGTCCCACCCTCCAGTACTGCACCTCACCAATGACGTCTGTAGTGGGCAGAGGTGGGGAACGCAGCGGCTGGGCGGTAGGCCTTGGCCCTTCGTGGGCTGTCGCGCGGGGTTTACATTTACATTACTTACGAGTTATCAAAAGCAGTTCAGAGTAAACAGAACTACATAGGCTATAGGCAGAAAATTCAAAATATACATTTCATTTGTCATCAAAAACTTATGGCGTTTTAATCAAAATCGCTAGTCATTTTCGAAAAAAAAAATTTACAATTTTCAAAAACTTCCACGTAAAGGGTAGTTTAGGGTGGAGCAATTTTCTTCAAAATCTTCGTATTGCATCCTTGAAAGATATTAAACTTAATAAACCCTGATTTTTTTTGGATTCAGGGGCCCCAAAACATATATTTCCGGTGAAATTTTGACATTGAATTTTTAGGTGGAATACAATACTTCCCCTACTTTATTAAACGTAGTAGAGAAAGTCAAAATGGATTTAATGCACTATCGTTGAAAAATGTGTTGTGTTATGCACGTTTTTCTTATCTCGAAAGTAAAAACGCTCGCTTCGTTTGTATTTGAATTCTTTCCTTGATTCCAGAAAGCGTGCTTCTTTTCCACATAATCCGTGGATTATGTTCCTTGATTTTATTCATATTTCATCATTGTATATGCACAGTACTTATGTTTTAAATGTTTTTAAATATGTCAGTGTATCCGTCATTTTGTGTTGGGAATTCTCCAGCACTACTTTATAGAAATACTTGCCAGTAGAGAAAGTAAAAATCACAGCTCTTAAACCACTTTGGAGTAGAAGGTAAATGTAAGCCTATATTTTAGGCGAAGTTTTGCTCTTCCAATTGATCGCAGTGTTATGTATGACAGCTTCTGTCGTGCTCAAGCTGCATGGTTTCTTTCTTTGCAGATACAGGATGCTAAGGGATAGATATGTATATATTGATAAATGACACCTTAACACTTCGGTGTTATATATATATATATATATATATATATATATATATATATATATATATATATTTCACAAACAAAAATTGTGACATCTGCCTGACATTGCAGGTGACCATAAAGATCCAGAATACAGAGATATATGACAAAGTCAATTTTAAGAAGAAAAAAAAAAAAGATTAAAATTAATATTCAAAATATCTAAAACATTAAAAGATTATAACAAGAAGATAACAGTTAACACATTGAATACAAGTGATTATTTAAAATATATAAAGAGTCTTTTAGGACATGTAAACATATATTTACAATTTCGGACCATTGCACACCCAGTGCTTTGAGGCAGGTACTTTACTTTCTCTTCGTCTAACAATTTTTTCACAAATCAATTGCATATTTTATTATCTGATGTTTTCTGCATCCTCTTAACTGCGCCGCGCAAGGAACAAGGTCTGTCATTATAGACTGTCCGTTTTGCTGTCGTGTTCACACTTTAATGCGTGGCCTGCTGGCTTAGGTAGTATGGAGTCACTGCAGAAAGCACTTGAACTACATTCCGTTATTGCGAGTCCTACTCACTCTGCTCCACACTTTTGCTGGAACGCGTACTCTTGTGTGTGCCACGCCTACTTGGAAGTACTAATCAACTTGAAAACATACTTACCTTAATAAGTAAAACTATAAGTCCGCAAATGAACCAAATATTGATGTAATATTATCCTCATTTACCAATACAAATATCTGCACTTACGCCAACATTATGTATGACCTGGTTTACTTTATTTTAGCTTTGAACAGCTGTTTCTTGAATGTACTGTTCTGGAATAAATGATCCGTTTTCTCAGAAATTATTGAAGATAGTTTAATGAAATTTTAGGATGACAATATTAACCTCTAAGTGATGTTGTGGAACTACTTTGATGTCAGTAAGATGATTGATTATTTTGTTTTAAAAAAATAATTCCTAACAAATGTGAATTTAAAGATGGTATGGGTAAAGTTATAAAATATTTTCATCTTCCTTAATAGACAAAAGGATTATGCGAAAGTAGAACAATGAAATTAGAATGCATGCATCTACTTCCACTACAGAATTCCGTCTCATATGTTAAATAGTTATTGGTGTAATGGTCATGAATGTAGCAGAATTAACATAACCAGGACAGGACGTATACTCTTCCCTTAAGTATGTGTTATCATCGTCATCTTCTTTCACAGTTTAAGTCTTTTAGCTTGTTTCGGTCTCATCTTTTAAACTGTTCTGTCCAACTTATTTTAGGTCTGCCAATGTTTCTTTGACCTTTTGATGTGAACCTTAAAACCAACAGCGATTTTCATCCATCCCATCCACATGTTGTTTCCAGTTGTTTAGGTTTTCTTTACTAATTCTTCCGAGTAAGTTGAAGAGTCTTAATTCTTTACGTATGTCCTCACTTCTATCTTTTAGTGTATATCCTGCTACATGTCTCACCTCTGCTACTTCTATCATTCTTTTTATTTATTTGGTCACTGCCCAGCATTCAGATCCATACGTTAACACTGTAAAAGCCATATTTGTATACTTTTATTTTTGTCTCTTTCCTTGTAGTTTTTAAACTTCACTTGATATTACCACATATCTGGTTGAATTTGTTAATTTTGTTTTCATGATTTTGTAAGTACGAGACATTACATCCTAAATAATTAAAGCAATTATTTACTCTAGTATTCTATCTTGTATTACTATTTTTGCTCTTACTGTTTGCGGTTCTCTGAAAGCCATCGTTTTACTTTTGTGTGGTTATATTTTTATTCTGTAATTTTGACTTATTTTGTTTAATTGGTAAGGGCCTTTTGCATATTTAATTCTGAGCTACTGCTTATCTTAAAATGTACGTATGTATGAGTTGTTCTGCCATTCTCTGGCAATGTCATGTAGCTATAAGTTAAAGAAAGTAGGTGATAATGGGCACCCTTGTCTAACACCTTTGTTAATTGTTGTATTGTTTTTACTCTTTTGGTCGGAATCGATTATTATTGTGTTATCCTTTTATTATTATTATTATTATTATTATTATTATTATTATTATTATTATTATTATTATTATTATTATTATTATTATTCACAAAAATTGTGACATCTGCCTGACATTGCAGGTGACCATAAAGATCCAGAATACAGAGATATATGACAAAGTCAATTTTAAGAAGAAAAAAAAAAAGATTAAAATTAATATTCAAAATATCTAAAACATTAAAAGATTATAACAAGAAGATAACAGTTAACACATTGAATACAAGTGATTATTTAAAATATATAAAGAGTCTTTTAGGACATGTAAACATATATTTACAATTTCGGACCATTGCACACCCAGTGCTTTGAGTGCATAGGCACTCAAGTGCCTGTTCCACCTTCAAAGTCCTCCAGTCATCGTTTCCTGGGTCTTCCCACCGATCTCCTACCTTTAGGATGATAATACATAATTTGTTTAGGAAGCCTGTTCCCTGGCATTCTTTCAACATGTTCCTTCAACTTTTGTTTGAAATCTTTTAATCTGTTATTCATATTAAAAATTCCTAACTCTTCTCTCATACGTTCATTTGTCGTTAGGTCTCTGTACATTCCTTCACACTTCTTAAGAATTTCATTTCTAAAGCCCGTATTTTACTCTGTTGCTTTTTAGTTAGCGTCCAAGTCTTACTTCCGTATGCTAGTATAGGTGCAGCCATAACTTTGTAAAACTTAAATTTTATTTCTTTACGTATTTTGTTTCTAAATGTCCTACTTAATATTCCGCTCACACTTTGAAATTGGGATATTTTATTGTTCACATCATATTCCTTGTCATAACTGACATGAGTTCCCAAGTAATTAAAATGGCTCATCTGTTTTCTATACAACGGTTATTTACAACTATTTTTGTTCTAATGGATCCTTTCCCGATGAATGCCATTATCTTTGTTTTTAGAAAAGAAATATTGATATTATATTGTTTATAAAGTTCATTAAGTTTAAAATAGATGTTTGCAGGGCAGACTCACTATTTTGTATAACAACCAAATCTTCAGCAAACAATAAAATATTTAAAAAGTTGTTTGAAATTTTAAGACCTACATTTACTAGTTGCTTCTATTTCCTAACTATATCGTCAATATCGTGTGTAGATGATAAAGTGCACTCTTATCTGACATCTTGATTAGTAAGAATTTTTGCTGAAATTTTACCATTGGTCCTCACATTTATTTTTGTAATCCTTATATAAATTTCTTATTATAGTTATCAAATGTTTCGGTATACCTTTATTTTGCATTGTTTGCCATTTGTATATGGCTATACCTATGTGTATGAAATGTTTGCAGGTTCAGGCAACACACAAGGTTTCCAAACACTGTAGAGCGCATTGGGCAAGGAAGGTGATTTCAAAGAAAATACCAAACTTCCTTTCAAGGAGTTGCTGCTGATGTCCGTGCTTCTGTTGTTGATTTCTTTGTGTGCTCGGAGTGAAGAAGCCGTTTTCTCTCCTCTTCTGCTCCTTTTCGTCCTCCAGTAGTTATTATTTCCTTCCATCTTACGTTCGTATATGTGACTTACTTTATGGTCGCCATTTTGGGTTCCGACGTTTCTTCCTTCGCTGACATAGTGTTATTTGCCGGACATTTAGAAATCGATCCTTTGTACACATATCGATATTTATTGGGTTTTGTTTCCTGAATGTACTCGTGGTTTGGCACGTTTAAGCCAGCTATTTGAAAGAATAATGTGCTTCGGATATTGCCACTGAGCACGTTTACGCTTTTTGTCGCGCTGTTGGAAGGTGAAACGATATGAACAAGGAGCGAATGGAATTTCAAGGAGAGCAGTAAAAGCCGACAAGAAATGCATCACAATGAAAATCTTGAGGAAAAGTCAATGGGGGATGTTCAAACGTGACAGCTTTGCCAATTTTGTGGAGACTGGAGAAGAACTGACTTATTCACTGCATAAATAAACACTTTAACTATACAAGATGTGTTTGTATTTTACTTACGAAAACATCTGACATTCAAGTTAAGCAGCTTTTAAACTGTAGCAATACTTGTACATATATTGGAAGAATGTACGAAGGAAGGAAATAGCGATTTTATCATCCACTTATTGTATTGCATACTGAGTAAGATGGTTCCGTGGTAACATGCAGGAGGGGGTTCGATTCCTGGGATCGGCAACTTTGACATGGGTTGGCTAGCCGAATTTGGGTCGTGTCTCCAAGATATTAAAGCTTTATTGTGTGTGTAGGGGGCCGGGGGTTACGCACAGTGGACACCTCGACCCTCTGAGACCCCGACGTGGACCTATTGTGGGCTACAACCCCCCCCCCTTCCAGTGGAAAGGGAGGAGACGAAGTGAGACAGTAGGCTGGTCACAGAGTGGAGACAGTGAAGCCCAGATATGCACAGAAGTCTAACAGTTACAGATATTGACACCTGACGCACAACAGAAATGTTTCCTCCACCAAGGGAGAGGGCGACGAGGCGATACTTGCGGCCCGGGCAGCAACTTCCAAAGAGGGCCAGGAAGGAGTTCCAGAGTGCAAGCAATTATGCCATCTGTTCATATTCGCCAGAACGTACTGCACTACCAACCAAACCTGAAAGATGACAAGGAAGGGGTATGAGAAGTGAAAGGAAACGAATCCGTAGAGAAGAGATTAATGCACCCCGGCATGGAAGTGACATGGGCAAACCAGGAAAAGCCTATGTTAAAGTGCGCGGCTACGAGGATCGAACCGGCGACCTCCCGAATGCAGGCCACAGATGTTACCACCTGAGCCATGCCGCCTGGTAAGCTTTATTGTAATAAATGCTTGTAGAAATTTCCGCCTGTTTCAATTGGATAACCGTTTGTATTCCAGCATTATAGAGACAACTTTGTGTCCCATACTACTGACAGATGGAAATATATACATTTGCTTGTCAAGAATGGATTTCAGATGATATTTTCAATCATTCTTATTCACTGTATTAACTGTAAAAGCTTTGTATATTAAAAAGTAGCATATTTATTCACTGATGTGTATAGTTTTTGCTTTCTCTACTGCGTATAGTAAGTAGGGAAGTATTATATTCGACCAAAACTTTCGATGTTGAGACTTCACCGGAAATATGTTTTGAGGTCCCCTCAATAAAAGAAAGCATTTTTGGAAAAAGGTCCCCGCGCGCGGACAATTTCCAATTGTTTAAAATAAAGTGTTGAGTCCGAATCTTAGAGTTTAAAAGCAATTCGGCTGTTTACCTTTGCATAACTGGTAAAGCGCAAGAGATAGGCTAAATCTTACTGTGCAAAAATTGTAGATCTCGTTAAAATACAATGCATTTTGTTACGGAGTGAACCATTTCAGAGATATTCCTTGTCATTTGTGTGAGTTTTGCAATAGTAAAATCATTTTCAAATGGAACATTCACTTTTTTACATCCTGATGGTGCAAAGAGAACGCAATTTCAAAGACTTAATATCGCTACCAGCTTTTTTTCTACATAGGGTTTTGAATCCATTAACTGCAAAACTGATCTTTCTCAAGAGAAGTTCCTTATGCAATGTTGTTAATTAGAGAAAAATAAGTTCTCGCTGTGACAAAGACCTGATAGTTTACTGATCAGATTTTTATCATAAAATATACCTTAGCCTAATAATGTTCATACCTCTGAAGCACAAATTTCCATTCCCTCATTTCATACCCTGTTTCTCCTTTCATGTTTCAAGTGGGCTAGGGACCGTGCAGAGTAAGTCAGGTCGGATAGATAGCCAGGTTCCGCCAGAGGGAAGCTTTCTCTGAGCAGCCCCCCAGTGTGACTAGGTCTTCGGTCTTCAGCCTGGAATTATTAGGAATAGTCTCTGTCATCCTGCCAGCACACGGCTTATAGCCTCCAGAGCTTCTTTTACTTCATCTGTGTCTCCTAGGGGCTGTTAGCACGAAACCTCGAGGGTCGAGATGCGAGGTATCCTCTCCGTTCCCTGAACAGTCTTCCACATTGCGTTGTATGGCAGTTATTACTTGAAATGTTAATTCAACGTTAAAATACAGTTCTAATAATTCTGTAAATAAAAGTTCGATGTGTTTCATTCACATGACTTTGACTACTCATTCGTTTAAATATATTCTTACAAATTTTTATTATTCTCTCTGCGTATTGAAAAATTCAAACCACGATAAATATTTGTTTGGTATAGCTACTAGGGTGATGACTTTCTCATTTTTTCTCAAAACTTACTTCCTGTAGCACAAATGGATGAACTTTTGCCTATTAATTACTAAATTAGGGAATATTCCATTGAAATATTAAAAAAAGTCACGCACAAACCATTTTGAAACTTTTTATGTCAGTTTACCAGTTCATTTGTATTAAAAACATTTACAATATTAATCTTGTGTAAGTCAGCGGGCAAAGGAAGCGACTCTGTCAACAGTTACCAGCATAACACCACCTGATTGTTCCCGAAGTTACACAGACTCATCCAACAGCAGCAAGTAAGGCTAAGAATGAAGCGTCAGCGAGCACAAGGAAGCATAACACAACCGTAATTACAAGGAGCCTCGTTACAAGTTCAAAGCTCTTGTCCCACAGAGGAGCAAAGGTGTAACGCCAGCTTTCTGATAAAGGCATTAAATCCCACCCCATCTCAGTCAGCAATTCACAAGGCTATGTACACGAGAGCTGCTCAGATGAAGAAGCGCTTGGTGAGTACGCTTCATCTGGAGAGGTGGAGCTTTTACTTATACCACGCCGTGATCCTCAAAAATGAAGCAACAGAATTTGAGTTGTCCACACTCAATTTGAAAGATGAGAAAGCTCAATCAGGACTCCAGAATTATTGGAGGACTATAGCCTATGGGGATCAATTCTTATGATTGCCGACACAGCAAGGGTAAATACCTGGCAAGAAGACAGGCGTTGTGCTTGGCTGCACCGAATGTTCGAAGAGAAAGGTATAGGTATAAAACTCAAGTTCGTCATTTCCAGCAACATATGATGGCTCGCCTTTTTCATGTTGTCATGGAAGATGAGCTCCATGGGTCGAATAAATCGCTAAACATCGATTACTTCTTTGTGTAGGATTTGATGAGCAATAAGATAAATTGAAAGTAGCCTTCAGCAACGACAAAACTGAGATCAAGGAAACAGGTCGCTCATGTCTTCCGTCACTTCAGTGAGAGGAATAAGATTCCCTTCGATAAGTTTCAACAGATACCAAACATCAATGTACGCTGAAACTTTCGTACCATTCTATCTCTTTTTGCACTTATTCTGATGCCTGAATCACGGAACACGCTGCGTAAAATTTGTTCATTAATTTCTGACTCATGGGCTGACTATTGGCTCAGCAGTCAATTGTTCCGCGCTGATGATTTTGATAAACTATCAGTTGTTTTGGTATCAAATGCTTGAAAATCCACTGGAAAACAGATGAATCTCCAAACAATATAGCCCAAAGCAACCAGTGCTCTGAACGTGTGATCTAAGTTATGCAAGATTTTGTGCAACTTCTGCCACAACTAGGATAACCTCTCGCTGATATTTATCCTGTCCAATGACATTATCATGAATAATTGGCTTTCTTGTGGGTTTGTGATGACCTATATAATGTATATGTGTGGCTCTAAAGCTTGTATTCAGTTTTATATCTGCTTATAGTTACGTTTTAGAATAGGAAAAAAAAAACTGGTAAATAAAAGGTTTCAAATCATTTTGTGCATTAGTTTTTTTTTTTAAATCAAATCACCTCGAAAGTAAAATTTTATGTATTCTTTAATAAAAGCTCATCAATTTATGACACAGGGAAACAAGGTTGTAACAGTCATCAGCCTAATAACTATACTTCATTTGCAATCAATATGTCTAATACAATATATAATTAATTATAAGTCTAAAATCTACAAGTATTTAACCAACCTTTCGTTTTGATAATTCTTCACAGACACACAAACCTTATTATAAAAATACTTTTTTTATTTATTCAGGATGTCTCAAAAGGTGTACTTTTGATGAAACCTCGTTATTGAACTTTTGGACAAAATACATACTTCTTCCACTCATTGTAAGCAGTAGAGAAGGTAAAAAAATTGGTGCTTACTTTTACGTATTTAAAGTTTGTAGAGGTACTTTTATTTTTTGGGGGGAGGGGATGGGGGTCTTCCATTTATACCACACCTCCTGCTGCAGTGGTCTTTCCTTTAAAGCACATTGCCATATTGACAATGGTGTTAGTGGCATACTGCCATAGGATTTCAGGGGAACCATTGTATTCCATCCAACAATTGGATATCGAGATTTCACCGGAAATTCACGTTTGAGTTCAGCAATGCGACACGAAGATCTTAAAAACATTCTCCCCATACCATCTACTCTTTACATGGGAAAATATTCACTTCGTTTATTTTGTCAAAAAGACTAACATTCTGATTAAAATAACCTGCTTAAGGCATTTTCAAGACAAATGAAATAAGTATCTTGAATTGTCTGCTTCTGAACTCGTCTTCATTCTGAAAGACTTCTGTAAAATGCATAGCCCTGAGACAAACACAAAACCTTATTACGCAAGAAATATAGGTCTGGTTAAAGCGCACAGTCTGTCATGTATGCATACATCTACATATTATTTTATTTATACCTAGATATATAATATAAATATATCAGTATCTATAGTCTTTTTTGATAAAGGTAACCACTTTTTTAGGTATTTTTTATTATTGTTCTGAATTTCCAATTGTTACTCCCTAGTTCAACGTAATGTGTCATTCCCTCTTCTGTTCCGTGGTCTTGCAAAGAACATGGAATTTTAAAGTCATTGTCCAGTGACTGGTGGTCACACTGTGCGGGCAAGAGAGTTGGCTAACCTGGCTAACAGTTGCTTAGAAGAAATGGAAGGATTGACAGTGTGGCTGGCTGCAAAATGCTAGTGAATAAGCAATCATTTTGAACTGGTAATAGATCTATTCGTTGTGACTGCAATGAAGAGAACAAAGCTATAATTGTAAGTGTTTGGAAAATAAATGTGTATAAAAAGGAGAATAAAAACGTAAGCGTAAACAACCTGTGTTTAACTGCTTGCTGGCAATAATTGACATTTGCACTACAGTTCATTTTAGGTGTACACATCCTATACCATGACGGTAACAGCCATCACGTAGAACAAGCTCTTTAAACATCTAAATATCGCTTTAACCAGAATAATAAGATTTTTTAAGAATTGCTTTAGAAGGGCGAGTAGAGAAAGCCAAGTAAGTGCACCACACCAGACTTTTATTTATATCTTAGAGACTCTAGTAGGATAAACGCGAACCATTTTGCATTTGAATATACTTTAAATAAATTTCAACTGGATGGTTTTGATGTGACATGTAATAAAATAGTAGATCAGCAGTAGAACACATGTGCACTAAACTTGTTGCTCGTCGCACATACTTCCGACCTTAATTAATAACCTAGAGCAAGGGGCAAGAAAGTGATACTCGTGAGGCCCTTGAAGTCCTATCACCTATTCTCATTATATGTATGAACATTTAAAATGCTGTTTCCTGAGAAATGTGATTTTTATTTTTAATTTAATTATTTGTAACATTTGCGTTGTGCTAACATTGCGATATATTTAAGGACTATAACGCATGATTTAAAAGAAAATAATTTCTGCATAAAAATCTAGTGTTACTTTCATACATATACGCGCGTGCGCGGACCTTTTTCTTAAAAAAAAAAAAAAAAAAAAAAAAAAAAAAAAAAAAAGCTTTTTCTTTGTATTCAAGGAGCCTCAAAACATGTGTATTGATGAAGTCTCAAAATGGAATTTTTGTGTGGAATGTAATACCTCTACCTACCTTCTATGTATGTGTTAGACGAAGTAAACATTTATTGAAGAGTGAACTCTAATACTTACTCCGGAAATATTCCCTCTCTCTTTCTCTCTCATTTAATATATAGCAAAGGAAAAACCATTGTTTAAGTTGTCATGGGCGACGATTCTTTTTTAATCTCGTGGGCATGGTTTTACTTATAGCGTCTGTCTTTGACAGCTACTACTGGTCAACTTCTTTCCTTATTATTTTTACCTCTCTTTCTTTGTTTCTCTTTCCCATATACAGGGCGACTCAAAATATGTGCACAAACTTACGGAGAAGGGGTCGACATATAAAAGCTCTTAGTTTGGAAGGTGATCTTGGGTCGATTAAAGCCTACATAGGAATGTCAGGACAAGTTGACGTACTTTCTTTAAAGATTTAAGTTAACAATGCTTAATCAACAAGTGACTATTACAAAAGTTGTTCCAAATATCATCCACTACCATCGATAATATCGACGTGGTAAATTTTCATACAAGTGCATTATGCATCATTGCCTGTCTGACAGTCATTCGTGAGCTCTAAGACAAGAAGGTTATTTGATTGCAGTACGGCAAGAATGGGTAGTATACTAAAGATATATAGCGGCAGTATCCTGTGCTGATCGCACTTCAGTTGTCGAGTTTACCACCGTTCAGTTGTCTCGCTGTTTCCCGGTAGGGCGTGCTTCCGTCAGTTTCGCCGCTGGCGATGACAGCCATCCAGCTGAGAAAGGGTTCTCCCTTGGCACGATGCGGACACGGGCAACTGGGTGAGTGACTGACTGGCTATAAGTTCAAGATTATGCTTAGTTATGGGGCCTTTCTGATCGTAATGTACCTGGGCTGCGATTCCAGTACGAAAGGTTGATTAATTGACTTGGGGAGTAGTTCCAGTGGATTTAATGAATTAGGCACATGCTTTATGAGGGTTTCAAATAGACTAGTTAAGTTGTCAAATTCAAATTTTTGCTGTGGGTCAAATGGGGTAAAGAAACGTTTGACTTAAATTAACCTGTGGGGGAACGGACACGTAATTTCAAATTGTTTGTCCCAGGTATTTTTTCACGTAGATGCGCGTGGCTCGGGGTTTAATAACAAAAGGGGTGCATTTGCAGTTAAATTAATGTGTGCTAGTATATTATTTAAACAGATTAAAGATCTGGTACGTCTTCATTCTTTAATACTTATTCTGATTGGAAATGCTAAATGTGACTGCAAACTTGGGAATGGCTGGAAAATTATTGAATTGTATAGCTTGTGTGAATTATGATGCCTAAAGGGAGAAGTATCTGTTTCATGGAAATGTATATGTCTATTTTGGTGACAGGAACATTATTCAGTTGTGTAATTTGTGTTATTCGTGGTGCCTAAAGGGGCGAGCTATGTATTTGATTGAAACTTATATGTCTAGTCAAGAGCACCCTAATTAAATTTTTTAAGGTTATTTGTTGTTACCTTTCGAAGGGTGGTAACTTTGTAACAATTAGTTAATTCAACTCGGTTATCTAGACGGAGTCCTCGTCCTTTGCCCTTTTGACAATTGCACCACCCCCACGCTGCATTCTTGAACCAACGGAGTACACGCTGTCAGAATTCCATATATGTACTGCATGGATTGACAATGTCAATGGTAATGCACACCAAGCTCAACGTCTGTACGCCTGTGCCAGTATCCGAACACACGTGAATCACAGCCTTGTTAACCGCCGACTGGGGGAAGGTATGATGGGAAAACTCGAAGCAAGGTAAAAGAGGTCTGGACACAGTTCATATAGGGATTTCAGGAGGACATGTAGGACCCAAACAGCCAATCGACAAATTCGGATGAACAGCAGACGCTGAGGTACAGTGCTGTCAGTGTCAAGTGTGTGCATTGAGCCGTGCCTCACAGAATATGTCTTCCACAGAACGTGAAAGAATATTTTGAAATAATCGACGTAATGGGGCCGCTTTCTGCGTCCTACAGCGGAAAAAGTACCTTTTGGTTACCATGAATTGTTTCAGCAACGGTCTTAGCTGCATGCCATCCCTAATCAAGAAGACACGGCAATTACTGAACAGCCAGCAGCCGAGTACGTCGAGAACCTCGTGGATCATCTTCATGACGTGAACGAGATGACCGTCAGCACATCCAGGGGACGAGCAACCACATGAAAACCTATTTGAAGCGTTGCAGCTAAGATTTCCAGCAGGATGACCTACTGTGGTTGTTTCACAGCCCTTGGCTTCAGGAACCCCGGCAAGAATCCTACGGAGGTGAGGATTAAGGAATTACGTAGTAGTATGCTGCATTCACAGACCGCCCCAAGGGAAGATCGTACTCCAATGCATCATGTGGGCCGAACGCTTACGACTCGAGCACTAGCAATGGAAGAGGATATTCTTGATCACATGGAGGAACAACCATCTACCAGTACCTGCGCCATCGTCCAAGGAAGTGTTTGGCGAGTCGCGCATGACAACTAAATGCACCCATATCATCCACAGAGAGTACATAACTTGAGTATAGGTGACTTCCCACGAAAACTTCAATTTTGTGAATGGGTTGTTGATTTTTAAACAACGTGTTATTTACTAATGATGGGCAATTTACCACAGACGGGTTTTTAACTGTGGCAGTAGCCATGTTGCAGCACGGACACCACCACCACCAATAATATACATTTTAATTGAATGTACGGGCTGGTATTATGAATGATCACTGGTAGAACTGTAATTCCTGCCACCACGTTTGAATAGGGTGTGTTACGGGGTATTCTTCGAGAACTGTTACAGTATATACCACTTATCATGCGTCACCAAGGCCACTCCATGGCCAAGTGGTTAGACCATTCACCTCTGACCAGAGGTCCGATCCCAGGCGACCGCGTGTGGAAAGTGTAGTGGACAAACCGACGCAGGGGATGGTTTCCTCAGGGTTCTCCGCCATCTCATTCCACTGATTCTCCATCTTCATTCCATATATCTTTAGTGTCACTTCCTGCGGCGCCGCATGTAGTAAAAACGGGTGTTAAACACTATGTAATTACGTGTGGATAGAACTAGACGGAGCGCCAGTAGTCTTCTTTATTCAGGTACTAAATGCGACCCATCCCGAGCGTTGGCTCGGAAAGGAAGATCCAATTGCATGGCCACCTCGATCATCTGATATTACACCTCTAGATTTCTTTTCTGGGGGAATACACAAAGTTCGTGACCAAGAAATACTTTTCGGGGTATAGATAATGAGGTCTTGCGTGGTTTAATAAGTTCTATGTTTTTTGTTAAGTAAGTTTGTCTATATCTTACAGCATACCAGTTACGCAAAAGTCACTCTGTATGAGCAGAATATCAAGATATTTCAAGACATACATGTAATTTTTTATGAAGCTATCTTAAACATATCGTAGCGTTGGCACGGAACAACTTAAACGCCGAGCTTCTGTGTGGGAAGCATTCCCGATGTTTTATGTTCTATGGGCTGACGTCACGTTGCTAGGAGGCAGTCAATTCTAGCCAATTTTCAAATCCTGGTTGTATTGATTGTGTGTAAAAGCCACGAAAAAGAAGTGTGTTTGTGATAATTTGTGTGACTGAGGCCATACTTATGTAATTAGTAGAAATTTATAAATAAAAAGTAGCTGAACGATAACCCAGTAAAATTGTCAAAATGTTATGTTAATCAACATTTTCAGCCTTTTTGGCAAAATCGAACTTTTTTTAATAATCTCCATTTAAAACGGGGATTTTCTGGGAAGTCTTTGTGTTGCATTCTTGGAAGATAGTGAACTGAAATACCAACTTTTTTTAATCTTTTCGGTTTTGAGTTATGCTGTTTTCAATCAGAGTGCTAGCACACACAAACACACAAATCCACACACATGAACAAATATTGGGGCCATTTGTGAAATATCAACATATTCACAGCATAACCTTTGAATTATTGTAATTATTGTAACATCATAATACGACAAATAGGCTAATATAAAGTACGCAATAAAGCTACACGCTATGGGATATAGTAATTAGAAAAGGTAAATAAATAAATAAAATAAAAATAAACAAAACCCACAGAGCCCGTTTTCTAAAAAATGTTTGAGGAGTTCAGGGAGGGGGGCCTCAAATATACATTTCTGGTGTAACCTCGACATAGAAGTTTAGGCTGAATAATACGTCTTAAAAAGCGAAAAGCAACTGCTTATTCTGAAAACTTGGTTAGCATTTTATACCCGACATTGCCCGTGGCTTGACGGTTTTATCCCTACAACTTTTAGACTTACATTGATACTATAAAGAATGTTAAATAAATAAATGAATGAATAAATGAATGAGTAAATGAGTGAATAAATGAGTGAATCAATGAATCATCAATAAATATATAAATAAATACATAAATACGTGAATGAATGAATAAATAAATAAAACTCAGGGAAAACTATGCAAACATCCTATTGAACAACCCCAAATAACACAGGAAGAATAGCAAGTATAGAAAGCTGTGTAAATGCAAGACGTTGCATTTCTATTTCAGTCATATAGAAAATTGTATGAATTGTATGCTGAACGGCGAGTAGAGAAAGAAGTGTGATTGTGTTTTGTAAAAGTAAAGTGAGTAGAGAAAACCGTTGTATTTCTCTTTTGGTAATAGAAAAATTTATAAATTGTGTGTGAAAGAGCGTGTGGAAATTATGTGAATGTATTACGTAAAGGAAAAGCGGGCAGAGAAAACCATATGAATGTAATACCATGCATGTAAATTTCAAACATACAGAAAATTATATTGATTGTATCCTGTAGAGCCAGTAGAGAATATGTGAATCTGTTATGTAAAAGAAAACAGAGTAGAGAAAACTATGTGAATATAATACGTTGCATATTAAATGGATAGCACACAAACCTTCTCCATGAAAAAATACACAAATGTGCCAAATTTCGAGGTGATCGTCAAACTGTTTCGGAGATTACATACATACACATCAATCTTTATTATATATAAACTGTTGTTTGCCTTTATTAAATATGAAAGTGCATATAAACCAGGAATATGACGTTTTCACACTTGCAGGAGCGTAAAGTATTGCACCAGTGAATACAGAAGCGAAAGAACGGTTGCCCAAGGCAAAGCATGGTTCACAGTGCTGTAATCAGCACCTCGTCATTAGAGTGGACAGGAAAACAAACATAACGCGGTCGGTGTCGTTTCTACAAACTAACGATTCCCAGAATTTGGTACCCAGCGGCTAATTAGCGGGACTGCAGCCTCTCGTAAATCCAACACCTTCTTGTACATGTCGCTGCGGTTATTGAGCTCATTTATTTGCCCCTCTCCGTCACCCACGAAATGATGTTGGGAGACCGGACTAATCGCCTAGGAGAGAGAGGAAACCTGCAAGGCCGGATTACTTGTGGCGAGGCTTAGAAAGACCCTATTACACTAGTAGAGAAAACAAATCACTCTGAAAATTCAATTCTGCTTGGGAACTTAACTAATGGCCTAACACAAAAGAAACGTATTTATGTAAATTAAACAACCCTATTTCTCTTAATACATTTAAACAGTGAGGGAATTATATATTGTTAACGAGGCTGTCAGTTGTCAGGGTCATGGGTCATACATATCAGTGCTACTGGTGCACTTAAAAAAGGCGGATATATTTTAAGATGAAATCAAAATTCATGGAAGTACCATTCTTGGTATAAATGTCATCATGGCATAAGCATTGTGGCTCGTTTCCTCTTCAAGAAAACTAATCTGCCCATCTCATTCGTTTTCTACCGAAATTCCTTCTACATATTGGCCTATAGTTTTGTGTTATTTGTGTTGTTCGATGTCCATCTATTCATTTTACATGTTCATAACACTTGCTTCTGTATTTAATTAATTATTATTACATTTATGCTGGGTTGTAAGAACGCACTTACAGGCTTCGTTAGCGCCCAAGTGTTCATTTGTGAAATGAGTTGCAAGACGGATCTACAACACTATTCGATCGAGTATCGCTATAGGTCGAATCTCGGACCTATAAACAGCTGGTACATGACCGCCACTATTGCTTTCATTTTATGGTTTGTTCTTCATTTTTTCGTATTATGACATTCTCAGATACAAGTAAATAAAAATATTGCTCTATGTACTATTGTCGATTGATATGTGTATAAAATTATAATTTTACCTTGGAAGGTGTTGTATCTCAGTTCTTCATTATGGAATTTTCGTCTGAAAAATAGATTATTTTGGATCTGAGTGCACTTCGGTTAAGACTGTGTGTGCTGATCACCCTCTTTCGCCACGAAATACTTTTTGTGAATAATTATAGCACTGATGCATGTTTCCAATTTCTACAAGCTACCATACGCAATGCGAGAAAATGAAGCTTTTCCTCCATCCGCTATCTCCTAGTTCACGCGACTAAGCATGTTGTTTATGTCGCCGGACGTCAGAGCTGCCGCCACCATATTTTGGTGAATTCTGCATAGGTTAAGTTACCCTGAATTAATAAGTAGGGTTTAAGAACAGTATGTTGTCTCATTAAAGTCGTTGGAGCCACCCACCGTACCTTTTAAGCGACTCCACTTTTTCCAGTATATACATATAACTGTATCACATCCTGATGAATTATTGTCAATTACATTTGCATTATTACAAGTTCTGCAATAAAGAAATACACAAACGTAATTCTACATATTCACAATAAGCTATGTTGAGAGTTGACCTAATAATCAATTTACACAGCATTACTGCTTAATTTCAAGTATATGCATCTAACTATATACGTATATGAGTGAAACTACCATACCTTCAGGTGAAATACTGTCAATTATGTGCACTACTAGAAGTTGTGTAATAAATGGCTGCAATATAATGCTATATGTGCGCAAAATGCGATTCGAAGTGTTTTAGCAAAATGCACTTCTTGCAACTACTTAAAGTGTAGAGTTTTGAGTAGTTTACTCATCCATTACTAACGAAGGGAGTGGCTACCTATATGGCAGTTTTCTTGGAACCTAGCATAGACTCTGGATCCCCAACTTTCTTCTAACGTCTTCGTTACCTTTTTTATTCAAGAGTCTGTATTGTGGCACATATCTTGTAGCAGTATTTCCGCCTGATAACGGGTGTCTAAAAATAGAACCTTAAACAATTATAATTAAAGAAATATTGATTATTAATCACCAATAATCAATTTCCCATGTTTGTGATGTGATTGTTTTGAAAATTGAATCACTCAAAAGGTCTTCAAAAACTGCGTATATGTTTTAAGTTTCATCAAGATTGCTTAGTAAATATAGCAATACGCAGGGAAATCTGCAAGTTTAAGAAAACAGAGTAACTTCGGCAAATCTTTTGTCAGACTTTTAGCGTGCGACAAAAACAATACGGCGTTTCTTTTGTATCGTGAGTCCCTATAAGGACTTTCTGACTACCGTTGAAATTTGAAGACCAATTTTAAAAGTCTCATTCTGGCAACCTCTATCTGATCTGTTCTGGGGTGGTCAGCACTGTTTCTCACGTCCACAGATCAATGTTGGATCAGCAATTAGTTTATAAAGTTGCAATATTGTTTTATTACATTTAAATGAATAACGTCATTATTAGTTCAGTGATCCCCTTGTCTTCCAAACTGCAAGGATATGGAGGCAGTTTGTCGATAATATATTGACCGTTGTGTGAATTATCTCCATTTCTGCCCAGAATTGTATCACGTTTGGAGACAAAACCTAATAAAAAGCGATTAGAAGATTAAATATTCCTACGATTAGTAATCGGGCGATAAATTTTCATGAACTCTTTTAATGCTCTAACTGCTTTATATTTTTCATTAAAATACCGTCATTTTGCTTGTGTTTGTTTTCTTAATTTGTTCTGTGTAGATCAGTTTTAACTTAGTGCTGCAAAGAGCGTGGAGAGGCTTTTCTTATAATAACAAAGCTGTGTTATTAAAATCGAGACCTCTTCGCTACAAAAACATTGCAATTATTTAGGCTATCCATCAATATGTACATGCTGAGATTGCAAGTTTATGACGCACGCGAAAAATGCTCCAAATGTAAACACTGGAATGGTAGGATACAAGTGCCAATACATAAGGTGACTTCGAAACTGTTGACATCCATCCCTTCCTCGCACCCCCCACTAATCCAGAACCACTGGTAATAATCTCACTTTAATGTACTGACGTTATTAACAGACGATTGAATGGCGGGAAAGGCCGAATAAATCTGAAGACCCTGTATAATGCATGCATAGCATATTGTAAATTGCTTCCTGAAATTGCAATCAAGTTCTGGTCATCAGCAAATAACACTGTCAATATCTTCTTAATTGTAACCTAAAATGTGTTTTCAGCTTATGTTGCCATTCTTTCCTACGTGTTTCTCTTTTTATGCTGATTCCTTCAATCTAAATGTTGTATTTGTATATCTACATACTTTGTATTATCCTTAAGAGATGTTACAGAAATCCATTTTTACCCTCTCTACTACATATACTAAGTAGAGGAAGTATTGTATTCCCTCCAAAATTATGTTTCACCGGAAATATATATGGTTTGATGGCTATGAATACAAAAAGAGCAAGAAAAAATCCGTGCGTGTGTATATGTGTGGCTGTATGTGAACAGAATAACTCAAAAACGAAAAGCCGGTTAAAAACTAAAGTTGGCATTTAAGTTTAATCACAGAAAAGGCTCTAGCAACTTTGGTTAAAACTTATGGGCTATTTCTAGTTTATCTTAGTTTTTTTTAAACCTTTGGCTGTGAAAAGAGAATGAAAATACAGCCATCACATAACGAACGACAAGCTCTTCTTTTACAATATGTTATTATCGCTCAAAGCCTACGTACTCCAATATTGCCCTAGCACCTACAAGAAAATTAGCAACAGGGTAATTTGTACAAGTGTTTATCTCGACTAACATGAAGTAGATAGAGAAATAAGCATTTGTAAGAATAGTTTTAACAAGAACAGAGAAAGTTATGCGAGTGCAACACATTAGATTTTCAGAAACAGGTTTAGGGAATAGAATAACTCAAAAACGAAAAGTTGGTTAAGTGCCAAACTTGGTATTTAAGTTCAGTATATCTTAAAGATACTACACAAAGATTTTCAAGAAGATCCCTCCATCCTGAACTACGCTTTTCGTGGAGCAAGTGGAGTTTTAATGAAGTTCGTATTTTCTCAGAATTGGCTCTGTTTTGATTAAAATTATATATTTTACGATATTTTCATAATAAATTAAATGTACGTCTTAAATTTCCTGGGAATAGCCTCTGAAGTTCACTTCATTTTATATGCAGTTTGCACAAGTTGTGAACCTAAGGGATAGACAAAACGTTATAACACAAAATATGTAGATCTCGTTAAAGTACACAATTTATGTCGTCAGTTTCTTTTCTTTCCTTTTTTGTGTGAAGATAGTTTTGAATTTTCAAATACTTATGATTTTCTGAAGCAGACAGTCGTTACTCGCTGTTTTTTTTTTTTTTCATGTTTCCGCCATACAAAGAGAATTGAATGTCAAAGCCCTCACATAGCGACCAACTCTTAAAAATTCACTGTCGTTTAAACCTACTGCATTCTCCTATTCGCAATGTATTTAGAACAATATATATTCTACTAATAAATCATTTCTAGAAACTTTATCTCGATGTGATAGTAGGTAATGAAACTATTTCTAGAAACCTTTACCTGGATTAATATGAAGTAGATTGAAGAATACCCATCTGTAAGAATTGTTTGTACAAGAGTGAATGAGGAAAATCTTTGAGCGATGATTTTAGTGTGTAGGGAATAGCTGTCGAAAAAAACTCTCACAATAGTTAATATCATTTGCAGTGCTGAAGAAGTATCAGTAGAAATTATCAATTCTCCAAGAATAAGAGCCAAAAGTACGAATGTTAGGACTGTAGTGAAAATATACGACCTTAGAGATACAGAACACCTCAAAATTTAAAATTCAAAAATATAGAATTACAATAAATGAAACTGTATATTATGTGTGTATGTAACAAACATATCCAATGCAATTATTATTAATAAGCAAACGTTTCGCCGAACAAAAAAGCAATTTGTGTCAGAAATTTGAAATAATTGTAGCCATCTAGCTTCTTGACAAATGGATATAAATGGTTTATTATTTCACTAACTGTTGCACAAATATTGTGTAAACAATGCTGTAAAGTCGAATTCAATTAAGTCACGATTTAATGTTAACTCTATATTGCCAAATCTCTCTTAGAAATTAAACTTAACATGACATTTTCACATTAAATAGTGACTAAATTCTTTCAAATTAAATAGAAATGCATTAGAACATTGTTCACGTAATGTTTGCATGGAATTTGGAGAAATAATGAACCATTTATATCCATTATCCATTCGTCGAGAAGGTAGATGGTTCCAAGATTTGACACAAATTATTTTTTTTGGTGAAATTGTTCTTTATTTTCAATAATTGTATTAAACATATTTGTTACAATCATCATGTGTAATCCCTGGTATGGCCAGAGCAGTACCTTACACACACACGCACGCACACAGTTATTTGTCGTTATTTGAAGATATTAGTTTTGGAGAGGATAAAATCTATACGAAAACCCAATTTCTGCCAAGAAGTAATTGAATATTTGGTAGATTGGGATAGCACCGAGGCAATGGTATTCGTAAGAGCCCAGATGAATATTTTTGCTGCTCATTTTAGCCATTTTTCGATAAATTGAAATCGTACTTTGTCATGAAGATAACTTTGTTGGTTGTAGAAGTTCTGCGGCTGATTCTGAAAATGATGCACCACTATAATTGTTTCGCCAGAATTTGACAATTATGGTGTACAGTCAACCAACCGCAAACTTTTCACTGTAACTTATTTTCCTTAGTTTCCCATAACGTGTCTTCTGCTTTGAGAGGTGAGCAAATCATCTGTCCTTCCTGGAGAGCATTGTGTAAGAGGGGAAATGAATAAACGCTTTACAGTAACACATTTCCAATAAAGGTTACTATTACAACGTGATTTCATAGTAATATACCGGGTGGTAGGTACTGCTTTGACCTTACATTAACCAGGGATTCTACATGATGCGTTTAACAAATATGTCCAATATAATTATTGATAATAAAGAAGTTTCACCGAAAAAAAGTACTTTGTGTCAAATACTTGGAGTCATTTAGCTTTTTGACTGATGGATATAAATGGTTTATTATTTCACTAACTGTCGAACAAATATTGTGTAAACAATGCCGTAATGCATTTCTACCTTAATTCAAATGAGTTGTCACAATTTAATATTAAAAAGGTCATTCCAAAGTTTAATTTCTAAGTGGGATTTGTTAACGTGGTTGCTCGCCACCTGGATATGCTGACGGGTCCTCTCGTGTCCGCCATGAAGATGATCCAGGAGGTCCTCCTCGTTCTCTTCAGTAATTAGCTTGTCTTCTTGATTAGGGATGGCGTACACCCTTGAACACTTGGAGAAATAATCCTTGGTCATCAACTTTCTTCCATCGGACACAGGAAACGGCTCGTCGATTCTTTCAAAATATGCTTCCACGTTATAATGTTACGTGGGGGCTCCGGGAACGCAATCTGTGGGCCACGACTCGATGTACCTACCTGACACTGACAGCATTATATCTCAGCATCTGCTTCTGAATTTGCCGCTTGTTCGTTTGAGTCCGAAATATCCTCTTGAAATTCTACATGCACTTTCTGAAATATATCTTTTTTTACCTTGCTCCGAGGGACTGTTCTTTCCGGCCTTCCCATATTCTTGGGACTTTTTCTGATTTGGGCAATTGTATTTACCGCATCTAACATCGCTTTTAACAACTGGGATCTATAAAGACTGAATGAAGGGATATTCAAATTAAATTGGGTTCCATTATGAGATTTACTTGACATTTACCATAGGTGGATAGGGTTAAATTCAAATTAAAGGCTTGTCCTGAGCACACGCTCAACTGGCTATCCTCACCTCAAGGAGCTGGGCGTATTCTATCGTACTGTAAATTTACTTCCTTTCGAACTTCTAAACTGCCTCTTGAGATTGCATAACTCATAATTTCAACTTATGAATTACTTGTGCTGTTCCAAGTTACCAAACCAATGCCTTGCGAGCCACACGATCACTTGAAACAGCATTTATTCCTGAAGGATAGGTCAGTGGCACGAAGTAAAAGCTTCACGATTGCGCCAATCTTTTCCAAGGTTTTAATGGAGTGCAATTGAAAGTGGTGATTACGGGGTTAGTTAAATATGACGCAACACATAAACCACTGATAATGAGCTATGAATTTCCCATTTGATAATGATAAAATATTCGCTAAAACACCTAAAAAGATGTTTCGTTAATGAAAGGTAAAGCTGAGAGTATAATTTTGGCGTGCTGCAACGAAAGTAAATATGGCAATACTGTGCTGAAATCAGCAGCTGCTCAAGATATCATTAGGGGTCAAAAATAACCTTGCACATTTTCAAATGACTCGCTCCACTATTAATGTCTATTAGCTAAACGAAAACGTTAACAAGTAGTGAGACCTGCATAATTCCTCGACACGTGGTTAGTGGATGAAGTAATTTCCTTGAACAGCAAGAGATTTATTGCCTCCTTTACGAAGACGCTTCCACTATTATAATATTATACTTTGACATACACTGTTTATACATTTCGTTAAAATTGATTGACATTTCATTCATGAGAAATGTTTATTTTTATTGAAACGACATCCCAGTACATTTATGGACAAGCAAGTGAAATATATACGGTGCTAATGTTCTGGTTTAACCAAAATGCAATTTTAAAATGTGGGGAAAAGCGACATATCTGCGGATCGTTCATCTTATGCTTGATGTTTCTGGCTAGTGACTCGTTGCTCCACATTCTGACATTGATTTAGAGGACAAGTTGTTTCTTTGACAACTTCTCAAAGAAGCCAAGCTGCCGTTATTTTCTTAACGATGTCAAAAAGCGGAAAGAAGAAAGGCATCTCAGGTCATTAGATGTGGCGAATGTGGCCTAGACTACATTTTAATTTTCGAGGTGAATAATTCTAGTGAAAAAATCAATCAAACAGAATGTTGTTTTTAGAGCATTATACATTGTAGGTGTAACGTGTTCGTCTGATACACCTTCATTGTTCCAATTATACGATTTATCATCATTCAAAGCTTTAACACATTTTTCTGGATTTTGGGTGTTTTAAACGTTGTACATTCGTAACAATGGTCACCACAACAAACAAGTTAAAGAAAAACTTGCCAGAATATGAAAATAGAAAGAAAAGTCGCAAACTATTGTTAAGAAGAGCTACATTTTAAAGCCAAAACATCCTGATGTGCCTTTTCTAAAACGACTATTACTTCTAATGAACAAAAACTAATGAACGCTTTAACATGGAGATTTGTGGATATCGAAAAGTTTACATTAATAAAACACTTTTACTATAATTCTATTTCTTCCAAGAACAAATGTACTACGTATTGGAAATAAATGCTTTAAAAGCCAAATATTTCAAGAAAGCCACTGTTAAAGTATTACTGACTCTGGCTACAACAAAAGCTTCATTCTTCTATCTTTCTGGATTTTGGGTGTTTTAAACGTTGTACATTCGTAACAATGGTCACCACAACAAACAATTTAAAGAAAAACTTGCCAGAATATGAAAATAGAAAGAAAAGTCGCAAACTATTGTTAAGAAGAGCTACATTTTAAAGTCAAAACATCCTGATGTGCCTTTTCTAAAACGACTATTACTTCTAATGAACAAAAACTAATGAACGCTTTAACATGGAGATTTATGGATATCGAAAAGTTTACATTAATAAAACACTTACTATAATTCTATTTCTTTCAAGAACAAATGTACTACGTATTGGACATAAATGCTTTAAAAAACAAATATTTCAAGAAAGCCACTGTTAAAGTATTACTGACTCTGGCTACAATAAAAGCTTCATTCTTCTATCTTAGACAGTTCGTGAGAAACATTCTGTAAACTTAGACTAAGAAAATTTTATCTTTCTAGTGCTCTCTTAATATCTGAAACTTACTGCATTCTTAACATATTATTTTCTAGAATGTTTGATATCGGTTTTACATTGATAATTGATCCAATATACATTGAATGTCATACTATTCTGTTCAATATACCAGGTAAGTCAGCTGCCCCTAATCTTCCAGTTTTATGCAAACTCCATTTTATATTCTAACATGAAAACATCGGTCCCTAAGTTAGTTCTACCCAAGTATTTAACTGGAGGTCTTTGGTTATATATTGGATGAAATTAGTAGGTGCTAATATAGAAGTTAGAGCATTATGTTTTAGTATACTCGTAATTAGACAGCTGACGTTTGCACCTCTGCAAATGTAGCCTGGGACTAGCGAATACTACATATTAAACGGAATGTTTACCTCTCACGTTACTAGATAGCTCAGTTGGAACGAGCGCACGATTCATAAGTAATACATCGGTGTAGATGTGTTTTGACTCCCCTACATGTGCTAATTTTTTACCGTGTAATATTCACAAATAACATTGACAGAACAATTATTATGTTAAAAGCTACTATCATTTTAGTTTGTAATTGTTTTATTTCCACTTTATGGTATTGTTGTCTATTAGGATATCTCTCCCGATATGCTAGGTACTTTGTCATTGCCACTTCGCGAACTTTCGCGAGTAATTTAGCCTTTTAAGACAGTTTTAATCCTTTGCTTGGCATTTTAATATTATTACTTAAATGGCAAAAGCTATTATTCATGTTATTTGAAATATACGAGATGTAGTTTACGCAAAAATCTAAATAAACCGCTGTTTAATATTATGCACATTTTGACTGTACGGGCGTAGGTAGATGAGGCGTGTCCCTAATTTTTGCCTGGTTTTTAGCAACCAAGCTCTGCTCTAAGTGCAAGAATACGCCATTTTATGTTTATTTGGTGTCGTTAGTGTACTCATATGATAGGTCCATTATCTTAGAGCCGTTTACTGTTACGTTGCTATGTATTGTAAAATCGGCTGGCAACCGGAAGTCGCTCTCGGGAAACGAGTCGTATGTTTTTGAAGTGTATTTTAGCGAGGAGTACGTTCTGTCCCTTAAACCGCTATTCCTCTAAATTTTGCGCATTCCTCTAAGAACGTCAAGAAATGCATTTTAGTAAGCGCAAAACTGCGCAGTAAGTGCACCTGGCCTCACAAGTTTGAGGACCAAACGGGGTTGGACAGTGGTACCCCTTCCAGCCTACAGCCCTAACCTAGCTCCCTCAAACTTTCACTTGTTTGGGCCGTTAAGGGATGCCATTCGTGGAAGAAGTTTTGAGGATGACGAAGAGTGCAGTGAAAAAAATGGCTTTGTAATCGGAACAAGGAATGGTACCGACAGGACACACGCACCCTTGTGTCTCGCTGGGGGATGGCCATAGAAGTGGAAGGAGGTCACGTGGAAAAATAGGAAGTGTAGAAGAAACCTCATTCTTTCTTATGTGTAATTTTCATTATGTGGAATAAATAACTGTTGCAGGAAAAAAAATGTGGTGCACCATCTTTTGGGCGACTCCCGAACACAAACTTTCCTTGACTTTTCTGAAAGTAGGTATATTAATAGTTGCATTTTAAATGTTTCTGGATGAATCGTAGAAATCGCCCTTTCACTCACTTTTACTTTAAATTCACATATGAAATAGCATCCAAAATTGCAGAATATTAACAATAATGTTAATGTATGTTTTTTTTGTTTTTTTCCAAAGCCCACATAAAGCCTGTGTCCCACGGTCCAACTTTTTTTTACACAATTTTATACGAATTGTCAAAGATTTATTTCTCAAGCTTTTACGTTGTGTCGAATAGAAAATTACACACAAGGACACAAATATGAGACAATCTAGTACAACGCGAAAGAGGTAAGGAACAACTGTAATATTTTTAATCTTAGAATGGATGGACAGGAGATTTCAACTCATTTCATAAAAACAAAAAACTCGAAGCGTTCAAATGCTTAGATGAGGGATACAATGGCCTTCTGAGGTCAATTTTTCATTTCTAGAATGCTGCAAGTTCTGTAAAAACCATAAGCGCAACATACAATCGCAAAAGTATGCATTCACAACAGCTGACTTCACGTTGTATGCCATATTGTTACGTTACTGACGCTGATTGACTGTTTTCATGTTGGATGAAAAAATTAGCTGCAACTCAATCGCACTGGATACAAACAGTTTGGATACAAAAAATAGGATAGAAATTGTATGGAAAAAAATGTATCCAACTCTCGATGTCTCACGATGCAATTTTCTTGTATACAATGCTTTGGGCCAAAAACTTGGACTGTGGGACATCGGCATTACTCAGTCTCTTACTCGTAACATATTGTTTCTGAACTAAATATACTACATATACGAAAATATTCTTGATGCAGATAAAATATTGTAGACAGCCCGTTACAAAATTAGGATTAGTAACTCGCGGCTCCCTTTGGACGTGTTCTAACTTGGATCTCTCTTTCCTAAACCTCCACTATTGTAACTAGTACTCTAAATATCCATTATTATTTATAATAAACAGGATACTGTACAAACTCACTGTGAAATGTCGGATCTAAACAAATGAGGTAAAGACGGAGTTTGTGCAAATGTTTGTATGTTGACTGCAACGCGGGTCGGCGGTACGTTGAAGAGAACCAGCGACCGAGTTAATAAGCATGGGGCAGGTAGAAAGGAGGTGGAATGTCACCAAACAAACATAAAACAGTAATAAAAGAAAAGAAACGCAACAGCAGCAGCAGAAACAAGAATTCAATTGGAATGCTACCGCACTTTCTCGCGCCACTCTTCTGATTACATAGAGATAACGACAAACAGGGGTGCCCAAATCTGTCATTTTCCTTCTCTTGAGTTATAAGGTGGTCTTGAGATTCTTATTTGTGCCTTAGTAACAATAATCATGCAATTTAATAATTATTTTAATAGATAATATGCTTTCCCTTTCAATCAGTTATGTAGTCTAAGTATTTTATAAAATTAAAACAAACCAATTATTCAGCAAGTGTATGCCTGTTTTCCATACTCGTATACTAGTAATACAACATGCAATGCTTCAGGTAACTTATGAATGTCCCATTCCTTACATACATAAGCTTTCTATCAAAGTAGATTAGATTTATAACTCACATAAACCAAAAAACACATAATGGAGCTACTACTATGTTACGATTCAGTTTTCTTTGTATAATATGATTCCGGAGAAATTTGGTTTCATTTCTCACTTGATTCAGTTTAAATAGGCTACAAACTTCGCGGTTTATGTATCCAAAGGATCTTGTGAGTTTTGCTCCGTCGCTTTTTGTACTAATTACCGATCTGTAGTTCCCTCACCCCTTTTCGTCCTTTGCCCTAGTATCGCTCTGTACTTAGGTTGACGAAAGACTGCGTTTCACGTGTGCTCTTGGTTTTTTAATAAATATCACCAAGTTTAGCGATTAAATTGCAAAGGTTTTCATGCATATAGTGATGGAAACGTACAGCTGCTTCAGAAGTGTGAAAATGAAACCAAGCCAAATCAGCAAGGTTGCTATTACTTTTCCCTCGACTGTGCATGTGATCATATATTAATAAATTTAAAGCAAATCAAGGCCTGGATATTTGGCATATGATAATGTTACACCTAAGCTTTACGTATAACATGCTGTTATGTATTCCATGAATACATATTCAAATTTTAAATAATAAAGTATTGAACAAATTCAAAATCCGTGCAAAAATAAAGGTGGTTATAGTAACAGATTTAACCCTTCATTGTACAGGTTAATTTCGAATGCGAAATTAAAAATGCGTTTTTCTATTACTCCTGTTTGATGAGTGCCGATGATCCTGCACGGACTTTAATAGGTGTGTCAGACATTAGGCACTGAAAGAAAAAATTGAATATAAAGGAAAGTTATTAAAATAATTGCACTTTCAGCACATCGCTGACTGCTTCCCTAACTGTAACAAATATCATCATGATTTTTATATCTATGTTTAGTGCGCCTTTGTAAGTACGTCTTCGAAGTTGTGTTCTCTATCTTCAACAAAGGAATACCAGCGTCAATAAATGCCTTGCAGAGATCAAGTGAAAACTGCGATTGGCGTTGGGAAATTGCCTATGATATGAGAGTTACTTTTGATTCATCTGCTTTTGTCGTTCGACCGGAAAGTATTTGAGTTTCAAGGCTTGTACATGTTGAGCTACGTGAGATCTTTTATCACAATTCACCGACGTTTCACATACTCTTTTCCTAAAGTATAATTGAGCCATCTGTCGAAAATACAAACATAATCCTGTCACAAATTATTGAGCTTTGTTTTTAATTCTGTCGATAATTTTGCCATCGCGAAACAACTTCTCAGTTAACGACAACAACAAATCATCTAACACTGTTGTACTATTTGCACAAAACACCATATTCGATAGATGAGGAAAGTTAATCGAGACTAAGCAGGTCCCTCTGTCCTCTCCACACCTCTGTATTCCTCTTCTTTTTTATCCGATTACTCTCTCCTTATGGAGGACTGACACCTCCTAGAACTTACAAGTCCGTGCCTAGGGTCAGATGCCTGCCGGGGAGCAGACGTACCTAAGGACCGGAAATAGTGAAGACTAGCGCAAGAGTGGCAGATGCAGGCAAAATGGATGAATGGAAAGCTGATGATGGAGCAGTTGGTGGAATGAGTGGCGTGGGAAACCGGAGAACCCGGAGAAAACCCGTCCATATTCGTTAACCACGAATAGCATATGTGGGTGTCTGAGATCGAGCCCGGATCACCGTGGTGACAGCTGAACGGCCTAACCCTTCGGCCACGGCGCCGCCGCGCCTCTATATTCATACTTACAGTTACACGACTGCTTAGGAAAGGAATGGGTACATTAATAGCGTCGCATGTTTTAAGTGTAATAAACATGGTGAAATACCATTTAGTCCCTAAAGCGCCTCTCATCATTCTTCGAGCCAGCCAACGTTCCACGACCATAGCGCACAATAAAAAAGTTGGTGATGAAGACTCCTTCAGAGGTAAATTTTTGGTCGTCAAAGGTAGTGAAAAAAGAAAAGGGAATTTTTATGATACGGAGGGAAAGTAAGCTATAAGGCATTCAAAAAAATATTCCCCAGCAGTCATACGTAGGTTTCCATTTTTTAATGTAATGCAATTTAGATATGAAAGCCAGAAAATATGCATTTATAGGCATTCAACATGGAACAGGCAAAAAAGGCACCCTCATGTTTATAGTATACAAGCCTAATACCATAATATGAACTCATATTAAGTTAATTTTGTGATCGCCGTAATAATACAATACCTATAAGAGTTTTGCCTAACGCTCGGTCTCTATTCATAACATGTGTCACTATGTCAAGCTGCGGAGGACATTGCTACTTCGTGGGAAGAACGGTTTCTTTGTACCGAAAAGGAAAGACTTCCACAGTGATTTCAAAAGTTTCTATATTCGAAGAGAAAATAGAATGCACAGCGTCACTTCATTCAGCCCTTCATTCAGCTGTGGCGACACTCGCCTTTCAGCCTTGTTCCGCAAATATACTCGTAAAATAAAACCTCACTTATAACACTGGTATCATAAATATCATCCCGCACCTATAAGACAAATGCAATTTACATTGTAATTTTGTGTCTCGTTGCCAATGACAGGCCATTCGTTGTGTTAACACTATACGAACAGGAAAAGTAGCGGGAATGACTTAGAACTTTATTTTTACACCTTTAAGAAAAGCGAATATATATATGGAAACCTAAAGAAATATGTTTTTCTAATCTTATGTAGCAGGCCAGATACATATACCACCTAAGGTGCTTTCATTTTTACTTTTTCTGCTGCGTATAGAAAAGTAGAGGAAGTATTGTATTCCACCTAAAAACTTGATATCGAGGTTTATGTTTTGAGGCCCCTGAAGCAAAAAAAAAAAAAAAAAAAAAAAAAAAAAAAAAAAAAAAAGAGCAATTTTAGAAAAAGGTCCGCGTGGTGTGTGTGTGTGTGCCTGTGCCTGTGTCAGTCTGCAGCAGTCTGCTGTGCCTGTGGACAGCCTAATTCAAAAACGAAAAGTTGGTGTTTAAGTTTAATGTCTTTCAAGGATGCGACACGAAGATTTTGAAGAAAATTCCTCCATCCTAAACTACACTTTATATGGATTTTTTTTTTTAAATTTTGATTTTCATGAAAATGGCTCTAACGATTTTGATTAAAATGTCACATGTTGGAGATATTTTTATGATAAATGAAATGTATATCCTAAATTTTTTTGTTATAGCCCACGAAGGCCTATTTACTCTGGATGACTTTTGCATAACTGGTAAACCGTAAGAGATAGAGCAAATCTTACTATACAAATAATGTAGCTCTTGCTAAAACACACAATTTATGTCTGAATACATTGTTTTGTAAAGTGAACCATTTCGGAGATATTCCTCGTTATTTGTGTAAGTTTTGGAGAACTTATACTTCTGTCAAATGGAACATCGCTGTTCATTTCTTTATACGCTAACCGTGCAAAGAGAACGGAATTTGAAAGCTTTAAAAGATTTGGCTATCACTCAAAGCCTACTGTTTTCGTATATTTGCTTGCATCTTCAAGAAAATAAGCAATTAGATAATTTCTGTAAATGTTTGTCGGTATTAACATGAAGATACAGGAATAATAGTTTGGAAGCATGGTTAATACAAGAGTGGAGAAAGTCATGTGAGTGTAACACATCAGATTTTTTATTGTTAGATTTGCACCCTGACTTTAACTGTAGTGGCTAAATCGGTGGCCTTTTACCTTTGGAATATAGTAGTACATGGGCTTGCTATATTGGGCATGGTGTTAACTTGTGCATACTTATTAGATTATCTTGGATTTTGTACCTTAGATCACATACACATTCGCGCTCTCATTTGTACTCCCAGATTGTTGGGAGGTTAGAGAATAATTTTGACCAGAGAAAATGTCCAATCTCTAGTCAAAAGATTGGACAAATTTATGAATGCTATAACTATCTCCATCTGTTCAGTATAATTCAAGTTTTTACTGTGTTGTAACTTTTAATGTCTCAATGTGCAATTTAATGGGCACCCTGTAACCCTGCATATAATTTCAAATCAGCTGCTTATCTACAGATACACATTTCTTTGTACGCCACTGACGTCGTTTGAGTGCGTATAACCGCCAATTTTGTTTACGTTGTCGCTGTCTGGCATTTGGTGGGCTATGATCCGTGTCCACTGAACCTGAAGAGACAGGCACTGAAATTCCTCACCCTGCTCACGAGGCTCCGAGTTTAAGATTTTATTAGGGATTAATCCTTATTATGAGAAAACGAATATCGGCTCTAGGAACTCCGGGTCCATCTGAGCATCATTTGAAACATTTCGTTCATTCACCGTTCGATATACCTACCTGGTTAAAATGCGGTAACTAATCATCGAAACAAACCAGAAATATATATTACTATGGGCGATTGGTCCTTAACGACCGAAGAGGAACAAAAAAGTATAAGTTGAGGATTCAAATCAGTAAAAATGTCTCGGAAATGGTTAACATCATAAAATTTTTATTTGAGTAAATTGTGTGCTTTAATATTACTATACTTTTATGTACTAAGAGAATGTCTATTTTTTATGGCTTACTAATTATACTAAAGTAATTCGAACTTCACAAGCTGTTCCCAGAAAATTCAAGATTCTGTTGCCATGAAAATAGTATAATCTTTTGATGCCTTAATCAAAACCGTAAATAAAAAATGATGAAAACGTTTTCAGGTATAGGATAGTTTACGATGAGGAATTTCCTTTAAAATCTTCATGTCGTATCCTCCTAAATGAAGTAACAACCTTTTATTATTTTAGTAACCTTTTATTCTAAGAATTCTTTTTAGATTTAAGAGGCATCAAAACATCTATTTCCGGTGAAATATCGACATCAAATTTTTGTACGGAATACATGCTTTCTTTAATTACTGGTACTGTAAGTACATAGCAGAGAAGATAAAACTTATTTTTGTGAAGGGGGTTCAGTTGGAGCTCAAAAGACGCATTTCCAGTGAAATGTTGAATTTTAGGGTTGAATACAATCGGTACTTTCTCTTCCTACTACTGGTATGCAGTGAAAAAGAAACGTTCAGTTAATGTTGCTATCGGTTTGGTGTTAGTTTATGTTTAATATACCTATAGCCTAGTAATTTAGAGGCTCTTTATGAAGAATACAAATGAGTAAAAGAAATTAAACATTTCTGCGTTGGGATACCAAATCTCGCAGCCAGAGAAAATTCTGACTTTGCTTTGGTATACTGTTTTTTGACATACAAAGGAAGCAACGCCTATATTGAATATATCGCTACAAACTCTACTAAAATATGCACAAGAGACGCCTAGACAGATTGTAATGCACACAATACATATGAGTGGCAATAATAGATAGTAATAGCAGCACTGCAATGCGCAGGTAAATATTTAACGAATGCGCAGGGCAAGAATATGTGGAAACAAGTGTATGAGTCCCGATTCGGAGTTTTCCCTTGCATAATTAATACCAAAATGGGGATCATTTCCAAACCGCAAGTAAATAATTCAGGGCTGGTGAAATTGCTGTTTACAGAAATCTACTCTGGAATAGGAACCCTGGAATAAGGCAAATTCGGACAATTTAAAATTTAGTAGACCAAACTAATTGCTTTAAATCATTTGTAAACTGATCGTAAAACATATTTTAAAGCCGCTTCTGGCATGTTATATGTTAAAACCCAGAACTTTAAATTCACCAAAATGGAAACTATAGAGTTTAAGTAATAGTTATCAACTTTATCTCGTTTTTACTTTATTTACTATGTATAGTAAGCAGGGGAAATATTGCATTCCATTTCGATGTTGAGAATTCAACGGAAATATGTTTTGAGGCCCCCTGAAAAAATGACATTTTAGAAAAAGGTCCGAAGTGTATGTCTGTGTTTGTGAACAGCATAACTCAGAAAGTAAAAGTCGGTTAAAAACCGAAGTTGGTGTTTAATGTCTTTCAAGGATGCAACACGAAGATTTTCAAGAAAATTTAAACCACCCTTTACACGGAGATTTTTTTTTTAAATCTTGTTCTTCTCAACAATAGCTCTAACGATTTTGATTAAAATGCCATATGTTTAAGCTATTTTTATGGCAAATAAAATATATATTTTAAATTTTCTGGCGATAGCCTATGTAGTCCTGTTTACCCCTAATGATCTTTGCATAGTTGGTAAGATAAGACATGGACCAAATCTTACTATACAAATACACAAGTTATGTTCAAATACATCTTTGTCGAGTGAACCATTTCGGAGATATTCCTTATTATTTGTATCAGTTTTGCAATATTTCAACCTTTCTCAAATAAAAGGTCGATAATCACTCTTTTATCTCTTGCTCGTGTAAAGAGAACGGAATTTCAGAGCCTTCATATAGCCACTAGCTTTAAAAGGTTTGACTATCGCTCAAAGCCTACTGTATTCCCATATTCCCCTTGCACCTACAAGAAAACCAACAATAAGATAATTTCCGCAAATGTTTGCCTCGACTAACATGAAGACAGAGGAATAAGACTTTGTAAGATTAGTTAGTACAAGGGTAGAGAAAGTCATGTGAGTATAACGCATCAGATTTTTTCCTTTAGGTGTTTCTTCACGTGGATCATTAGACTAAAACGACAGTAACCTTATAGCTTCAACATTTTACACCCTATATATGTACTGGAAATTCAAATGGCCCTTCGAAACTTTTCTATCAACTATCAGCACAAAATGTCAACGGTTGTCACGATATTTAACGATAAATTTAATGTACTAATACAGTTAAAATAATCTGAGAAATAATTACTCCAGAGCTGCTTATTTCAGAGAATTTCAACCAAATTCATTTTGAAAGTTAAAAGTGCAGGACATTATTATTATAAATACACACACAAAACCAAACACTAACAAATCAATTTATTGCAAATACTGAAATGCATGAATAAGTGCTAGAAATGAAAGATATAAAAGTACAAGTGGAAGAAGATTTAATGAATAATTTCGTCAATGGCTTTGAATAATTGGTTTTACAATGGTAAATATATCCTGCTAAAAATATATTATCTTCTGATATGCTTCCGATCGTACTGGAACAGCAAGTGGAATACTGTATTTGATTATAGATATGTTACATCTTAAAATATTGTTTGATGTATAATGACATTGGAAACAAAGTTGTAAGATCTACATAAAATAGGAATTCTGACACAGCAAACAAGAAGTCAGGATATTCTTACTGTGGCAATCAACAGGGATGACTATAAGCAAATGGAGAAATGAGTAACGTAAACATACACAAAGCACACAATGGAAAAAATATTCAACCTTAACTACCGCAACATAAAATCAGTAAAACTTGTATAAATTATGCCAGAATGAATAAGATTTAGGTATAAATGCACAGAACTACTTTTTCCTTCTTCTAACAGAAATGGAACGTAAAGTCATAACAAACAGGTAGCCTCAGAAAGTCTCAAAGATCTTGATTCAAATCATCTTTTTTGTCAGTTACCTCTATAAAATAAGTGTAAATGTTTTCAGAGTAGCTTCCTATTAAGATAGTACGAGTAAGCGCACGATGTATAGCAGCAAATGTCAAGGTTCAAAAACGAACAGAATGTAAAGAATTTCTTAGTACTTGAACTAAGTTCATTTTTCTTAGAACAGAACGTGAACAGAGAAAGTCCGATCTGTAACATTCACATGACTTTCTCCACCCTCGGTCTTTTGTTGGAGGGTATAAAATTTATTATTACAAAAATGTAATTTTTTATCTATTCATTTTGATCCAAACAAACCATTTCCAGAAATATGCATTGCATATTTCCTTAGGATGCACAAAGAACTAGCATGCTATCTACTGTCCAAAGGAGAAACTACCTGAATATGTTTTATAATTTTTTTAAAGGACCATTACATTTAACATTAACTAAGACATTTTTATTTTAATTGGAAGATATAATGTTTTCATTGCTCAAATATACAGACCTGAGCGAATGCATAACGTACTGTTATAATAATTAATTTAATAAAAATTAAATACATGTAATGCATCTTTATCCTATTGGAAAATTGCCTTGTATTTGAAAACAAAAGCAATTTCACTGCCGTAGTTCCAATATGGACTTCAGTTTACAGCCGTCATTGAGCAATCGTGTTCATACCGCTAAACATGTACTCAATATCTCACAGATCTCCGGCTTTGACAGTTCATTCTTCAATTCTAATTCAACACTTAAGCCACAGACGTGATCCAAATGTGCAGTATAACTGTTTTTTGCAATATTGCCAACATTACCAATGTGTATCAGTACCAGGATCAGCTTATTTAAATATGTAGTTTATTCCCAAGTAGATAGCATTAATGCGATTTTAATCGCAAGAGAAAAGCAGTTTTAGTGCTCATTTTGCTGAATCTTTTTTACTTACTTTGTTTACATTATATTAAGCTTGTTTTCAGTAATATTCTCTCTCTTAATAGGTCCCCACCGGCCGCACTAGCAAGTTGTTCTTTGCATATCTCATCAGCACGACTATAATCGTGCTGCCCAGGATGAAGCCTCGTGGACTGCTAGAAAAGTTGAACCATGGTAACGGCCAGCGTAGCTGACAATGGCTTCTAAGTAGTAGAACTGATTACTGAATATGTAAGTTGAATAATACATTACAGTAAATTTTATTTATTATGCATTTTTATTAAAATATAATTGGAAGGTGGATTTAAATGCAGTTTTATAAATATGTTTTAAAAGATTTATAGCTCTATAATATGCACATATATACACATATCAGAGCGCATTCTTATTCAAATATACAAAGGAGCATCTAGAAGGTGTAAAATTACTTATTCAGGTTCCAGAACATACCACACGCAAAAAACATAGGGGTTACTGAGCAGGACTA
Organism: Tenodera sinensis; assembly: GCA_030765045.1. Lineage (NCBI taxonomy): Eukaryota > Metazoa > Arthropoda > Insecta > Mantodea > Mantidae > Tenodera > Tenodera sinensis. The sequence goes on along the minus strand of CM060965.1, from coordinate 77,943,538 downwards.
CTAGAGGGACCTACTTCTCGATAAATATCAACTAAAACGTATTAAATTTGTGTTAAGAACAATATTTAATATTATCTGTTTATATCATGCTTATTTGTGAGAGTAATCTTCTATCATTGCGTATATGTTTAATTCGATTAATTATGCATGTTTTGTATGTTTCATTTGTTAATGGAGGCTAATAAGAAGAAACCTACTTTCCTTAAAAAAAAGTTATGGCTCAGAATGATATCTTTTCATTTGCTACTTTTTAAGTGAAATGCTATTTTCCCTTGTATTTATTTTTTTATTGACTCGCATTTATTTGCACCTATTTATATATTTTTATAGACGCTTATTGCTCGCGGAATTAATATGTTCATCAATTCATTGCTGTACAAAATTCACTTTTGAAGCATTACTTTTTGAAATATCCAAAATGTTTAATACAAACTCCATACAAGATATGAGGAAATACAGAAGCGTTTACAACCTGGCCAGTGTATTTTAATAAAATAATCGCAATCACTTGCAATTGAGAAATAATACAAAGAAAGAACCTGGTCAATCCAAAATGTGTTAGGTCCCGGGTTTGATTTCGGTCACACCAATCACTCTGACCAGTGGCGAATGCTGCTGTGGTACTTATTCTACCACTAATTCCCTGTCCATAATTTACTGTCCACATTATTTTCCTTCATCTTTTTCATCACATACATTTCAGGGTTGTAAGAGCAGGCGACTGCTTTTTGTGTGTTGCGGCGGGACGGTGGAATGTATCTGTATAAAGTTTCTCTTTGGCGCTTGGCTGGCCGAATGAGGCCCTTTCCTAGGAGTATATAATTGTTTCATTCCTGGACCCTCAGGTCTAAAATGCCTAAAACGGGATCGTGCTTACGTGGGGGATTTATATCGTTCTGGAACCGCTAGGGAACCTGATCTAACTAGGACGCATCGTCGTGCGAATCTGGTGGCCCTTCGAGTTTCTTCTTCGTCCCTTCCTCCCAGAGGTCAAGTTGGAAGCACAAATGACTTACTATTGCCTAATCGAGCGAGGTGGCGCCGCGGCAATGTGTGCGTCTCACATTGGGGAGATCTCCGGTTCGATCTCCGGCGACCGACCACGCTGTCTTGTGTTTCTCATGGTTTTCCCTTGTCACTTAGACGTATGCTTAATTTCATACCACGGTTTCCCTTCTATCATCTTCCTTCATTACGTTTCCTTATCTTTCACGTGGGTTTTCAGGTGCGTAGTGTTGGCGGTACCGCACAGATTGTGCGGATGCTTGCGCATTGCAACTGCTATTTTCGGCACTAGCTGGTGCAATGGCGTTGGTCAACTGTGACCGGGGACATTTGTGTAGGATGGTAGCTGCTTGGCGGGGTCTGGCGCCGGGATGAAGAGCTCTGAGCACTTGTTAGGGATTTTCGCACGTCTCTGTGGTCTGTCTAGCTGCGGCCCTGTGGCATACTGCGACTTCCTCACTCCATCCGTGCCTCCTAGAGGTGTTAGCCACAATAGATCTCTGTAGGTTCAGTGCGCAAGGTGTCCCCCTTCGTAAAGAATGCTTGAATATCGCATTCTATTGTATATTTCCTCTAGTAGGTGTGAACAGTTGTGCAGTAGTGTAACATGTCAGTCACTGCAGAAATCATGGACTTTTGCGAGTAACTGACAATTCTAAACCATTTTTGAGAGTATATTTTGTTTCATTGCCGTTTCAGATCTTAAGGTCTCTTTAGCTATGATTATGTTTCATGGTATCTACGCTTCACCACACCACCACCAGCACCACCACCACCACCACCACCAGCACCACCACCACCTGCACCACCACCACTACCGCCAGCACCACCACCACCAGCACCACCACCACCGCCTGCACCACCACCACCAGCACCACCACCACCGCCAGCACCACCACCGCCGCCGCCGCCACCACCACCACTACCACCGCCACCACCACGACCACTACCACCACCACCACCATCATTCAAGGTTTGCACTCACAGATGCGTTCCGTCCCTATCATTCAGTATAATCCTTCCATCTCTTTCTCGGTCTTCCTATGTCTATTACCAATTGGAACATAGTCACTATTCTAGGGAATCTGTCGTTCATCCTCTGCACATGTCGACTCCAGTTTTCTTTATTCTGTTTAATCCTTTCTATTAAGTTACGTATGTTCAATTCTTCTCTTATTTCTTAATTTGTTTTATAATCTAGCCGAGAGAATCGAGCCACTGTTTTAAAAAATATCATCTCTGCTCTTTCAATTCTTCTTTTCTTTTTCACTTTAGTATCTAATGAATATAAGACAAAACAGTGTGCCAAAATTATGTGATCACCATGTTAGAAAGGTCCGAACTTACAAATCCGAGACCCACTACTTACTCCTTGACATTCTTAAGCAAAGTAACGTATAAGTGAACTAATACACCCCACAACTAGGTTTATAGCTGCGAAGTAGTAAACAGTACACCCCTTGCGCCTCTGAGAGAAAGAAAAGAATTTCTCCGGTGGGTTTTTGGAAGGCGAGAAATACAACCCCATTACCTCGACCGTACAAAACTCCGCCGGGTCGGTCCCCCCTCTTTAGTTTTGTTCCCGATTAACATCGTTTGAGAGACAAAGAGGGAGAATGGTTATAAAACTAGGCGACAGGAATTTGTTTCAGAGTCAACAGCAGGCGAGAAGTTAGCTGCCGCACTTTGTCTCCATATGTTAGGTAGGTAGCCAACCTCTCCTCTCCCACAAGAAGTGCTGTGGCATTCTTCCTTCATGATGAGCTGCACGAAAACCTGAAATGTATTCCTTCTTTTCTGTCCGATTTTCCTGCTGAAGATGATAATGTAGCAACCGAAACACTTACGGAACAAATGAAAAACGTGCTTTACAAAACGAAACTGCAAAACGAAACTGCAATTGAGACAAGCTTTCTGACTCTGCAAACATATCCACAGTGAAGAAAGCTCGTTCTTATCCATTGGCAAGAGAAAATTTCAACTCCAACCAAAACCTTTTACTAAAAATCTGTTGTGTTGCACTCACATGACTTTCTCTACTCTTGCACAAAATATCATTACAAACTCTCATTCCTCTATCTTCTTCATGTTAGTTGAGATAAACGTTTATAAAAATTATCATACTGCCGACTTTGTTGTAGGTGTAAGGGAAATATGGGAATGCATATAGGCTTTGAGCAATAGTCAACTTTTTTTAAAGTTTTGAAATTCCGTTCTCTTTGCATAGCTAAGATATAAAAATGAACAACGACCTCCAATTCGAGAAAAGTAATAAGTGTTGGAAAATTCAGACAAAAGGAATATTTCCGAAACGACCCACTCCACAAAAAATGCGTTATGTTGGGTTTTAACGAGATCTGTATTTTTGTGTAGTAAGATTTTCTCTATCTCTTACGACTCGCCAGATATGCAAAAGTCATCTTGAGTAAACAGGACCACATGCGCTGTGTGTGTGTGTGTTTGGAAATATTTATTGTTATTTGTGTAAGTTTTAGGATATTAAACTTTTTCAAAATGGCAGGCGGAGCAAAGAGAACGAATTTCAAAGTCTTCGTACGCGATCAGCTTTAAAGGATTTGAATATCGCTCAAAGCCTACTGTATTCCCATATTCCCCTTGCTCCTACAAGGAAATTAGCAATAAGAGAATTTCTGCAAACCTTTACCTCGAGTAACATGAAGAAGATAGAGGAATAAGTGTTTGTAAGGATAGTGGCTACAAGAGTAGAGAAAGTTATGTGAGTGCAACACATCAGATTTTTTCCTAGAACTCAATACTTCCTCTACTTCTATGTGTATGTACATAGTAAAAAAATGAAAAATTATGTTGCGAACGCACCTAAAATGTAACACTAAGCGTGGTTTTATCCACATTAGGGAACCCTGCTGATTGATACGCTCAGGTGACCACAATTTCACCTATTTCCCCACTCTTTCAACCGTTAATTTCGAAACTTTAAAAGGGGAAATATTGACATCAGCCCGCTAACTCTTGCATTTTGTACCTCGCTTAATATTACAAATTGCTCTGTAATTTCCAAACGAAGCTGAAATGCAATACATGTAAACATTAATTTTTTTCAAAAAAATAATCTGAAGCGGTATGTTATTACATCATTTAATATGCCAGTGTTGAACAATATCAAATGATTCTTGCATCTGCCATTGTTCCATAGCTGCGGCTATAAAAATAGTTGTTAATGAGAGCTGAAACTGAGGTACCATGATCGCATTTAGCAAAATGTCGATATATGTCCGTGTTGACAGTTATGTAGAAAAAACTGTTTCGCCGCCGGTGGTTAAAAGCAATCGTCAATTGAAAACGCTGCAGGCGCCTCAGTGATGAATAGCAATCTTGTCAACTTGGAGGCAGAAATTCAATTGCAAATACATTGTGCAATAACAGAGAACTCCGTAATAACAGACCATGCTATCAATAAAATGGTTCAATATTTCATATCGCTTTCCAGCTATGTTACAGAGATTTTGGCAGTAAAAACAGTCCCGCACGCAGGAGAAAACAAAAGACACAAAAAACGCCTTGTTTATGTCATCTAACTGAAAGTTACCAGGGGCTACAAAAGGAAAAACTGAACATAGTTTGTGTAATAAATTGCAATTTTAGTATATGAACTACACACATAGGGGCTTAAGTCGCTGCACCCTCATTAGTTTACCTATTATTTCTAATTTCAAAAATACAATACAGAAAGCTGTGTTTTGCTTAGCTTTCTAAAGCATTTTACTTAGAAATTTGTAACCATAAAATACTTCCTTTTCATGCAAAGATAATGCTCCGAGAAAATTACTCCATAAATAATTTGCAATCTTAAAACACTACAATAGAAGTCTTGTAATTTGTGATGCGTGGAATCAAAGAAAAATTTTTAGGTAACTTCCATTAGCTGTGTCTAAAAAGTATGTAAAAAACATAATTTTCACACCTGTTGAAACAAGTATATCCTTATTGCTATAAAAATTACCATCTTCAATGTAAGGTGCAGTTTAAAATATGAAATTTTGACCTAAATTGTTTATATTCCATATAGGTAATGTGTTCAAACCATTAATGCAATAAAATTTATGTATTCTGTACATAAAGGTTGTACTATAGTTGTCAATGTATTAACATCCAAAGATTTTGAGAAGAAGTAGGCGTAGAAATTATGTTAGGGCTAGGCTCCTTAATCCTCTCTAATAATTCCACAAAATATGATTAATAAATAATTTTATAGTTTTTAAAGTAGAACATAGCAATCATACATATACTCTGGACCCATAGTTGTGGGTCTTCCTAATCCACATCCAACGCTTATTTATGAGCAACACCAAAGTTTCAGATTTTCAGGAATGAAACATCATTTCATAACCTCTAAACTTTCCACCGGAAATACAAGCTTGACAGAGCGAGAATTCTTTGGAAAGTGTTGAAATGTTAAGTCAGTGTTAAAATTATTTTTCTCTGTGTTATATCTGCAAAAAGTCTGGCAAGAATAGAATAATCAGAGAGTTATTAGATAAATGCGCGCACACACTTTTAAAACTGTCAAGTCATTGTCTTCAACGGCGGTTTGTCATGAAAAGTACCACACGCAACTGATTCATTTTTCACTCTCCATCGCTTAATAATTAAAAGTAGAGAAATTATTATGTTCCACTCAAAATTCTCTATCCGGTTATCGTCAGTAGTTCCCTTGAGAGTACATTGAATTTAAAAAATTGGTTGCACTGCATTTACATTTCTTTCTTTGCCTATTCCTCAACAAAACCTTATTCTTCCATCTACTATTTGTCAATGGAAATAGGCATTTATATAAATAGTTATATTGCATATTTCTCTGCAGGTACAATGGGAATCGGAAAATACAGTAGCCTTAAGCGTAGTGAGATCTTTTAAGATAAGGGAATAAATATTTCATTTAGAATAAAGAGGACTTCACTGGCTATTTTCAGAAAATTCAAGATATACATTTCATTTGCTATGAAAGTGTCCTGAACCTATGGTATTTTAATTAAAATTGCTGATTCCGTTTTTGAGAAAATAAAATTTTTCTACATTTCCGTGTAAAGAGTAGTTGCGGGGGATTTTCTTTAGTTTTCGTTTCGCATCCTTGGAAGATGCTAAACTTAGTTAAGCTTGATATTGAATCGTCTTTTCGTTTTTGAGTTACACTGTTCATAGGTATACGCAAACGAATAAACACACACTCACACGCATGCGCACGCACACGCACACGCACACACACACACACTTTTGTGTAAAAGGGATTTTTTATTCAGGACGCCTCCAAATGTGCATTTCCAGTGAAATCTCGGTATCAAATTTTTGGGTGGAATGTAACACCTTCTCTATCGGTTACTCATAAGTGGTAGTTTTTACTTCAACTAATGCCATTTAGTTTAGTTTTCACTGTCATGTCACAATGTGATTTAGCTCAATTTTCACGTCGCTTAGTTAATTCCATGTATGTAGTTCATTTTTTACCGCCATTTAATAACATAGTTCATGCAACTTTTACTGTCAATTCATAATGTGATTTAGTTTAATTTTCACTGTCACTTCACAGTATGCGTTAGTTCGATACTGAGATTTCACTAAAATACACGTTTTGAGGTGCCCTGAATAAATTAATTTTAGACAAAGGTAAATGCCAATGAACTACGAAGCTTAAGGGACCCTAGAACTAATATTTGAATTTTCTATATTTTTATAAGTATGAAATCAATACTTTGCACACTTAATGATGTTTATGTTATAAAATACCACACAAAGTTCCAGCACAATATGTTTATACATTCGAGGAAATTATTTATTCAGTTTATTTACAATGCAAAAATACCTTAATATTCAAAATACTCCATGCGCATCAATAAGTAAAATATCACAACAGTTTTATTATTTTGTAAATACTAATCACCCAACATCAATCTGGCAGGAACAAAAAATAATTACTTTTTTGCTTTGATGGTCATAGAAAATATTTTTTAAACTTTTTTGTGTATTTAATTGTTTAAATCTCAACAAATTTTGAGAGTTTGAAACCAACACTGAAGTTGGAGTCACATAAATGGAGCACATGCTGGAAAAATAATAGGAGCATAGCACAAAATTAATGCGTATGGAGCAGATAGTGTATTAAAAATGTAAAGTCGAGAATTTTTCATCACAATGATCATGAGTCAGATTGCCTGTTTGACACACCTTTCCTCTTTTGTCTAGTAGTCTCCGTCCTCAGATTCATAGCTTTGCCCTTGTGGCCAGATGCCACTAATCAAACCTTTCCGCTGAATTTGATTATTTTTCAGCTCTTTCTCGCTCCTGTTTAGTTGAAATACTGCAGCAAATTTGAGCAGAAAGGAGGCATTTAAATGTGGCACACATAGTATTTAAAGCCTGCGGTAGACCTTTAAAAATGGCGTAATTTAAAAAATTTCAATGACAATCTATGATCGAAGGTTTGGGGAACATTTATATGCCTATCGTCAAGTTGATAATTTTGGGGTCATTTTTCAGACAATAGCATCCTATGTGTTTAAAATATGTTAGAATTTCTTTTGAAATGTTGAAGACATGTACAACACTTGTATTTCCTTGGGTGTTGCACGTAAATCTCTATAACTGTCCGACGTGGAGGCCAGAACCTCAGTGCCACTCCCAATTCCCATATGGTCGGAAAGAATGAAAGGGACTTTCTGGTTTTTCTCCTTGTTATAGCATTTCCTCTGAGCATCAAATACCAGAAGTGTCGGAGCGTTGAGCTACCTAACATACATCGCGATAAGGCGTGTAGACTTCTTGGGAATCCTCTGCTGTCGACACAATTAACTGGTCCCGTCCTTCTTTTGTGTCTTCCAGAAAGGGTGAAGGACACCAGCCAGGGAGAGGTGCGAAACTGCTATAAGGTTTCTCAGGTTACCACCCGTAGTAACCTCAAGTATACTGGGAATAAATCTTACATTCTAGATCCTGATATACAGAACAGTAAAAAGAATGATATCTGACTCGGAATCTTACACTTAGTGTGTAACAGTCACACGACTTTCTCTTTCCTAATGGTCCAAATGACCTAGCTGAGTCCTTAAACTCATCCACTCACTCACTCATTCATTCACTCACTCACTCACTCATTCACTCACTCACCGACTCACTCACTCACCGACTCACTCACTCACCGACTCACTCACTCATTCACTCACTCACCGACTCACTCACTCACTCATTCACTCACTCACCGACTCACTCACTCACTCACTCTTTCCCAATACCGACTGAGATGGCTACACGGTAACTTACTATTGGAAGATATCGGGTTGGATTATTGTCTACACGTCCTCTTGGACCTCGAGTTTTTTGTGATTTTCCCAGGTCGGCAGGCGAGGACAAATTCCCCGTGGTTCAATTTCATCTGTTTTACCGCATCTGTAGATGAGGTTGGTTTGTTGCCACAGACGGTGGAATTGCTTGGACTTCCTTCCAGGACTGTGCTCGTCTATCCTATAGTTAGCCATTGGAATCGTTAGCAAACCCATCAGTGTTGGTGTACATCGTCTTTCAGTAAAAGGGCTTTGTAACCCATTATATTATATTTATTATATTATTATACAGGTTTCCTCCGGGCTCTCCGGTTTCCCCCGCCATCCCATTCCACCGGTGCCCCATTTTCATTCCATGTATCATCACTGTCACTGCTAGTAAAAACGGGCGTTAAACACTTAAAAAAACACCATTTAGTTGCAGTGTAAGAAGAACGTCAAACTTGTTGCTGCAAATGCTAGATTTTTTCATTGTAATGCTGGCCTATCATAATTTAACGTTACGCTTAATTGTCATCGTGAATGGGCATTATTTCAGTGTATTTTAACATTTTTCTAAGCTACCAGGTGTACCAACAGAATTTAGGTGTGGTTTAAGACGAAAAAGAAGACCAATGGTCGTATCTTTTCTCGGTCCTCAGTCGTACCATTGGATTGCGGTTTAATTTAAGTCGGTCTAGGTGGCTCAGTGAGTTAGACGCTGGCCTACTGATCCCAATGTCGCGGGTTCAAATCTGGCCCAGACCTAAGTGTGTTTACAGTTTAAAAACGACAGCTCCATTTGAGCAGATTTAGTGGCATCTAAAATAACTCCGTCGGGACGAAATTCCGACACACTTGCAATGCTGATGTGATCCTGACAATTGACAGCGTCGTTAAACAACAAAAATATATTTTTTAATTCGTTTAATTTAACCAGAAGTTTATAAAAGACACCTGCAAAACCTTTGGTCTGGTTTAAATAAACTCCCAGTCAAACTATGCCTATAATACAGAGCCCAAACATTAAACCTTTCTAGTTTTCATTATTCTCAAACTGTTACGCTTTGTTGGATGAGGAAATGCTTTAATGAGTTTTACTTCAGGAAGTTGACTTCTACGATTACGCATATATCTATTTTATTACAATACATTTAGGGAATTTTGTTTCAAATATTACGATATCCTAGCTCTGTAGAGGTATATGAATGCACAACATTTCAGTGCAACTTCGATAAAAATTGGCGTTTTAAACCTATTTCATAATCGATTTATTAGTCACATTGTTATTATTGTCACCATCATTATTATTTATTAAACAATGCTCTCTTCCGCGTACACTATGTAACACAATTAACTTTATTTAGATAAAGTCCAGGTTTGGCGACAATTTTCATATTAATACGGGCGTAAAATGAAACACAACACCCATTGCAGAAAATGCTGTCCCCGCGCCTCATTTGTTTGGTTAAGCCGGAGGCTGTCACCTTGGTAACAGGAAGAAACAACGCCAATAACGTCACGCTGTAGGCACAATTTCCTGTCCATGGCGGACATTGCTATGTCACTTGATTTACCGTCTGTCTATCTGCCTTTATATCATGAAGCCCGGAACTGTTGCTTGCGGACCCGATTTGATATCCTGTAGATATTATCCGTGCCTTTAAGCCCATGCAATAAAGCATGTTCTGAATGACATTTGCATAGTTCCAATGGTTTTACCTCCGTAGTAACAACATCCTTTTGAATTCATCGAACTGAAGAGTTTCCGTGCATTGGTAAATATGAAGATCCGAACAAAACTTCTGCTGCATTTGAAGAACCCTTCTGTACCAGCTATGGAGGTCATGGTAGAACAATTTAAAATACAGCTCTTTTTTACCATTCAAGGATTGAATTTACGTCTCTCAGAAGCCTCAGGATACTCTTCAAATTGTATTTTCATCTTATCTCAAAACGTGTATTTCTAGTGACATATCGATATCAAATGTTTAAGTAGAATGCAATGATCTCTCTACCTACTATTGCGTGAAAGAGAACATAAAAGCTATTACGGATAGTCCACTGGAGAAAAGCATTAAGTATTTGTAAATTCAAACAAGGACTATCTCTAAAATAGTTTCTATAACAAAAAAAAAAAGTTTTAATTATTTGACAATTCTGTGCTTTATACTTTTATGTAATAAGATCTTGGCTACATCTTAAGATTTAGCAATTTTACCAGAGGAATTCAGAGGCTATTCCTAGAAAATTCAAGGTGCACATAATGGGATGGAAGGTACTGCTTCGGCCATACATAAACCAGATGCGTGTAAATATTCTGGGCAGTAAAATTATTGTTAATAAAGAACCGTTTCCCCGAAAAGAATAACATTTTCTCAAATATTTGGAGCCATTAAGCTTCTTGACGAATAGACATATCTACACATATGGACATAAGTATTCGTAAAGCTACCAATAAAAAGGAAAATGTTTTATTTGGAACATTTTTACACTTAAAAACGCAGACATTTGTCACACATAAGAACTTCAAACATTCTGTTAGCATACTTACATATTGGCATTACCTTTACAATGTTTTAAAAAATTTAAAACAAAGTTTTTTCTAAGCGGTTGTACTTTACGCGGGACATAAGTATTCGTACAGTGATGGTTAATACAGAACTCATGGTTATCTGATAACCCAGAACATGTCTGTCACCTACTGCTGCAGTACTGCATGCTAGTCGTGTTGTATGGAACGACGGTGAGCTGCAGAAAGTCAAAATGGACCGCGAAGGAAAGGAAACATCTTTAGACTAAGGGAGGTGATGGTTTCATTACATAAACAGAAAAAAAAAAAATATCTCGCATCGTAGGAACAAGTCGTTCGACAGTGCAGAGTGTCATTAAATATTTTAAAGAACCCACATGCTAATAAATGAAGAGAAAGTGGGCCGTTCACAGAAACTAAATTTTAGGGAACAAAGGCAGTTGATGAAAAATGTGAAGAAAAACCTCCGAACTGCTTTTCTGAAATTGCTGCGTACGTAAAAGAGCAGTATGCGAAGCATATAAAGCCCAGGACTATAAGATGACTCATCAATCATACTGGATTCCATTCTAGGGTACCCAAAAGGAAGCCATATATCAGCAGAAAAATTCAAAACAGCAGGCTAGTGCTTTCAAAGGAAGATGTAGGAAAAAGACAGCGCATTTTGGGAAACAATTTCAATTTCGGTCGAAAATATTTCGTAATGATGGACGAATGCGAATGTGGAGAAAGCCGAATGCAGCATTGGATATTCAAAGTTTGCAAGCAACAATTAAACATGAAGGTTGGTATATGGTCTGGGGATGCATGGCTGTATCTTGTGTAGAGGAACTAGTATTCATTGAGGGAAATACACACACACACACACACACACACACACACACACACACACACACACACACACACACACACAAACACACACACAAGATAAGTAGGAGAAGTTTTGCATTTCACCCAAAAATTCAATATCTAGCTTTAACCGGAAATAATGTTTTGGAATCCCTGAATCTAAGAAAAGCATTTAAAAAAAAAAAAAAAAAAGTCCCTGTGTGTGTGTGGGGGGGGGGGGAGGCAGTGTTTGAATAACATAACTCAAAAACGAAAAGGTGGTTAAAACTTCTAAAGATGTGACACCAAGATTTTCAAGAAAATTTTCTTACCCTGTGCAAACCATTACATGGAAAAAGCTTCGAACATCTTTATTTTATTAAAAATAGATCTAAGATTTTGATTAAAATAGCATTTGTAAGTTATTTTCATAACAAATGAAATAGACTTTCTGGAAATAGCCTCTGAAATTCTCTTCATTTGGGATGAACTTTGCATAACTGGTAAACAGTGAAAGACACACCAAATCTTACTCATTCATAACAAATGTAGATCTCATTAAATCACGCAATTTATGCTGACATTTTGGGATATTATTTTCTATTTGTCTAAACTTTCATAAATTATACTTTTCTGAAATACGTCATTTGCTTTCTTTTCTTTTTTGTCAAAGCCATCACATAGCAACCAGCTCTTAAAAGTTTGGACAGCCGCTTAAGTCTTCCACACTCTCTTATTTCCGATGTTCCTATAAGGAAAGTGTAATAAAACCATTTTAACAGACGTTTATCTCGATTAACATTAAGTAGGTGGAAGAACAAGTGCTTTAACAGTGAGTGCACACATCAGAATATGCCCAATAGCCATCAAATGAAGAGTGAAAAAAGAAACAACTGCTTTTTGTTTCTTTTCTTTCCTTTTCTTTGCTTTTTCTTTTGTGTTTTTAGAAAGAGAAAATTAAAGCGTTCTGTTATGAAATTCTTTACTCAATTACTTACAGGTATGTATTTTTTTGCCACTTCAGCTGCTCCTAAAGAAATGAAGTGTTGTGCTGTCACTACACTTATTTATATGGCGAATCTGCTACATAGTATTTCATTTTAAAGGACAACACGCGAATATAATGACAGTCGTTCTCTGCAGCTGTCGATACGCTTCAGACAGGTGTGTATATTACTCACGCGATTATTGTGCGACTGCCCCCGGCGGCGGCGACGGCGTGAGCCAACCCTTTCCTTTCCTCCCAGAAATATCTGTAAGCGCTGCGGCCAGTATCATTACAACTGTCATTATTTTTATTATAGATAATAACCAAATACTCCCACTGTGCATCTGTCATTGACATGTGTTGAATGGTGTGCTAATTTTCATGATGTGAACTTGAAACTTGATGGCACTTTAGGGGCAATATAAGGCGTCTTTAGGATGTCACTATTAGAATGTATCAAGTGATAATACTTTGTAAGATTCCAGTCTGGCCAGTAGCTTATTATTGCGCTATCACTCCTTATCACACATGGGGGATACTCTCAGTGGTAATGATCTCTGCGTAAGCATAACTGATCTATGGAACTTTTACGTCACAGGGGGGAAGGTCGTATGCGAGGTTGTGCAGTCTCTTCGAGTGACAAAGAGGAACTGTGGCGTGAAGTGCACGGTGCCTTATTGACAGTGACCTTCCGATCTCTTTTGTTTACATGCCAATCACAACATCCCCCGTACTCTACGATCGATGCGTAGTCAACGCAACGTCCAAGTGAGATTTTCTCCCATTTCTACTCATTATCTTCACATATTTCGTACTGCACAGTGCGGATCATTTCCAAACCACCAATGTTCTAGCGGGGCACATTGGACCCATTTACTGGAGAGAACGACCGCTCCCTCACATTAAGAAATTCAGTCATCAGCATTCCCTTCCCGCTGCATCGTAAATATATTGTCAAAATCACGTGAATTATATAAAATCCCTTGTTTACAATTGTGCGGTATAATGTTGAGTAACGAATAATTTTGATTATTATCGTGGATGATTTAAAACAGAAAATTTATATAAATAATACAAACACACTTTAAGAACTTCAGAATGAAATCAGACGTGTGCCCAGTGAAGCTATAGATACAGTTGTAGAAAGTGTATCGATATTTTCTAGGCAATTTTGAGTTTTTTTATTTTATTTTTTTTGTGCTTTTACCATCCCATGGGGGAGGGTCGGAAACCAATAGGCTCAATCCAGAGGACGAGATTTCCAGAGCGAATTCATTCTCCCTGCTATGCTACTGTTGTGACGCTCGCTGACGCTTCCAACCCTGAAACAAAGCTAACGGGATGAAAGGTAAAATGAAATTATTAATGTAACGAAATGCAGGGACACGAAATTCGGAAGATATGGAAATACTTCCCAGCATTCTCCTGACAATCCGGAGAAATCTCTGAAAAAGTCCATGGATCAGAAAGATCGGACACGGGGATCGAACCCGCGACCTCCCGAATGCGGGCCACAGATATTACCACCTGAACTATCCCGCTCTATTTCATGATACACAAAATGCATACTATCTTAATTTTTCTGGAAATAACCTATTAAGCCTTTTTCATTCCAAATTACTTTTGCATTCATCGTAAAGCGGAAAATATAGAAACATATTACTACACAAGGAGGCTATCTTGTTAGATCACACATTTTTTGGAAGTAACCTTTTGTAGAGATGCTACTTTAGATACCTTTTTTGTCACTGGTTTGAATTTTCAAATACTTATATTTTGTCTAGTGGAGAGTTTCTATTATTTTTTTTTCCTCGTGGTCATACAAAGAGAATAGAGTTTCAAGGCCATTACATAGCTATCTGAGCTTAATAGATTTGAGTGTTTTTAAGCCTACCATATTCCTCTGATTCCATTGGACCTACAAAGAGTTTTGTAATAAAAGCACTTCTACAAAACTGAATTAACTTGAAAGAGATAGTAGGATATACTCTTGTATAATTTGTTGACCACCTCCGTAGCGCAGTGGTAGCGTGTTGGACCCGGGTTCTATCCCCGGTACTGACATGGGGACTTTTCCCCCTGGTCCGGGGTGCACTCAGCCTCGTGATGCCAACTGGGACTCATGTTTCGGTGACCAGGAACTGCGCTGGAGACAATCTACCTAGATCTCATCAAATCCTTGCTGGGCTGACAAGGATAGGAAGGATCACCGATGGAATCTACGAATCTACCTGAGAGCGCAATATGCCAGGCATCAACTCTTGGGTGACCAGAGCTGGACCTACCCCACCAAGAAGATAAAACACATAAATAAATGAATATGTATGTGCGAAATATTTAAAGAGTGACTAGAGAAAGTCATGTAAATATGATATTTCATACTGCCTTACGCAAGAGTTTAAAGAATATTTAAATTTGCTGTTATTTTACACTGCATACTAAAAAAGTTTCAAGCAAACAATTCACATTTTGCGCTAAACGTAATGAACTTGTAACAGGGAAGTTACAACTCTTAAGTGATGTAATGAAAAACGAGCGAAAGGGACCCCAGCATAATGTCTCTTAGGAAGTTTGAAATGATAAGCAGAGAAAGTGGCAGCCCCCGTGGGAACCATTTGTCCATGCCACTGGAGGGAGAATAACGTCCTCCTTAGGGTGGCTCGCGTGTAAAGAACTGAACTACGACATCACACATGTATTTTAATCTAATGACCGAAAATCACCTCGTTTGGCCCCCTACCCTCTTCGCCGCAGGTGAGTGGTTCTGAGAGGGGTTGGGAGGACGATTGTCGGCGCTTGGCACCGCGACGGTCGGCGACAGACGCTTGTTTGAGAGGTAGTCATGGGAACCACCCGCACCTCCTTTACCATATTTATATTGGCCATAACGAGGAGTTCTCTAAATCACGAGAGTAATACCGACGTCGCACGCCAGCACGCGGATGTCACGCCGAGAGTTCTAATTGCACCTCTCTTTAATTGATTGATAATTACACAGGTCTTGATTATACCTATGAAGAAATTAATAGAGCATGTAGCATTAAATGACCAATTTCGTGCTTCCATTAACGTTTATCTGATGTTCTCTAATTGAGAGCTTGTAAATAAATTGATAGCTTTGCTTATGAACGTATAATAAAGGCATGAGTAGTAAAAGAGGCACGAATTTTTCCAAGAGGTTTTTAAACTGCTCCACTTCTTTCTTTTCTTCCCCCATTCTTTTTCTGGTAATAATACTTCTGATAATTGAGTGTTTATAACTTACTTGCTGAAATACCTGACGTTGCTCTTGCTTTGACGATTTATCCCTACAACTTTTAGACTTAGGTTGCACTTGCCTAATAGTTTGCGTTTCTTCGGAGTCGCTTAAAAATTGTTACTTAATACACTTCTTAAGATACATATTCACGTTGGGAACGAAAACCTATGTTTTTAGTCAGATTTTTGTAAAATTATGTGCTAATCAGTGGCATGATAAACTGCAAATATTTACCCTACCAATACTTCAAAATATTTTTTTCGGTAATCATAAAAGGTTCAAAATTAAATATTTCGTATATTTTTTCAAATTCTGTAATATATAATAGTAGTGTGTGTGTGTGTGTGTGTGTGTGTGTGTGTGTGTGTGTGTGTGTGTGTGTGTGTGTGTGTGTGTGTGTGTGTGTGTGTGTGTGTGTGTGTGTGTGTGTGTGTGTGTGTGTGTGTGTGTGTGTGTGTGTGTGTGTGTGTGTGTGTGTGTGTGTGTGTGTGTGTGTGTGTGTGTGTGTGTGTGTGTGTGTGTGTGTGTGTGTGTGTGTGTGTGTGTGTGTGTGTGTGTGTGTGTGTGTGTGTGTGTGTGTGTGTGTGTGTGTGTGTGTGTGTGTGTGTGTGTGTGTGTGTGTGTGTGTGTGTGTGTGTGTGTGTGTGTGTGTGTGTGTGTGTGTGTGTGTGTGTGTGTGTGTGTGTGTGTGTGTGTGTGTGTGTGTGTGTGTGTGTGTGTGTGTGTGTGTGTGTGTGTGTGTGTGTGTGTGTGTGTGTGTGTGTGTGTGTGTGTGTGTGTGTGTGTGTGTGTGTGTGTGTGTGTGTGTGTGTGTGTGTGTGTGTGTGTGTGTGTGTGTGTGTGTGTGTCTGTGTTCTTCTTTCTACCAACTAAATTTTTGTTTAAATGGCTACAGAGGTTTCTCTTTAATTCATGTTAAGACCACAGTTTTTGATTCGCATAATTTCCTGTCTAATGAGCTTCAAAATGATGTATGCATGAGGTGCGTAGCATAATTTTAATAGTGCTTTCTTGGGATTAAAAAGGTAAAACTCTTTAAAATTGTATTTTAGAGAAATATTGAAAAGAAGTTTCTACAACGTTATCTGAGCAGGCTAACATGATTTACAAACTAAGCATGCTTCTGATTAAAATTAGCATGTAGTCTGTATATTTCTGAGAACTATAGTTTTTAATGATTTCTTATTAATGCAGCTGATTGACTTCCACGTTCTTGCAATCCGGCCGTCTCGTTACTATTTCTAGAGAAAAGTTCTCCGTGCAGAAATAGTAGCAGTTTAACATACATGACCCTGTTTACTCTCAGTAAACCAAGAGCCTCAAGAAATTTAAAATAAAAGGGGCCAAATTTCACTGTGTTATTACTCCATACTCGATATGAGAGAGACGATCAAAGAGTATTAGATGAACTGCTGTTCTTTTGTTATTTTGTGAGGCCGTGAAAACGTATATAATAATTATTATTTTATTTTGGCATAATCTTATATGACTGTCATTGATACATGTGGTTGGCTCTGCCAGCTTTTGTACGTATTATATAAAATTGAATAATTAATTGTTTAAAATGGAGTGGAATTTGGAATTCTAAGCAAGACGGTTATTTTTGCTCTGTATCAGAAGTTATTTGTGTCAAGTTTGCTCGAAATCGGTGCAACGATGTAGAAGCCTTTAAAATTCTCTCTCTCTCTCTCTCTCTCTCTCTCTCTCTCTCTCTCTCTCTCTCTCTCTGATTTATATATAATACAAACTGCGTAACAGATGGAAACACACTTATACACAAAGTTTAATATTGATGATGAATTCTTGGGCTCAGGCAAATTGATTTATGTATGTACTATTTATTTAATGTATCCGCTTTCCTTATTTTATTTTTCATCATCAACATGAGTTTCACTGATGCCTAGATCTCTTAAACAGTCTTCAATATTAGCTCCATCATCTATGTCTTTGCACTTATCATTTTCGAGTTGTGTGAGTTAATGGTCAAGACTAGCCAGGCTGAGGGTGGCCTTTGACTCGGCGACAACTGTCGTGTCTACTTCTAGGTACTGCGGACTTAATTCGTTAACTTTCCTTAACTATCCACAACAATATATAGGTATTCTAAATCCTTTACCTTTTATTCTCTTCTCATTTTCAGTCTTGAGGTAGGTACTTGCGCCGTAGATATTGCACTAAATTCAGATGATTCTGCACCAAAAGCCAAAAATAGCTTCTAACGATTATATATTGCTAAATAGTCAATCCTGCATTGCAGGGATGCGAAATGCAGGTGCTGACACCGCATTCAGAAGTCCGCTGATTACGGCTACGATGGTGCAACTGGTTATGGTTCTCTAGTAGCGTAAAGGTTAACATGCTGGAATGTCATGATGCAGTTCAGAAGTTCAAATCACGCTGCAAATACATTTTTTTATTCATTTCTATTTATGTTTGGAGAACGTTCCAGTAAGTCACGTGTTCTTTCCGAATGTATTAGAAAGTGGGTATGCGTATTAATACGAAGTTCCACCCGTTTTGCTCACTGTGGCACAAGGTAAAGGTTTATCTGTGTGATGGTCCGGCATGATGTCATGGTCACTGTTAAATGCACTACTTTGGGAACCAAAGAGATTCACTACGATCATAATATGGGCTTGCAAACGTTATCTAGTTTGTATGGACGTAGTATATCTATTTTGTAAACTCTCAGAACAATTTATTGGCTTTCCTTTGTATGAATGAATAGCTGTAAATAGTAAAATATTATGTAATGATACCTTATGCTTGTAAGTTATAATTAAAATGGTTTTATGCATTTGTTTATGATGTTCATTAAAGCATATTCAAACAAGTAAAAATTTGTGTTTTCGTGAAATTCACATAATTAAACTAATTAAGTGAAACGACACTTCCATGTCAAACTATCATTTCTAGCCAAATTTACTAAACATAAAAAATGCTGTGAAGTGGCAGTATTTGAACCTGGCACTTTCACCATTAAAAGTCAACTCACACACTGTTGCGCTCCGAGAACAAGCCACTTTTTGGTCCAAATTGGATGCGTAATTGCACAAGAATGTACAAAGACAACAGTTTGTTACTCGTAACATTTCTGACATAACTTCGGTTGTAATTATTGGACATCATACAGGATCTCGAAATAATTGATCACTATATTAGATATGAAGGAATACTACGAGCTGGTCTCTCAACGTGAAGTAAGTCGACAACGTTGCGTTGAGGTTAGTCAGGGAATTGACCTAGTTTGTGAATGTAAACAGGTCGGACACTTTCGCTTTCGTTTAATGTTTTGGGAGCTAATGTTTGTGATTGACCTACACTCGCACAGTAAACACGGAAGCGTATGAGTTTGTTTTAAGCTGTGTGTTTATCTACTAAGATAGGCAAAGTGACAACCCACACAATCTGCAGTATTGCCAGCTTGTTTTCAACAAAACTATAATATCGCCGTGGGAAATGATCAGAGACAAAAACGTAAGATACAAAATGTGTTATAAATACCGAGATCTACCACTGGTTTAAGTTAATGTAATGACTTCCCTTCCACTCTGAATAATGTGTATGTGCGTTTTTATTTCATTTCTATAATTGATTTTAACTCGCGTGGTCACATTAACTAATGGAAGCAAGTTGAAAAATAGTGACCACTATTTATTCGGAAAGAACATTTCTTTATGGGAACACCACAGGTACCATAAAACGACAAGAACTGTTTTGTCTTCCTAAATATTCTGAATATTTCAATAGCGCACGGTTGAAACATTCATATTTTAGGCTAAATTTGTGACAAAATGCAGAATACTTAGAATTGTGAGTACTTAAAAATATGTGCAGTAAAAGAGTGTAACCTATAAATGAATATGCAACAATGTGAAAATGTTATGAAAAGTAACTGTGTGTGGCTATTTGGCTGAAATTTTATTAAATAAAATTAGTATCAAAACTGACTTATAGAATGAAATAGTTGGTTCATCTTCTGTGTCACGCATGGAACGTTATTGTTCAATTTGAGATCATTTCTATGAAAATTCGATCTTGAGAAACATAAGGTGCAAATAAGAATAAGCATTTACATGAACAATGTAACTTATAATGGATAGTGTAAATTTCTAGTAGGTGAAGAGATTTTTACTGTAGAGTATTTTAGGATATTGTTCTCCAAGAGTGTGTTGTATTACTGGTAAAACTTTACAAAAGGTATATAGAAAACAATAGGTTTAATTTGGCAAAGTTAAATAACATTAAATAAAATGTACTAGCAAGGAAGTCGGTGAATATCACTCTAGGCAGAATATACACTGCAATTTGACATAGAACTTAAAGCCAGCCCTAATGCTTTATCCCATTTTGTTTTCCATTCAGGAACACGTTACAGTTAACTTAGATACCCATCTGGATGCTCTTTGCTAAGGGAAATCGTGCATGATTAGTAGCTACGTCATTTCCTATTCCATCTTGTTCCATCATCTTATTAAGTAAATGGTTTATATGGGACTGGAAATAAATTTCCCGTTTTAAATCCTTTTTCTGATACAGCAGTTGTTCAACTGTTGAAGTCTTCGGTACCATCAAGTGAATTCGACAATAAAAATGAGAAATATCTTGTCTTTTGTAAGGAAAGAGGAAGCTTCTATAGGTCTGTGACTGCTCGTTTCGCGTGAGAAGGGCCCATAGAATGCTGCCTGGAAATGATTCACGTTTTTTTAAAGCGGCACGAAGTTAGCACAAGAGGACATCGCTCTTTTGTCGCGAGTTAAACAATCAACTTCCTTGTGAGCTTTCTGATTTTGTACAAGCACAGTTTAGATAATATCATTAGTTAGGACAGGGCCTTATGTCAGTTCCAAATACCGAGGGAGTGGCATTGGCATTTATAAAAGAGAAAAGCTTTGAAGCTTCATCAAATTAAGGATGGGTAAACATACTCGTAGTATACCATGAAAAAAAAAACTCAGCTTTTTCTTTCTTAAAAATTAAATTGGAAATACTTAAAAATGTATCATAAAATTCGTTTTTCACCGATATTGTGATAATTACCAGAATTACAAGCATTTTAAAGTCTATAGATTTAGCAGAAGTGGCAGGAAAATATTTTTAATACTTGTTTCCTCGACCGTTAGCTTTTCCTCATATAAAAGTTTTTCATTTCAAACACACTTGACAAAACTGCATGAAATTTATTCCTAGTGTACCTAAACCCATGCTTGTTAATGTGAACTACCGACAGTTACTTATTATTTGTAAAACTTTTGAAAAAATAACTATATAAAAATATTTTACTTTTTCAACTTTATAAATAATTTTAATTAAAGGCAGCTAATACCGCACTATAAATTGTGTTTCAGATTTATTCTGAGAGTATTTTAGTAGGTTGTGCGAGCATGAAATCTCCTAACATTACAGCATTAAGTACGAAAGATAATTAAAATCACATATTTGTGTAATCATATCACGTAATTAATATAGCTGGTAGTAACGAAAACTGTGAAATTTAAACTATAATTATTTTTCTGATTAATAGAGAGGCTCCATGTTATGTCAGTTAATTTTCACGAATATTACCCGAATAATTAAAACATAACACATTTTAGAATGGGAAAGTTAACCCCCGCCCCCTCTCAATACTTTCTCTAGCACTTAGCTATGGTAGAGCAATTTCTTTGATGGAAGAAATTCGAAACTAAAATTACACATTTTGAGCTCACCTGAAGTAGAACCAAATCTAATGGACCGACGTTACGTGACTTACTCAATTCTCTATCTGTGTTGGTGTATGTGAAAACTATTCTTAACAATATATTTAATTTTAATTGAAATAAACATTTGTAGAAATAACGTATTACAACCTCTGTTATAGATTCAAATGGAGCAGTGATAGTCAAATGTTTAAGAATGAACAGTATATGCTGACCTTAAAATTCCACAGTTTTTGCGAGAAAAAAAGAGATAATGGATGAAACTAAAAAGAATTTTTAAACAAATACCCTAGAAATGGCTAATGGCAGAACAAATTCCTTGTGTTTTTAAATAGATAAGAACTTGTGTGGTACGCTTTCTTCTATCGCTTAACGTTTACCAGTAGCACAAGATAAGTTCCTTTAGAATAAAGTGGACTTCACAGGCTATTGTGAGAAAGTTTAAGGCACCTATACACTTTATTTTGCATATAAATGTGACTCAATGACAACTTGCAGAGGGGGACCTAGCACCTCAACCGAAAGGCTTCTTTTGCGCCAATACGGGAGGATGAATGAGGCGAATGGATCCGAAGAATGACCGGATCGTTGTCACGACAGAGCAGAAAGCAGGGTCCTTAGATTTTCCCAGTTAAAAGCACCCGATGGAGACTGGCTCAGCCCGGTTCCTCTCCCACCCCTTCGGGTTCGTACTCCCAGGGGGGCGCGGGACTCGGAATCCGGCTTCCCTTCGCCCACTCGGACTTGTACCATACCTTTGGGGGCCCGGAAACCAGTGGTTCGCTTTCCAATTCGGGGGACAGATTTTCAGAGCGCATTTGTTCCCTTTGCTATGCTGCTGCGACGCTCGCCGACGTTTGCAACCTTAAAAGAAACCTAACGGGATGAAGGGTGAAATGAAGTAATTAATGTAACGAAATAGATGGACAGAAAATTCTGAGTATATGGAAATCCTTCCGAACATTCGCCTGGCGACTCGGGGAAACCTCCAGAAAAACCCATTGATCAGGAAGGTCCGCCACGGGGAATGAACGTGAAACCTCCCGAATGCAGACCACAGACGTCATCCCTCAGCCATTCCGCTCGATACATATAAATTATTTTATACACGGTATTTTAATCAGAATCGTTATGGTCTTTTTAAGAAAGTAAAGCAATCGAGAAGTATTCCATGTACAGGTACGAAAGATGGATAATTTTAGAAATTGATCCTACCGCACATATGTACTTTTAAAATAGCATTCAAGCAAGCACAAGTTACGTATGTGAATATCAGATCTCGTTTCAAACAACCCTTTGTCTAGATTTTTGTCACATATAATTTTTAAAAAAATAACCATCCTTCTTCTTCTTCTTCTTCTTCTTCTTCTTCTTCTTCTTCTTCTTCTTCTTCTTCTTCTTCTTCTTCTTCTTCTTCTTCTTCTTCTTCTTCTTCTTCTGTGTCACTATACGCATGCATTCTCTCTAATGGAGCAATTGTTCTCTGAAGTTTTTCAAGATTTTGCTCACAACAGCAGATATTTATGCTTTAAGTTATGACCATTAATATTTTTAGGTTATTAATTTTTAAAAATGAATAGTTTTAACTTTACTTTCCCTGTCTCGTGCAGTCTTCCAAAACTCAGAATAAATGAAATGAAATACTATGAGACTTTATCACATTTTGGAGTTTACATGGGCATAGAGTGATGTTATCGCCCTTTATAATTCAGATCAACTTTTCCCCTCCCTCCCTTTGTTTGGAAAACAGACCAAGATGTGAGCATTTCCTTGATTTGATTCACAATCAAATTATCTCGTAAGATCGTCTTTCCGATTCGAATCTTATTTCAAAATCTACATGAAATTGAAGTTTCTATTTATCTTTGCTTCGGCTGCCCTCGTAAGTCATTAGGATTGTCTACACATAGACATGCAACAGGGATATTATCAGACTGACATTGCCGCAGTACCTAACCACTTTAAGTTTTCTACACAGATCAAATTATCTCGACCTCAACTCCATGTATCATGCCGCGATTATTCCCGGAGCAATTTGTTTGCCAACCATTTTGCATGTCATACCAATGTCATTGCGAGTACTTACTTTATTTCTTAGCCCCATCCTTTGTTTTTCCTGCTTGTAATTTTGTTCTCAGATTTCCAGTCGCCACCTTTCGTGATGCACCTGGAGAAAACATCTTTAGCTTAGGTCAGTTTTATTGCTCTGCTTTATTGCATATAGTTCTTCATACGTAAACAATGCATTTACATACCTATTAATAACAATTTGCCAGAAATGGATATGACTTAGTGCTGTTATTTACAAACAAAACAGCCATTAATTTTTACTCTCTTACAGATCTCAGTCAATAATATTTCAATGAAAAAGCAGATAAAACAATTCCTAACATATGCTGACGAACAAAAGATCTGATGTGTTACAGTAAATGGCTTTCCCCATCCAAGAAAGTTTGTTTTTTATATGCTGCATGTCAGTCGAGGTGAAATTTTTCAGGAACCATTCCCTACACAATTTGTTGCAGATGCAAATGTTTTAAAGCGAAAAATACAACAACAAAATCTGCCTTGGTAGTGCAAAAATATATTTGACAAATGAAAACAATTATAAAAATAACTTGGAAATGCCTATTGCTCCAAATATATATGTTATATTGGTTTGTGTATGCTTCAAATGCTCAAAAAGTTCTGCATCGATGTAGCTCAAATTTTGACACGATATACAACCCACTTCAAAGATTGTTTTTATCTATTTGTTGCGTCAGTAACATACCTGATGCGCCAGAAGGAACCGAAAAACATTTCTTATCAGATTGATTCTGGTAACGGTTCGATCAAAGAATGACATAGACTTAGCTGTGGCTTCTTCTGGAATAATTGCGACACTGTTACCAGGAAGGACTGCTCATTCAGCTCTGAAGTTGCCATTGAACATACAAACTATCGCGACTCCTACGTGCAATATTTCCAAAGCGTCTGACATAGGAAAAGTATTACAAAAATGTAAATTCGTTATTTGGGATGAATATACGATGGTAAATAAAAAATCGCTTAAAGCTATGGATAGACCGTTACAAGATTTGCGTGGAAACATTCAACCATTCGGAAATGCATGATATTGCTAGCAGGAGATTTTAGACAAACATTTCCTGTAATTTCTCGATCGACACCAGTGCACGAAATAAATGCTTGCATAAAATATTCAACATTGTGGCGACACGTACGCATATTACAGTTGACTACGAATATGCGTGTC
Source organism: Tenodera sinensis (assembly GCA_030765045.1). Taxonomy (NCBI): domain Eukaryota; kingdom Metazoa; phylum Arthropoda; class Insecta; order Mantodea; family Mantidae; genus Tenodera; species Tenodera sinensis. Next base: position 77,918,678 of record CM060965.1, on the reverse strand, counting down.
CAACTTCAAAAAGATAAATCAGCCGAGGTTTTCTCACGACAGTTACTAGACATTGGAAACAGACAGCTTCCAATAGATGAGACAAGACGAATATCATTTCCTAATAATTTTTGTAATTTAGCAACATCGAAAGAAGAACTTATCGTAAAAGTACTTCCTAGTATTCAAATTAATTATAGGAATCACGACTGGATCAGTGAACGAGCTGCCCTTGCCGCAAAGAATAAAGATGTCTATCAGCTTAATAATTTTATACAATCCAGTATAAATCGATAGACACCGTTGCAGAAGCAGATGAAGTAGTTAATTACCCATAGGGGTTTTTGAACTCTCTTGATCTGCCACGAATGCCACTACACACATTAAAATTGAAAATAAGTCTAACAAATTTAATGTTAGTCAGTCAAAACTCTGTAACGGCACGAGATTCGCAGTTAAGAAATTGATGAACAACTTACCGGAAGCAACGAAATTAACTGCGTCTTTCAAAGGCGAAGATGTGCTCATTCCTCGAATTCCCATAATCCCGACCGATACATCATTTAAATTTAAGAGATTACAATTCCCAATTCGATTAGCGTTTGCAATCACAATCAATAAAGCTCAAAGTCAATCTTTAGAATTGTGTGGTTTAGATTTAGGTGCGGATTCCTTCCCTTATGGACAATTGCTCGTAAGTTGCGTGTTCCCGTGTTTGCAAACCAGATAGCCTTTATAGCTACGCAAACAATCGAAAAACAAAAAATATTGTATACCCACAAGTATTGCAAAATTAAACTTATTTGACACGTATGCTTTGTTTTGTTCCTCATTTCTCATCCATGCAACCATAGTGCGCCACACCGAAGCATGTCAGGGTGCAGTTAGTAGTTTCCATAAATGGCTTCCTTTAAGGAGATCTACATCTGTTCGATAGAAAGTTTCTCTCTCTCTCTCTCTCTCTCTCTCTCTCTCTCTCTCACTGTTTACCGCCCTCCCCCCATGCGGCACAGGAGCCCTTTCCGGGCCAAGTCCCACCGCCCGGCCGCTGCGTTCCCTACCTCTTCTCACCCTAAGTGCCATGTGTAGAGTGCGGTACTGGAGAGTGGGACGTGGTCAGCACCTCGGTACCTCCAGGCCGGTTAGGCGATCTTCCCTTCTCAACCAAATAGCTCCTGAATTGGCCCTTCAGGGACCTAACAACACCTTAGTGTTTACAGGACATATGAAATTGAACCACAATGAAGGGAACTGCTCAGAAAATTCAAGATGTGCATTTTATTTTTCATGTAAATATCTTAAACATGTGATTTAATCACAATTGTAAGCGGCATTCTTTTAAAGAAACAAACAATATGGAACATTTTCCAAAACATATTTTATTTTTTTTTTAATTAATCACTTTCAAATATATCAAATAACAAATCAGCATAGAAACTTGTTATAATAAAGATTTTATGTATTGTAAATTTTTAGTTCGTTAGTTGTTTTAAGGAGTAATTTATTATAAGTAGTATATTTAAGATTTGCAATTATATAAACAAATAATAATTATAATGTATTTAAAATTAAGCCCTTCCTCTTATTTTATAATAGTTTTTCAGTCTAATATAAATTAAACAAATGTATTTTAATACGGAGGAAAATTAAAATATATTAGTGAATAGAGTGTGCTTTAGAGAGGTGAAAAAAGATGAATGCCATGTTTAAATCCGAACCATGAGTCTTGTGCGTTTGGCGTTTATGATGCATGACCGAAATACTATGACGAATCATCCACATTTCATGTCTCCACATGACAGTTCTGAACGAACAAATTATGCATCAAAATACAAATTAACCCCAGTAGCGGTTAGCAAAGTCTGGAGCAGTAAAGCATTTGCTGCATTGGAAACTATATTTGAAGTATGACAACTAATATCTGACATCGTCACGGTACTTGAATCAAAGAATGTTTAACTTAATGCTCTATGGTAGCTCAAATTAAATTATTATAAGGAATGGTCCAGCAAGTAGACTTGAAGCTGGAAGTGGATCCCTTGTTAATGTTTTTTTATTTCCGTCTCGTTTTTCGCTCATACTAAGTTTATATTGTAATTCTACCATGCTAAGAGCAGTAAGATCCGCGTCTCGAATCTGCGAAAATTCGTTGCCTGAGATCAGCTGTTCGAAATTTTCAAGTCTGATTCAACTTTTTATCTTAGTGTCACCATAAGGTCAGTGTGAAAGAACAATTATTAAATCACAAATTAACACTTTAAATTAATCTTATAAATAGTAATATAAATGATTTTTCACGTACTGCAACTCTTTCAGAAATAACTTCGCAAATGTCCAATAATAATTGTCTAACATACTTTCCTAGAATTGGTCAAAATGTATTTGATTTTGATTGATGTAAGGTTATTCCAAAACAAAATGACGAGGTTTTTCAAGAATTTGCTTGAAAATTGAATAACATAGAATAAGAAATACAAGAAACCTATTTCCAAGGAACTTAAGAATCCAAAACCATAATAAAGTATTGGAACAAGTAACATGACTACTTAGAACGTAACATAATGTATCTGGACAATTGATTAACTAATAAAGTGAGTAAATTACAAAATAGTTGCAAAATACTAATAAGAATGCTAAAAAGAACAGGAAAAGGCTAGCTTAAAATGTTATAAAACATTAGTGATTCTAACCTTAATGCGCACACAGCGCATTAACCCAGTAACGTGTTAGGCTCCTATTAGGGAGGCCAAGGGTTCGCTTCTCTTGGCCGACTTTCTAATCCATGGTTTTTTTTTTTTTTTTTTTTTTTGGGGGGGGGGGGGAGGGTGGGTTTCCCGGGCCATCGGGTGAAAGCTGGGAAGTTTTCCCAAATTTTCTGTGTTTCATTTTCATTTGATGTCATTTCCATCCGAGTTTTCAAGGCTATGTGTCGGCTGCGTTGCGAGGATGGCGCTCAGCAAATAAGGTTCTGGGTGCCGAGGTGGCGTTACGGTCGTCTGTCCTAGGGGAGCCACAAGTCGAAACCTGGATGGTATGTGAACCTCGCGTCGAGATGGTTTACCTGTAAGCCCTTAGGAACGGCCATCGGTGGGCATCTCTTTGTGGCTCTCCTGTCTACCGTTGCGTACTGTCATCTCATCGCTTTTATCCTGGGTCTGATGTACTAAATCCGAATCAGTGTGATAAGTGCGAATCCTCTCCGATATGTAATCAATCAATCATACAATCAATCTTAATGTGCGGTTGTGACATGGACTATAAAGAAAGAATACTGGGATGAGTAAATGCAGCAGAAATAAGATACCTACCTTAATAAAGTTATACGATATTTGATATAAAAGCAAAATAAAACAATATAGAGAAAGTATTTGCAGAGGATAGACAAAAAACACGATATCCCAAAATGATGTATGAATAAGTGACCATATGAAAAAAGACACAGATCTCCTAATCCATGAAGATATGAAGGTGGTGATTTGTTGCGGTTAAGTGAAACAGGGGGAAGAATAGTTTGTAGAATAATGGGCAAAAGAGGTCATGAAGTACATAGAAAAATAACCCCTTGTAGGAATAGTTTGTAGAAACTATATAAAAGTAAACGATAATGGGTTAATTAATTTATGTGAATGTACCATAGTTTTCCTTACTTTTCTAAATTATAACATCCTATCAAGATAGTTCGTGAAAACCCTATCACTTGATCACTTGATTTGCTTTTCTTTTTTTTTTAAGAATCCTTCTTCTGGGTAAGACAAGCTCTGCAATTAGTATCCTCAGATAAACGCAGATTCGCTGCTATGCTCCACAGTCACCTCGACGATATACTACGAGTATTAGGAGCGCCACGATCTTTCACTTGACATAGCACCAGTGCTCTGGATATCTTAAATGTATAATGACACAGGTCTTCTCTTTCCAATGTAGCTGTTTTAGAATGGCTATAAAATACGTCGTTTTGAGGTAATATAATTCCTTAATGCACATTGACAGTTTTGGCTAGAGTAAAGGAACGAATGCCTTTCATTCGTATTGATGCATGTTTTTCTTTAATTAAGAATTTTTTTTCCTTAATTTTATTTCAGCGTACGTTTCTCTCAAAGCCTATGGTGTGGTACGTGCATTACATGCCATGGAATTAGAATTGTTTCATTGAACATATGGTTTAACACTTCAATAAACTCGGTGTAACGTTAACATCGCTATATCTCAGCGTTCAGACATTTAACAAACGTTAATAAATCAGATTTTTACTTTTTCTACTGGTAAGTAGGGGAGGTATTGTATTCCATCCAAAAATTCGATGTCGAGATTTCACCGGAAATATATGTTTTAAGACCCCCTGAACCCAAAAAAAAGCATTTTTAGAAAAAGGTCCGTGTGTCTGTCTGTGTGTCAGTCTGTGTGTCTGTGGATAGCATAATTCAAAAACGAAAAGTAGGTTAAAAACAAAAGTTGGTATTTAAGTTTGTCTTTCAAGGATGCGACACGAAGATTTTGAAGCAAATAGCCGCACACTAAACTACCCTTTACATGGAAAATTTTTCAAAATTTTTGATTGTTTTGAAAATGGCTCTAACGATTTTAATTAAAATGTCATATGTTTGAGATATTTTTATGTCAAATGAAATGTATATTTTGAATTTTCTGGCTATAGCCCCTCTAGTCGCATTTACCCTGGACAATTTTTGCATAACTGGTAAACAGTTAGAGATAGACCAAATCATACCATACAAAAATGTAGATCATACTAAAGTACACAATTTATGCCTGAATAAATTTTCTTATAGGGTGAACCATTTCGGAGGTATTCCTTGTTATGTGTGTAAGTTTCTGAAAACTTAAAACTTTCGTGAAATGGAACATCGATGTTTAATTTTTATATGTTAAGTGTGCAAAGAGAACAGAATCTCAAAGCTTAAAAAGATTTGAGTGCCGCACAAAGCCTACTATATTCCAATATTCCCCTTGCACCTACAAGGAAATAAGCAATAAGATAATTTGTGCAAATGTTTATTTCAACTAACATGAAGAAGATATAGGAATAAGAGTTTAATAATGCTTAGTACAAGAGTAGAGAAAGTCATGTGAGTGCTACACATCAGATTTTTTTATTATGATGAAGAAATTTAGTTTTTAACCAGGAATCTGTAATCTTTCACGCAAATTTAGAATGTAAAATTTCTCAGTATTGGTTTAACTTCCAGGTTCTATAATTGGTGTTTAATTTATAGAGCAGTGTCAGTTAGCACGTAGAAGTTTGAAGATGATAGGCAATGAAGTGCGTATTTTAGTATTTTTAAGTGTATTTACAGTAATTTACAGTATTTTGTTTGCATTTCCGTCACCGAACGTGCCTAATAGTTAAGTTAAAGAGGTGCACGATTTTGAATGTGTGTATCTCTACGCCAATGCGCAAGTGGGAGGAGACAATTTAAATGCCCAATGATTTAGTGTGCAGCAGTTGTCTTGAGGAATATTACCATTGTTATTATGAACATGATGATGATGTGGTGCGTGTTTTGGAAGCGAGCGAGCGAGCGGTGGGTGGAAAACCCATAAATATCCGTCTTGCTTGATAACTAACCGCAGCACTCTGGTGACATTCGCTTCCCGACACAGGAGGGCGGGAAAAGAGGAAATAGTCTTGGAGGAGACGTCCCAGACCCACCCTTTCATTTGCAAGGGTCACGTTAACGCCTAATGTGGCCCATACATGCTCTGAAAAACGCTCATGTCATAACTCTTGCTCAAAATGAGTTTTATCGCTATTATTCCTTTCACCAAAAGCTCGCACTCTCCATCAAATGGTGCTTAGATCCGATGAAACGATAACACTTGAAAACATGTCTGCTTGCGAAGCAAAACACTGAATACTTCTATAATTTTACGTTTCCATTACACCTAATAGGTTCTTAATCTTAAAAGCACCAAAACGGTTTCATTATAGGACATGGGTAGTTAAAGTGCTGCTTCAGGGACTCGTGATTTGGAGGTCTGCAGTTCAAAGTCCCATAACGACCGTCGTCCCAGGCTGAGGCCTTGTTTTACAGATTTTCTACACTTCTCATAATTGTTAAATGCCGAAGGCACCATAAACTTACTTCTAGAACGCTTACTTTAATAATTTTCTTTCCCAAGTATAATTCAATTTCATGCATCAGCAGTGCCCACTGCCTATGATGTCGTATATAAAGATGGACAAAAGTTATTAAACCCAAGTATACTTTTATGGTAATTATGAGTACCAGTTTTAAGTTTGAAAATAATTTTCAAGTATCTAAAATCAAATCTACGCCCTATATGAATGCCTATCACGACCTAGAAATTCTGCACGGACAAGAGATGCGCATCAGGGAGCAAATCTCTATCATTTAACTTCCAAATTGGTGTTGGATTTTCACAGACGACACTGAGAGGAGCAATAACTACTATACATTTTTAGTAAGCTGATTGAAGGAAACATTTAAAAATCGGACCTGTCCGTTGCACTCACATGACTTTCTCTACTCTTGCACTAACCATTCTTACAAACGCTTATTCCTCTATCTTCTTCGTGTTAGTTGAGATAAACATCTTGAGAAATCTTATTGTTTATTTTCATCTAGGTACAAGGAGAATATGGGAATACAGTAAGCTTTGAGTGATAGTCAAATATTTTAAAGCTTTGAGGCATAAAATAAATTAATCAGATCTTCCATTTGACGAAAGTTTTTTTTTTTTTTTCAAAGCTCACACAAATAACAAGGAATATCTCTGAAATGGTTCACTCTACAAAAAAATATTTGCACATAAATTGTGTTTCAGCAAGATCTTCATTTTAGTACAGTAAAATTTGGTCTATCACTTACGGTTTACTAGCTATGCAAAAGTCATCCTGAGTAAAATATCTCAAACATATGGCATGTTAATAAAAATTGCTAGAGCCATTTTCGAGAAAATCAAAATTTTCCATTTAAAGGGTAGTTTAGGTTGGAGGAATTGTCTTCAAAATCTTCATGTCGCACCTTTAAAAGACATTAAACTTAAATACCAAATTTGGTTTTTAACCAGGTTGTTATTGAGTTGTTCACATACAGCCACACATACACACGGAGCTTTTTTTTTTTTTTTTTTTTTTTTTTTTCCCTTCAGGAGACCTCAAAACATATTTCCGGTGTTCACATACAGCCACACATACACACGGAGCTTTTTTTTTTTTTTTTTTTTTTTCCCTTCAGGAGGCCTCAAAACATATTTCCGGTGAAATCTCGTCGTCAAATTTTTGGGTGGAATACAATACTTCCTCTACTTATTATACGTAGCAGAAAAACAAAAGTTGACCATATTGTTTTAGTCTACCTTTTACTTTCTCCACCACGCACATAGTACAGAGAGTGTTGCATTCCAACCAAAAATTTTATACCAATATTTCACTCGACACATGTTTTGAGATCCCTGAATACAAAAAAAGTGGTTTTAGGAAAAAAGGTGCGTGTACGTGTCCGTGAACACTATAATTCAACAATGAAGACTCGATTGAATACCAAAGTTGGTATTTAGCTTCAGTAGCTTTCCAAGATACGACACTATGATGCTCAAGAAAGTCTTCGCAGCCCAGAGTACCGTTTAAATGGGAAAAGTTTCAAAAATGTCTACTTCTCAAAAATGACAAAGTGTTTTGATTAAATTACTTATGGGACACTGGGAGTTAAATTTTGGTCAAAATTGCCAAAAAGTCGAAAATTGTTTTTTTTACCTTAAAATGTTCCTGGAACACCTGTGTATTTGGATCACTAACATTTTTCACATCCCCCACTCCATATGGTCATTACGGCCCCTTTCAAATAGTGCTCTTCCCTTAACGTACACAGTATGCTCCTATATAAAAGCCTGTTTTTCTCAAAACTACATTTCTGCACATACCAAAAGAAGGTCGCGCCTGACTTTTGCTTCAAATTCAATGAAAACTTCCAAAAGTATTCATAAATAGCAGCTAAACAAAACTGTGATTCAATATTGATGTTATCATTAACATGAATTCCAAAAACATTTTTTTGTATGAAAAAAGATCAATAATTTTTAAGATTAAATTTTCTTTGTTATTAAAAAAATATGTACAGCATAATCAGCAAACGTATTTGAAATATCTCTTCATACAATTGTTACCCATGTTTTAGAGCACCAGTTCTGTCAATATAAATGAATTTTGAAAAGTTAATAGACGCGAGCTCTATTTTGAAAGTGTGCCTATTAAATTCATAAAATAATTTATATATCCTAAACGAATTATCCAATTTTAATGAAATTTGGTGTACCGCCTATTCTCATATAAATACAAACACAGTAAAAGTTTCAGAAAAAAAAACTATCAAGAAATGTGGAACTTTCAAATTTCACTCCCAGTGTCCCTTATGTGTTGAAGATATTTTAATGACAAATGAAATGTATATCTCGAATTTACTGAGAATAGCCTCTGAAATCCTCTTCATTCTGGATCATTTTTGCATAACTGGTAAACCGTAAGAGATATATAAAATCTTCCACACAGAATATGTGGATCTTGTTAAAGCGTTCACTTTGTGTCAGATAAAGCTTTCTTGTGGAGATACTCATTGTTATTGTTCTGAATTTTGATATAGTTATATATTCCTCATGTAGGAGGTCACTTTTTTGTCCTTCCATGCAAAGAAGGAATTTTAAAGCGATCATGTAGTGACCGGCTCTTAAAATATTTTACAATCGCTTGAGGTATTGTATTACATTGTATCTATAAGAAATATCTAATAAAATAATTTCTGCAAACGTTTATCTTGATTAACGTGAAGTAAATCCAAGAATAAGCATTTTTAGGAATAATTTGTACAAAAGTGAGTGAAGGTCATGTGACTGCGTACATAATTTTTTTTATGTGACTCATCTAATGCTAATATATGGAAAGTTCTATAAGCATTTATCATCTAAACTTCAACACCTTTAAGACGTAACTTTGGGCAACAAATAACTTAGATCTTGCTTTGTGTCTGATAATGCTCACACTTCTGTAGTACATAAAAACGAGCATTAAACAGTGCATAATGCAGTTCTGATGACACATGTGAACCAGTTAAATAGCCCTCATTGATTACAAACTCAGCTTTGTCTAACTTTCCTTCTCATGCGTTCCTATACATCTCAGCACAATATGCATCCTCTGACACCTTTCTCTACACGCAATTTTTCCCCATTCATTCTTGTTTCTTAGCAGCTTTTTCGCTTTGCCGATTTTTTCTTCTTCCTAATCATCTTCGACGTTGTTCTTTCTTCGTTCTTTCGATACGGCTGCATTATTTGTTTTCTTTCTCCATTATTCCCCATTTCAAATCGTTTTCCCTCGGCTCTTTGCTGCTACGTCCAACTTTTCCTACTATACATTCTCTCACTCCGCGCAAATATCTTCATTGCTCTCATCCTTAATTCGTTCTGGATCCAAGAAACTGTTTATTTTTTAATAAAAACTCCCTTGATCGTTGATATCCTCTGTTTGCTTCTTCATAACAGCTCATGTTGCTGCTTCTGGTACATCCAAGCTAGCCACTTTCTCTAGTACATCATCTCGACACACAAGTGCTAACTTCTTTGCTTTCTTTTGGTAATTACAGACTTAAAACTCTTTTTCTTGCATTTCCTTGCCCTACCCCTCGCTTTTGACATTTACTTCTATCAGCATGTTCCTTAGGATTCGTTTTCTCTTCTACTAACACTTCTACAACAGTCCTATCTACTTTAAATGCTTTCATCGCAATACCACGCCTCCTTTGGGTAAACAATCCATTAAATTCTCAAAGTAAATATCAGTTTTACACTTTTGTCTCTATTATATTTCTCTGAGAATGCCCTATCATCTGTAATTAGTTGCTTTATTTACTTTAATAATTACAAGGTGTCTGTCTCTCTTTGTAATCTATACAGATGTTCTTCCCAATATCATCATTCTATATACCTATGTAAATATAGATTAATTACAGCCCAAATATGAATCATCTAATTGATCAACTGACAAAAAGAATATGAATTTAGGTAACAACCCTAATCATGTTTATAATTTTGCATTTCGATGCACTCGTATAATTGTAAGTAAAAAGGGAGGGAGCTGGTTAAGTAAGATAATCTTACTGTACACAAATTCGGGTTGCAACTGGTGATACCCAGAACTTCTATAAAACCAAGAGGATAAAATGATTAGACCAGGTATAAGTGGTTAATTAAGATCATCTTATCTTACAAAGAGTGCCAAAGAAAATCTTCAGCGGATTGCATAGCCTTTCTGGGGTCTTTTGATGCGAGAGCTTCACCATTAATCTGGGCTCATCAAGTTTTGCCCTTAGATTTTAACCCTTGATTAAGTATTACAAATTGTGATGATTGTAATATTACAATAATTATCAATTAGGGGAGAAAGTTTTTAATGCATATTATTATAAAAACAAGATATAAGTGATCATAATTAAAGTGTGTTTTATGTTTTGTTGAACCTGTATTTTAAGTTTTGGTAGCATGATTTTATTAGAATATAAAGTAAAGCTTTCGTTGCCCAGTAACTACCAACTAAAGCATCACTGATTATTATAGTAGTAGATACACGTTTTAAAAGGATTACATAATTTTATGTACTCCTTGATTTCACCGGAAATATATATTTGAGTCACCCTGAGTCCAAAGAAAGAAAGCATTTTTAGAAAAAAGTCCATGTATGTGTCTGTGAATAGCACAACTCAACGAAAAGTCGGTTAGCAACCAAAGTTAGTGTTTAAGTTTAATCTTACAAAAATGCGACACTAAGATTTTGAATAAAATTCCTCCCCTCTAAATTACTCTTTATTTGGAAAAATTTTCGAAAATTTTTATTTTCTGAATAATGGTTCTTGATTTTGATTAAAATGTTTAAGATGTTTTATGGCGAATGAAATGTTTCTAAATGCATTTTTGTAGAGTGAACCATTTCAGATTTATCCCCTGTTATTTGTTATTAGCAATACTTACACTTTTTTCAAATGGAAGGTCGTAATTCACTTTTTTATCTCTTGGCCGTGCTAAGAAAATGGAATTTCAAAGTCTTCATATAGCGACCAGCTTTAAAAAATTCGACTATCGCTCAAAGCCTACTGTATTCCCATATTCCCCTTGCACCTATAAGAAAATTAACAATAAGATAATTTCTGCAAATGTTTCTTGACTAACATGAAGAAGATAGAGAAATAAGTGTTCTAAGAATAGTTAGAAGGTCATGCGAGTGCAACACATCATTTTTTTTTTTTTTCATTTATATTGCAAAGGGTATCATTACTCTATTCTCAAAGGTTGAAATACAAATTGCCTCTTAGTATTAGTGTGGTAGTTTCTCCAAGCTTTCCGGTAAGATTACTTATTTACTGCGTTTGTCGCTTGTCGCTTGTAGCGCTTTCTGGAGCAGGCAGTGACCACCCATATGTTCCTGTTTTTGAACGGCCTGTAGCACACACATGAGAGCGAGAGAGACGGAGCAAGAGAGTGACTGATGATTTCATCAAGCGAAACGGAGGAGGACTAATACACGTGTGAAGCGGGGCGTATAAATGTCAGGCTGTGATCTTTGATAAAGTGCCATAGATTATGGCCGTGACACAACTCGGTGCTAGGAGCACCCCACCCCATACATCCACCGCCTTCTTCCGTCCGTAAGCAGGAAACGTCGCTAGGTGCAATGTTGGTACGCCCAACCTCGGTTTGTTTCAACTTTCCTTGTACTTACTGGCCAAACAAAGCATCGTTATTCTCACAGATCCGCTGATGGCGTCGATGTAATGATATTATGTAACACGTTCAAGAGAAAGGTTACATTTAGAAGAATCTCATGTGTTCCATATCATAAGAAACCACACACAAAGAATAATTCCATATATTTAAACATATTAAAATAATAATTTAATCTGCATCTAAATAAAGGCCTACCTAACTTAAACCTAACATTTCATGTTGCGGAATAGAATATAAAAATAAAGTGGTGTTATATCTTTGTATCATCTGTTTTTCCTTTGTTTTCAGTGTCTTCAAATTTTGCTATTAGTACTGTTGCTCAGACGAAAGAGTAACAGAGGAAAGGTTTTACTCGACTTTCTTACTACGTACCAGTGCTAGACTGATCACCAATCCAATTTATTTTTAGAGCTTCTTATGCTTTGTATTAATATTCATATAGTCAACATGGGATTTGCTATTCTGAAATTTGTAGAAGAGACTGTAATTTATTTAATAGCTGTCTTGTAATTTATTTATAAAAACCTGTTCGTTACTTTCATATGCCTTTCTCTGCTCACCATTGCTTATATCTGTATGGCTTACACACATTATTCTTAGCAGATACTATATTTCTGACTACTTCACTTTAATCGAGACGAGCCTTCGCAAAAATAATTGCATTACACATTTGTAGGTATAATGGAGCCTTAATAATGTTGGGCTTAAAACTCCTTAAAATTTGCATGAAATCGGGAGGAGCATAGTGATGACACTTTAAGGGTAACAAAGGCATTCAAACTAATAATAACACATATCCCTAAAAGGGCTGATACACAAAAAATTCATGTGAAAAATTGTCTAGATATCGTTTATTAGAAAAAAATCTACAATATTAAAAAGTGTTCTTAGTAGAATGTGATAGGGGTTATCTTGAAAATCTTTGTGTTGCACCCTAAATACCAAGTGTGATATTTATCGAGCATTTCGGTTTTGGATTATACTGTTCATAGACACACGATACTCATACATGGGCGTTTTTTCTATTCTTCTTTTTTAGGCAGCCTATAAAATATGGCATTCATCACTTTCACTGCATGGAGTACTGTTCGGGATTCAGTTTCTCACTTCCTTAGGTTGTGCTATGTCTCTTCTTCCAATTGGCTTATAATAATTAAATGTACGTTTTGCAGTCTCGTGTCCATTCTATTCATATGCTGAAACCATTTATCTCGATGTTCCTTTATCCTTTCATTCATACTATAAGTGTGAATTCATCTGTAATATCTTCATTCCTGAAGTGGTCCATTCTTGTACAGCCTTTTGTTCTCCTTACATGTATAATTTCAGCACTCTGTACTTTACTCTGTGAGGTCAAACTCTGCGAAGTGCTGGTAGTTCTTCCAGAGGGTACAATTTACGCAACAGCTTCACAGGAAACAGCCGGATGGATTTAAAAAATATCGATGTAGAATTTTTGGGAGGAATGCAAAACATTCCCCTACACTCTCCCCAATCTTGTGTAGTTCTATGGCTATTCTCGTAAATATATACTATGCTTAAAATGCATAGGACTTCAAAAGGGCGAACAACTAAATAGAGAATTATCTTCCAGGGTGCAGGTAAGCGGAAGCATTCTAAAAACAGGCGATGCATTACAATGAGATAGCAGCAGGTAGTATATACAGTAGAGTCTCGTTAATCCGAGATAACGGGTGTTTCTTTAAAAAGTGTTTAAGCGTCTTCTGCATTAGAACGTTGCATCGTTTTTGCGCGACAATGCCAGGTCTTTGCAGGGTGTCGCCTCTAGCTGTTGTTCCACATTGCACAAAGCTGTCTCCAACGCAGGGAAGCCCTCACAAGTATATATCTTTGGTGTCTTCTAACTCTTCTTCCTATTTTTTTCAGTCAGTCCATTTAACAAATTCCGCATTCAATAGTTCAACGTTTCATTGGATGTAAACTAGTTGGCTGATGTGGAAACCGCGATGAAGCCCCCACCCCCCCCCCCCAAACAAAAAGAAGGGGAAAAAATAGAGAAATCGCGTCTTGAAGTGGCTCCGATTTGCTAGACTACTCTATTTTAGAAACATTTAATTGGACATATATAGATACAGCTTAAGAGCTAAGAATACTCCCCACAAGGGAAGGAATTTGGCTCAAATAGGAGCTTGTTATCCAAAAATTGTATACAAACCAGGGTTTAAGCTAGAAAATGAAACAATGTGAAAAAATGCACAAATCAAAATTTACATTTGTGCAAAATTCCCTATCAGAAAATTATGTAAATTTCATTTACTATTATGAGGATTATATGTAAATTTTATCTTATAATCATAATTGGCGTTTCTGTGGATATTAAAATGCTGGTTGAAACTGTTAAAGTTCTCGCGTTTATTGTGGATGTTAATATTGCAGCTTATCTGATGATGACACCAGACAGTTCTTCTTTTTCTATTCTCACACGCACGTAGTGAAATTTCTCCACTGCATTTGTCACCACTTATGTAACTCAACACTTTCCCACTAATTGTTTATTTGATATGCCTATGTTTGAATCAAGATTTTTACTTTCTCTACTGGTAAGTAGGGGAAGTATTGTATTCCACCCAAAATTTCGAAGTCGAGATTTCACCGGAAATACATGTTTTGAGGCCCCCTGAATCCAAAAAAAGCATTTTTAGAAAAAGGTCCATGTGTGTGTCTGTGTGTCTGTGTGTCTGTCAGTCTGTCAGTCTGTCAGTCTGTGGACAGCATAGCTCAAAAACGAAAAGTCGGTTAAAAACCAAAGTTGGTATTTAAGTTTAATGTCGTTCAAGGATGTGACACGAAGATTTTGAAGAAAATAGTCCCATCCTAAACTACCCTTTACATGGAAAATTTTTCGAAAATTTTGATTTTCTTGAAAATGGCTCTAACGATTTTGATTAAAATGTCATATGTTTGAGATACTTTTATGACAAATGAGATGTATATCTTGAATTTTCTGGCTATAGCCCCTGTAGTCGTATTTACTCTGGACGACTTTTGCATAACTGGTAAACCGTTAGAGATAGACCAAATTATACTATACAAAAAATGTAGATCTTGCTAAAATACACAATTTATGTCTCAATAAATTGTCTTGTAGGCTGAACCATTTCGGAGATATACCTTATGTGTGTGAGTTTCGGAAAACTTGGAACTTTCGTGAAATGGGTCATCGTTGTTCATTTTTTTATTTTATATGTTACGTGTACAAAGAGAACGGAATCTCAAAGCTTTAAAAGATTTGACTATCGCACAAAGCCTACTGTATTCCAATATTCCCCTTGCACCTACAAGGAAATAAGCAATAAGATAATTTGTACAAATGTTTATTTTAACTAACACGAAGAAGATATAGGAATAAGAGTTTGTAAGAATGGTTAGTACAAGAGTAGAAAAAGTCATGTGAGTGTAACACATCAGATTTTTTCTTTTGCAGTGATGTTTAATTTCATCGGATCTAGGACTTCGTTCCCTTTTCTTCCTTAAAACAAATATATCAATCACTTCTTAAAAAGCACATCATACTGTACATTGATAAAAATGAGTGAACCAAGCAGACCAGGTCAGGGATGAACTTCACTACATGTCGTTTGTCTCTGTGACAGACTGTTGCAGCAAACACGCTCAGGAAGTAAATACTACTTACCCTCGTGAATTTTTTGTCCAGTGCAGACTTACCCAGGCTTGTATTGAAAATTTATTCTCTGTTGCACGCACAACGGTAGAGCAAAATGTAACACCGAATGCACGCCAATCAAGAGGTCAATAAGATTAATAAGATGTTGCAACCATCAGACGATACTAGTTGATCACGATATAGAGAATTCTAATTTAAAAATTTATAGAAATGTGGAAGAATCAAGCGAATTCTCTATTCAAGGTGACTGTCCTATATTTCAACTGATTCAGCAGAATTCTCTCACTTATGGGTGTGACTAGTAAATCTAGTAAATTACGCTGTAAATTGACTGTAAAATGAAAGTGTCCACTCATGAAATATCAATGTCGTATGACTAAGTTCACATTGATAATAAAATTTATGAGTATACTGCTCTTTTACATCCAACTGATGAAGTTAAATGTCTATCAGCAGACATGAAATTTGGGTAGATGAATTTCTAAAACAGTATCTATTGGAAAGTGTGCGTAGCGTAAGAACAAAATTAATTAAACGAATTAATCTATCAGCAGGTTATTGTCTGCGTAAATAATGCCAAGCAGTGTTTCTAAAGACATCAGTAAATGTTTACATTAAATGTTTTGTGAAATCCATGAACAGTGCTATACTACAAAATACACATATCAAAGAAAATGCAAAATGCTGCACAAATAAGAAGAAACTTTTGCTGACTAATAAATTCCATATTATCAGACTTTGTAATGCGAAAATAAAGTTAATCTGGCTGTAATTTAGTTATTATCTTATCCTTCATAGAATAGCAGCCTTCAATAACAAAATGCAAATAAATAATTTTTTTAACCTGTTCAATCCTAGTCAACAGATGGCAACACTATAGCAGTAGACATTTAGTAGCATGTTAAATGAATGAAGTAAGGAGTATTTACTTTTTGAATGTGTTTGGTTGCAGCTTATTGGCAGTTTGTGTTTACAGCCCTTATCCTTTGTTTCTGTGGAAGATTGTAGCCGCATGTTTGCGAATGTTGTTTTAAAGTTTGTCGCATTCTTCAACCTCAAGTAGCAAAAAGCGGTAAACATGACTGTGAATGAAATCCTGATACAGGCCCGACTTTATTTCTCTATGAAAATGCTCAAAAACATTTATTTGTATAATGTGTGGTTTGTCTGCTAGTTCACTGTAAAGGTTGAGGGGATGATAAACCTTACTGATAATACAGTCACAGTATTTGGAACTGCAACCAAAGTGGATGCAGTAATACTGAATATCCAGGTGCACATTGTCGATCTACATACATATCCCGGCAAGATATGAAGGACTTCTCTGAGTGGTTATCTATTAAAAAACTTTGTACCTGTCTGTTCTCAAGAAAAACGTTTGGCCTAAGGATACACATCAGACTGAGCTCAACCTTTTCCTTGTATACAAGGCTGGTAAAAGGGGTAAACTCTCTAAAGGATCATTGTTCCAACGTTCTGAACAACACGGAATGACCGTGGTCGTTGAAGCACAGACAGATGAGTGACCGTTTTCCCTAACTGAAGTTTTCTCCTCATAACTGGCGAACGCTGGGGAGACACCGTAAGCTTTGGCTGGAACGTTTCCTTCTTTTCCTAATAATCCTTTTATACATCAGTGTCTTTGGTATACTAGGGAGAACAGTTGCTAAACACTAATAAAAAAATACAACGTGCTCTCTAAAATGGTCGATGGTAATCCAAAGTGCATGCCAGTGTCTGATTCATGTAGTGCATACAAGAACGCAACAGCTCAATTCTGTGGTGTGGAAGTAGCATGTCTGCTTCATATTTAAAAGGTTCCAAGTTCCAATCTTGGTTATGGTGAGTTACTTGGATAAGGTTTGTCCGGGGTTTTTCCCTATCCTGAGAAGACAAATCCTGGGTAACCTTAAGTTCTATGGATCCGGACCCATTTCAGCATCATTTCACCCACTTCGTTCATGGATATGATCTAAAAGACACTAAAACTTTAAACGTTAAAACTTAAAGATCTACTTGATCTCTATCCAGTCGTTCTGACATGTGTTATCATAGGAAAACAGAGAACTCGAAACTATTTTCATATAAATCCAATTCAAGAAGATCAATAATTTCTCTCAGAAACTGTGTTGGTAGAACTCGGCAGCTCATCCACACTTCATCGTGCCAGTAAATGGACTTGATTACATAATACTGCTTCACTTTTAGGAAATTCTCGGGGACAACAATTGAAAGTCTCCCTTATTCTTAGTCGTGACGTCACGGAGTGGTAGAGCCCTCCCGAGTGGCGCTGTTGCGCACAATTACACGTGAGATTTATGACGCGTGGGTCGCCCCCTGCTGTCGAATGATCAGTCCACCCCCTTACTGTTATTGTTGCCTCTTCTCGAGCGTGAACTTGGAGACCGCTTCGCCCCCTTGAGCTCAACGGAAAGTATTTTGGATACTTCGACTTTCCTGTCCAGAACAAATACATGAGTTGGTAGACGCACCCAACTATACCTTTGGTTATACGAAAAACGGTGTTATATTATTTTACTTTGTATAGGAACTGTATGCACATTTCTGAGTAGTTCTTTGCCATACATATATTCAAAGTGTTGAATAATTGATTTAAATGCGTTTAAATACTTCTCAAAGTATTTATTGAAACATAATAATGACCACACATTTGAACAAAGCGTCGTATTTTAGGTGTTTTCCATTCTTATCAGAAATAACGTAATATGGCAGTACCTAATATATATTAAGCAATATGTTGAAAAATAATTCTAGAGACCATGATTTTTACATGACTTCATATAACCTCTGTTTAAATATAAATGTGTTCACAAAACATGCTTTAAACCTTACAAATAATATTTCAATCCGTTATATGCAGCGTGCTACCCCTCCCCCACAAAACAATTTGTTTTAACTCTACATAATATTTATTCTTCATATATACAGGTGTCGCAACCTTCAGGGTAAAAATAATACTGTAATAAAACTGTATAAATATTCCTGATTTACTATGGTGCATGAAACACATTAGATATTATGCCAAACCTCATTACAGAACTTGTACTGCCAACGGAGGTGGCCACCAGTTTTAACAAAATGTCTGAGTAATCTTTAAAACAAATTTATTTTGAAATTGGGAATTATATTTGGTCATATTTATAAACAAGCTCACCGGACGAAAAATTAGTCACCCCTAGTCAACTCAACATTAACAATGCCGAACACCACTTCTGGACCAGATAACTGCCTGGATTCGGTTAGGAAGCGAGTCTAGAAGATTCTGCAAGAATGGCTCATCTAGCTGACATCTCTCACGTATGAGTTGCTCGCACAAATCCACCAAATTATGAGGATGCTGATTTTGGCGTTTTACCATATCCCACAAATTTTCGATTGGGTTCAAATCGGGTGAGTTTGAGGGCCAATTAGATGTTGTAAGGTGCGTGTGTTCCTCAAAACAGTCCAACATTCTGCAGTTGAACCGATGAACCCTGAAGTTGCCATCTTGAAATAAAGGGGAGGCAACAGCACAATCATCATGGAGACTGTGAGTAAATGGCAACACCTGCTCATCCAGAATGTTCAAATAAACATGCTGGTTCATCTCATTCGTCAACTCGTGGGGCGGGCCCAATCCATAGTAAGAAAAACACCCCCAAAACATCACTGACCTACCTCCAGCTTGGACCTGACGCTGTACACAATCTAGATGCAATGCTTCATGTGGCCAGCGGCTCACCAGATGACATGCGTCATTCGAGTAGAGCCAAAAACGTGATTCATCGCACCACATGACATTCCGCCAGTCAGTTACTTTCCACGTTTCGTAATTTTTAGCCCGCTGAAGTCACGCAGGTTTATGTGCCTCTGTGAACAAGGGCCTCCTTCGAGGTGTCCGACTCCAAATGTTCATAGAATGCAGTTCCCGCTGCAATATCCTCTCGCTAACGGATGCATTCACGTACTGGAGCAGTTCCTGTCGGGTTTGGAAGCGATTTGTATTTACTAGCCCTGAAACTCGTCTCCGGTCCTTCTCAGACACGACCACAATTCTGACGTCGTGTTTCGTGGCCATGTGTATTGCACCACTGCCTGTAGACCCGTTGGACAGTCAGCTTGAACATACCAACAAATCGTATCTTATGACTTATCGTATAGCCATGGGCACGGCCAAACACGATTGCCCCTTTTTGTCACTCTGTAATCATATTATGAATCATATTATTCCGACGGCGCAGTACTTTATGACCACCTTTGCATCTTATTGTTTCTCAAAAGGACTAACAATGAGAGAGCTGGAGAATGTACCGAGAGAAGTTTCCAAACAGATATCATCCAAATTGGAACAAATCTATTGCTGTGGATAAGAACTCGACAGAGACAGGCGCATTAAAGTCACAGAGAGCTGGCCAGGGAGCAAATCAAATAGCTGTTCAGACCCATAAATAGAGGAGATGGTGTTGGATCTTGTGGCACACAAGCCAAAAGTGCGTGCCCTTGGACTGCCCATGGACTTTATGCTTCAGAATTTCTGTGTGGAAAGTACCAAAGCACTAACAATTTTATTGCACCTCTATCATAGCCTATGAGTTTCAAATTACTTTTAACCCAGAGTACAACTGTCAATGGATTATTCAGCACTATACCATAACATTGGTACTATAGTACAGCGCATTGGTACAATGACTGTGGCTCCAACATGACGGGGCTCCTGCTCATTTAAAATGATGTTCGTATTCACCTGAAAAATACCTTTCCTTATCTCTGGATTGGAAGGGGAGATCACGTACCGTGGCAGGTGCGATCGGCAGAGCTGAATCCTCTGGATATTTCCTTTTGGGGTCACATGCAGACCTTAGTGTATAAAACTTCAATGTAAACAAGAGGAGCTACCTGCTAGGAACCTAGCTGCCTTGTCATTGTGCAACAGACACCAGGAATTTTTGATAGTGTACAACGAAATGTCACGCGTCGTTATAATGCACGCATTGAGGCAGATTGTTGCCACAATCTAAAGAAGACTTAGGGGATACCAGCCGACATCAGCCGGGTGGTAAGATTAAGCCTTCTCTAAGCCTAGCAAATGAAATAAACTTGAATCGGGGTAAAGAGGCGTGTACGAGAAAGGATAGATCAGGAATAAATAGTTTAGACTGAGAGGCTGGAGGCACGGAAAACGACTGACAACTCTGGCAAGAAACTCTGTCCCTTTTGTCGTGAGGATGAAGACTGGATACATGTTTTGTCGGGATGTGCACGTCAAAGAACCATGAAATACTCACACAAAAATTGTTTAAGTCCGGCTAGCAGATGATTGACTTTTGGGATCTACAGGCTAACCAGAGGAACTGGCAAAAATGGCAAGACTGACAAAACATGGTTAAACTGTGCAGCCTGGGACATTACTACTTACAGCATAGTAAGACTCCATTGGGGTATTTTATCTCATATGAATTTCCTTAAAATAATGGCTTTTATAGGAACAAACCATTTAAGAGCAAAAATTTGCATAAACGATAAACCCATCCAACAACAAAGTGATTTGAGCTATCTTGGCTATATTGTGTCATATATCAGCAATAGAGATATACAAAACAAAATAAACGAATTCCAAACAATATGTGGCACAATAAAAAGAACTTTTAAAAATTGTAATCGTAAAACTTTGTTAAAACTGTATAAAATAATGGCGATCCCAACCCTGGTTTATGAGTGTGAAAACTGGGTCTTGACTATCCCACAACAGAAGAAAGTGGAGGCTGCTTAGATGAAATTTCTGAGACAGGTGGCAGATTATAGACTCATAGATAAGAAAAGAAGCGAGGATATTAGAAGAGAATTGGAAATTCAGAGTATAAATGAAACAATCATTGCATACAGGCAAAAATGGCAAGATCATGTGCAGAGAATGACCGAAGACCGTACAACACAAATAGTGCACAAGTATAATCCTGTAGGTAGAAGAAATGTTGGCAGGCCACGAATGAGATGGTCCGATCAATTTCCTTGAAGTCGGAACGAGCCACAAGGCTTATACCGTGATGATGATGATGATGATGATGAATTTCCTTATGCGAATGACTCGGAGAATTTAATGTCATATCGGCACATTGGCCATGGTAGGTCAATGTTTAGGGCAGCTAGACTGAGACCGGAAGATCCGTGGTTCAAATCCCGAATTTTTCAGTCTCATTTTACGCCTTTACGGACCAAATTTGTTTAATTAATCAAGAGACTTCTTATGTCTATTTTCCTTTTCCTTTTTTTTTTTTTTTTTTTTTTTTTTTTTTTTTTTGCAACCTTTAACTTATGTTTTAAATGTCCATGTACCGTCAGTGATCCATTCATCAGGTGTAATAACTTAAATAATTTGTTACGAATAAATGTGATTTATCTGTTTTGTGTAGGACAGAGGGTATGGACAATAAATCATTGGTTTGGCTTGCGAGATATGCCCAGAAATGCAGACAGATTCCATAATATTTAAATTGTTTCCTTGCAAAAATGAGCGTAGACATTAGCACATAATTTACCCTTTGTAGTATACATGCTTCAGCTGGCCTCCCATCAAAAAACTTCGCGGATGCTTCAATAAGAATCGTGAGCATGTCAGAGCAAAGTGAAACTTTTATGATTATGTCGCATACAATTTAAGTTTTCCATTACATGCTAAATAGATTGAATGATTACACATGCCATTTGCTAGTAGTGATGAAATACCTAAATGACCCCTTCACCCAGTGCATTCGTGTATACAGGTCCAGAAGTTCATTTTATCCCGCAGCCCGCGAGGTATCGAACGAGTTTGCTCTAAAGACAATGCAGTCGAATGCATGCCCTTGGGGTTTTGTTTTTATAATATTGGCAGAAATTGCTTACCATTTATGTTCCACTTCAGACCTGGATGAGCCAATATCCTACTGATCGCAAGTCCAATACGCACTAGCCTTTGAACAAAGGTCAGACTTAGGTGAGTGGCAAAAGGGGAGGAGTACGGAAATGTTTCACTTGAGTGACTGAAAGACATTTGCAACGACGGTCCATCCCCGGTTGAATTCGTCTCGTATTGATTTGACATCAGACTCGAACATCAACCTATGAACTTCTATCGGTTTCAGGAGAAATAAAGCAAATATTAAATGGAGTGCTAGAACCAGGTAAGTTGTGGAGACTAGAAGTAGCAGTGGTTTAGTATTCCCTTGTCAACATAAACCAGCATACCCAGTACATCGGAAAGATTTCATGCAGTCGAGTGAACGTTGCTTTATATACAGCTGTTAGGAATGTTATTATACACCATATAAAACACTACCAGTACCATTTATTACTTAAAAACTGTAATAAATAAAAGTAATGTGAAACTAATTAGACTCTTATATTGTTTTGAGATGAACATAAATACTATTTACAAATTGTGTGATTTATAAGGTAGAAATAAATGCTAAAAATAAACAAGAGGATGCAAATAGCAATTGTAACACCTATAAAACAAAACGGATAATTAGATATTAATAAAAGATACAATTTTACACTATTGATTACACAAAGTATTGATTTCACACCTATAAAAATACAGAAAATTCACATTTCAATCCCAGAGTACCTTAAATTAAATAGTGGTTTAGATTTGAAATGCTACAGCTATAACCTACAATTAGGGGTTCAACACCATCAATTTCTGCTGAGTAGCAAAACTTTCTAATTACATAAACGTTAACTAAAATGAATATCTAAAAATTAGTTTTCCAGCTCCTGCTTAAACTGCAGGAGGTGTTCAAGAATAACAGCTAAATCTAGCTGTGTGAGAGCCTGCTGGTGTCACTTCCGCCATCTGGGCGATAATACCAGTGCTAGAACTCCACCCAGGGGTGCATTTCCTGGGCCACTCATTACAGTAA